>CM075860.1:28518561-29118561 GCA_037975125.1 Latrodectus hesperus | reverse complement strand
AAAACTTAAAGCATTAATAGAAACAAAATTCAAAACAGAATTGAAAAGCGACCAACAATTGTGTGACATATCAGGTGATAATGGACATTGGTAAAATAATATCTGCTTCTACTGCACGCAGAATGTCCAAGAATTGGTGTTCCTACATTTTCTCAATACAAAACATATGTAAAATTGCTTCTTCAACATTTAAATCGTACTATATTTGATTTTGACAAGGTTATGTTCTTGGATGAGTCTAACCAGTGAATCAAGAAACATATTCACTCAAAATCTACTATAAAACTTCAATGTGTACCATAGCTTTGAGGTGAAAAACATAATATTCTGGGAGTAAATTTCATCGAAATCGAACCTGCAGATATGAGTATCTATAGACATGGATCTTAAACCATTGAATGGTGTAAAGATATCACTCAAATATTTTTAAAATACGCATAAACGAGCAATAATCGGAAAAGATTGCATTATAGTTCAAAATGATATTTAAATCATCCTATCATACACTTTCATTGGTCAATTTCAAATTTAGCTTAGAATATATTTTAAAATGAAGGAAAATTGGAGTTGACGTGCGATCATTTTTATGTTATGATTTTCTATGGTTTTAAAGGGGTTTAAATTAAGAAAAATGCGTTGAATATCTATAAAAATCAATTGGAAACGGGCATCTCATGTTTTGGATTCATATGGCTTTAGAAATCTGCAGAGGTAATAACAATGTTTTAGAATGAAAATCGTGCTATTAAAAAAAATGTCAACTGTAATTTGGATAATGTTTCTACTATAGGATAAATCTTGATTGATAACAATCACTATACGTACAAAACATTGACTTGAAATTGGTTCCGTTTATATGCATAAAAGGAATTATAAGAAAATAAGGATAAAACTATTTTGATACATATAATTTAACTGAGCATCAAACGGGATCCTGTTTGAATCACTAATAAGCATTTAAATTAAATGGTGCCCTTGTTACACACATTATTTTTAAAATCACATAATAAGTTAATGTATTTACATAACATTTTCTGATGTTTAAACCCTTCAAGATAGTAAAGTACGGATATTTGTAGATAATTTTTTGCTAACACAAAATGAGGGAAAAAGAAAGCGTGTCGCATAAAAATAAAATAGGCTGTTTTCTTTAGTAGCACAAGATGGATCAAAGCATCAATCTGGAAGGACAAAAGACGCGGTCCCTGCTAACTGGTACACTACTAAATTTTCAGAACTATTTCAAGAAGAAAATGTTAAAGATCTCATACTTCACTAAGACAATGCAATTTTTTCCCTCTCAGTAAGGTTGAACAAAACCGCTTCAAAATGGTACAAGCTGAACTTTATTTTCCTGGTCTAGTTAATTATGTGTTTAACTATTTTTTAATCTTAAATACAATCTATTTGGTTTGCCAATTTTATTTTGAAAATGAAACTCACAGGACTATAAATACAATATTTTATAGATTCCATGAGAAATGAGTGAATTTAGGCATTCAGTTTTCGTATACAGAAGTGTATTGATGTCTGAAGAGACTAAATTTTACTCTTAAAGTTTCGTAGATATTGCCTTCAGTCCTATGCGCATTACAAATGTTACAGACTGATCCCTTTATGGCGATAAATTTCCTAAATTCCACCGTAGTACAGTATGTTGAAATATAAGGCCATGCTTTTCGATTTAGACAAAAAACTCTCCTCGTCGACGACTGCTTGAAGAATGATGGAGTTGTATAGCTTGCATACTCAACAGACCTTAATCGGATTGAAAGCCTTTGATGTGCTCTTGGTTGTTCTGTTTATACGCACACTCCCCCTCTCTGGACAAATTCTCAGGCTTAGAATTTTCTGAAGTGATTGGTTGTTTAATTGGCTTGAGTTAGCGAACACAGAAAGTCCGAAGTAATTGCAAGAAAAAACAAAAACATGATATTCAGATAGATTGCATAATTATGGGACCACAATTGTTCAGAAAGGAAAAGTGTCACTCTTTTGCCTAGAAATAAGTTCAATATCCAACCCTAGAGTGATCGTTGAATATAGAGAACTTATGGACTATAAAATCATGGCATGGAGTATCTACAGATGGGATATGGAGTAGTGGTTACCAGCTCATGTGTCGACCTCCTCTCTTGAATATTTTTGATAATAACCTACAGAACAGCTGTGCTCAAGTTGTGTCAGTGGGAGATATATTGCAATAAAGATTTTTTTACATAATAATTTTCTTATAATTTGGATACTAAAAATAAGTCATAGTAAACTAATTTTTTTTAATGTAACAACATATTATTTGAAATTTTGCTCTACAGGAATTGGGATCACAATGAAGTTTAAAAAAAACATTTCTGATACAAGAGGAGGCTCATTCAAAGTCTTTGCGCACATGGAGTGTCCACAGGCAGGGAGCAACGCCCTCCCGAGCCCCTGCTCCCCTCAACGCCCCATTAATCGAGTCACGCACTGATTACCCAACTGTTGAAATTAATTTCAAGAATGGCGATGACGTAGAAGATGGACCGTTTAGTTTCATGGAACGTCTTTTTCCCTTACACGTTCCACTTTCTAAGCAGAACCTAGCTGCAATCCCAATGACCAATTATCCATCACGTGCTCGCTCTCAGCCAATGTTTGTTCCCTAAGTGTAATTTGAGAGATCCATTTTCTTTGGACCGTTATATTCTTTTCCCTTTTACCGCTAACAGGAATTGGAGTCGTCGGGTGTCCACTTTGCGATCAATCCTCCTTTTTCCAGTGACTCAATGTCTACATTTCAGAGGGAATTCCTCATCTGTCTTCCATTCTTTCGATTAAAAATGATTGCTTAAATATTGTGGGCCAAGCTTCTTGCTCCTTGCTAGCTGATACAACTACTTATAAATAATATTTTTAATTTTATGGGACTTCAATTGTATTTTTACGTATTCGTATCATATATATATATATATATATATATATATATATATATATATATATATATATATATATATATATATATATATATATATATATATATATATATATAATATATATATAATATATATATATATATATATATAATATATATATATATATATATATATATATATATATATATATATATATATATATATATATATATATATATATATATATATATATATATATATATATATATATATATATATTTATATATATATATATATATATATATATATTATATATATATATATATATATATATATATATATATATATATATATATATATATATATATATATATATATATATATATATATATATATATACAGTATGGCACTAAAGTCCCTTGTCACCCTCTTAACTTCGGAACGGCTGCTACTATATTTTTAAAGTGGTGTCCAGGTATAGTAAAGTAGTAATGCGCTACTGAATGAAACAGAATACTGCGCCACCTAGTGGAAAATTGCGGCGTTAACATTCCTATCCCGAAAACGGAACGAGATGGAGAGAAAAATTGATTTACAAAGTTGTAGAGCATCCTCGATTTCGTACGAAAAAATACCTTGTAGGCATTAATGTGAAGAATACAACGGTTAAAACGCGCATTTGTTGTTTCGTGCTGTGACGTGACAAAACGATCTAAGAAAGAAAAAAAAAACAAATCGTTATAATAACATACTTTATTTAAAATGTTCAAACTTCTCACCATCAGCTGAAATGCACATTTGGATCCTCACTTCAAGATCATGTTGCACACGTTGGAACACGCGACCGTAATGCGTCGTTTAAGGTCCTGCAATTTTTGTGGAGTGGTCGCATACACCTGATGTTTCAAGTGTCCCCACCGGAAGAAGTCCAGTGGTATCAGATCAGGAGAACGTGGAGGCCACTCTTCGAAACCGCCATACCCTAGTATTTGGTTTTCAAAATCCATGACGAGGTACTGCTTCACTGGAGATGTCTTGTGAGCAGGCGCGGTGTCATGTTGAAACCATTGATTCTTAAGATTAAACAACGGCAGGTTCTCTACAAAATCGGGTATTACCTTCAGTAGCAATTTTAAATATCGTGCACCCGTTAACGTGTCATTGCAAAATATTGTTCCTATCAGCTTGTTATTGTAAATTGCGCACCAAACGTTAATAGCATACCGCATTTGATGTCGAACGTCGACGAAACATTTAGAATTTTCCAGCGCCCAGTAATGGGTGCTTTGTTTATTGTACATGCCATTCTGTAAAAAGCATGCCTCATCCGTCCACATTATATCTGCCAAGAATGTTCGCTGGACCTGTATCTGATTCATGACGAAGTTGCACCATGCATAGCGTCGCTCGGCATCCCCGTCCACTAAAACCTGTTCAGGCGTCGGTCGGTATGGATGAGCACCTGATTCACTTAGGATTTTCCAAACCTGACTTTTGGAGAGACCACAGTGTTGACTGATCTCTCTTACGCTGCATTTCAGATATGCGAGGGCATATGCCAATATCTCATCTGGTTGAACTTGCCGTCCTACCTTAGCTGGTCTGCCAGATCGAGGTCGACTAGTAACGCAACCTGTCTCCCTTAAACGTTTTACAACAGTTAGGATGGTTTGATGAGAAGGATGAGGGCATGCAGGAAAACGTTGGCGGCACAACCTTGCTGCTGATCGTGCCTTGCGTCGACATTCACCGTACAGTAAAACCATCTCACAATAATCAGCTTTGGAATACTCAGCCATTATCATTAGCATCAACATACCACAGCCTCTCTTTTATAGCTCTCAGACAGCTATAAAAGAGAAGGTGTCTCTTTTATAGCTGTCTCAGGTGAAAAGGCGTGACGTTTCTTACGTATTTGCATACTGCATACAAATTGTTGGAATTATTTTTAACACTTCCGTTTTTTCCATTTCGAAATAAAAGTGAAAAATGTAATCACGAAAACGTTTTTTTGTTTTTTCAAATATGCACACGTATGATGTGCCACGTCACAGGACGAAACATCAAATGCGTGTTTTAACCGTTGTATTCTTCACATTAATACCTATAAGGTATCTTTTCGTACTAAATCGAGGGTGCTCTACAACTTTGTATATCACTTTTTTTTACCTATCTTGTTCCGTTTTCGAGATACGAATGCTAACTCCACAGTTTTACACCAGGTGGCGTGGAAGGTGTTTTCATTCAGTAGTATACATAGACCCCACTTTTATGAATACAGCAGCAGCCATTCCAAAGTTAAGAGGGTGGCAAGAGACTTTAGTGGACATACTGTATATTTCAACAAAGTTAGAAATATTACTTAGAAGATTAGGAAGAAAATACTATTTTCTTATATTTATATCCTGGTTGGTTATCATCAATTTTGTACTCGTGGTGCTTTGAATGTATTTTGCTGTCTTATATGATTTGGATTGGTTTTGGGGTATAAATTCTTATTTTTGTCTATTGCCTTTTGCATTGCAAAAGAAATTTGAGCCAATTTTGTCAACCACCACTGGTGAAGCTGGCAGTGTTTGAATATTATTCACCATTTCAATTTGTTCTGCTAATTAAATGGAATTCATTTTATGAGTACTTCTGATGTTTTTAAGATTTTTTTTTTAACTTCTGTTAGAGCAGTATTTCGAGTATACATATAATGCATTTTCTTGCTAAAATATTTCAAATTATTATAATGATTTAAATTGCATAGAGTTAAATATTTCTTCAAGTATTTTGTAAAATATTTTTATTTTCTTTTATTTATGAAGAATATAATATAAACTAAGTTTAATTTACTCATACCATTATATACTGAATTATTTTAAATGCACGTAAAAATACATAACACAATTCTTATACAGCAGATTTTAATTTTGAAGAATTTTATGGCTAAGCACTGAGGAAAGGTAATTGCAAAAACTGAATATGGAATACCTAAAAAATTATAAAATCAAAAAACTATATATATATATATATATATATATATATATATATATATATATGTATATATATATATATATATATATACATACATAATATATTGTATATTACATACACTGCTGGAAAGTAGAAGGGCAGTCATATTTTATAAATTATTGCTTTAAATTTTAGAGTAATTAAGGAAATTTTTCTTTTTTAATTTATTAAACTAAATTTTCTTTTATTTTCAGTGAATGAGTTTTATTTACCACTAAGAAAATATTATAAAATAGTAATTACGGATTTTTGTTCTGTGAAAAAATAGAAGGACACCTGAAAACATTTTCTCATTTTGGAATCGATAGCTGTTTAATATATTGAAAACATTGTTCTTTTAAACTGTCTTTCTTTCGAAAGATATTTTGTTGAAAAAATCATCCATTTTTCTTCAGTTAAAATGCCTAGTGGGAAACCTTTAAGTGAATTTCAAAAAGGCCAAATTGGGGATTGTAAAGATGTAAGCAAAAGTGTAAGAGAAATTTCAAAGCTTCTACACATCAGTTCAAACGCCGTTTCTAACTTCTTGAAAAATCTAAAGAGTCACAGCAAGCAAAGATTGGCAGATTTAAAAAATTGTGCCTACGTAAACAAGGAAAAATCTATAAAGAAATTTTTAAGAAAACACGTGGAAGAGGATTAGAAAAGCTCAAAACCTATCTTGCTTTACACATGTAAACAGAAGAACACTTTACAACTACATAAAAAGATCGGATACGTTGATATTCAAAAAAAGAAAGCATCGTCCTTAATGGAATGAAAGGCACATGGAGCACCGGCTACATTAGGTCAAAGCACACATGTCTTGGAACTCCAAATGAACTTCAGTTATTTTTCTTAAGAAAAAAATTCAATTCAGATGGCCCAGATGGTTGTCAATATTATTGACATTGTCTGGGTACACAAGAAGAAACTTATTTTACCTGACAGATAGGCGAAGGCAGTTTAATGGTTTGGATAACAGTTGGCTATGTTATACAGGCCAATCTAGTGTTTCTGAATGAAAGACATAAGCATACACATTGCATTCAAATTTTAAATTCAGAGCTTTTTCCATATGGCTCTGAGCTAGGCGGAGAAAATTGAATATTTCTGCAATATGGATCATCAATTCTAATGGCCATTGTCGTTAAAAATTAGTTTGAAACAAATAATGTTCAGGTTTTGACATAGCCTGCTAAAAGTACAGACCTTAATATTGTTTAAAATATATAGTCAGTAACTGTTTGGCCTGATTACGCCAGAGACAGGCAGTATGAATTTTTGATCGAACTTCGAGAAGCTTTGAATTGTATTTCAGACAATTTTTGTGAAGCTAGAATTCAAGACTTGTATGATTCAACAGCAAACAGTCTTTGAAGTAGTTAAAGCAAATGACACAAAATTCCTTATTAACTTTTACTTTCATTATTTAGAACTGTCTTTCTACTTTTTTTACGCAGTATTATGTAAATGAAATTAGTTTTTAATTATAATAAGCAAGTAGGTCTTTTTTATTTCATGTTACATATATAGTTATTTGATTGTTAATAAGTTTTTTAAAGTGCTGTAGTGAAATTATTTTGCAAAAATTTGAAGTTTTTCTCTTATTGGAAAAAACCTAGTGTCTTTCTACTTTTTTTCCAGCAGTATAATATCATTTTGTTTACATTCCTTATTAATCATTTATTCGAATATTTATGTCTTTTTCAATAGACTGTTAATTTTTATTTTATAAAATCATTGTTGCAAATGATTTCTCTGTAGACACTCAAGAAAGCTGGTAAAATTTGACCAGAGAGCCACAAAATGGTCTTGATTTTTTACACTCAGAGAGAATACAAATTTATTTATTAAGTGACTTGCTTGTTTTAAATTTATGTGTACAATTTTACTGGCAAAGAATATGGAATGAAGTCTCTTTAAATAATATTTATTCTAAGCAAGTATTAACAAGAATCAAATTTTTATATTATCCCACGCAAGTGTCATATTTTAATTATAGCTCTTAAATTTCGCCAGTCGGTGAATATAATTAAGAGTTTCACTTTTAAAATTTAAGAATAACATGTAACCCCTTACAATTACCCTAAAAAAATTCTTCATCAGTATTTCAATTGTTTATTTAACTTTCTTTTGAACTGTTTACTAAAGTAAATAATTGCGTTTCAAATTATTATTTCATTATTATTTTGCAATTGTAATTTAAAATTTAACTGAAATAATTATCAAATTAAAAATTTAATTTAATTATCACTATTGTAACAATTGTTTTAGTTAAAAATTTCTGTTTTTTTTAAATAAACATTAATATTTTTATTACTATGGAACAAATTTGAAGAGGTTTTGTGCGTAACTCCGGAATCAACTTTTGCACATGAGAACTAATTTGACAAGGACTTCTGATTTGAAGAAGTATACTCCTAGTCACTGCAAATAACATGTTCTATGTTGACGTTGAGCTGTTGTTGTTTCTCCAGAATTCTTACTTGTACCTAGCCCGGTGTCCTAACCTACCAGTAATAGAAGTAGCTAGGTGGAAATCTCCACAATATAGAAGCAGGGAATATGCAGAAGATTATCATACTTGACCTTCCAGCCCAAGAAGTATCATTTCACTTGGAGGATATTGCTACCACAACTTCTTTAAAGTGCCCCAGCCACCATAGATTTTTGATTAAGCCAATATTCGAACTCACGACATTCCTATAATGAGAACCTCGCTCTCATCAATCAGGCCACTGTGTTAATATTCATCAGCAGTAAAAACTAAAACACAAATTACTAACCCTTAAACGTCCTATCACAGAATCAAACCTTGAATGCTCCATTTTGTAAGTTAGGAATTCGTGATATGCAATTAAGTTTCAGCATTCAAGAAATCATATATTAACTATAGAAAAAATCCCCGAAAATTACTGAGTAATCTATTGAAATTATGAGAGAAAAATACTGAGAATATATTATTTCAATTTATCATTATTCTAAAATAATTACATCCCGCAAGGTATTTCAACAAGTTTATAACACTATTTTACTTCAAACTTATCTAAGGGAATCGTTGGTTATTAAAGGTGAATAAAAGAGAAAACAAATTTGGAATGCGTGCATAAGAAGTTTTAAATAGACAATAATATTAAAAAGCATTAATCAACTCAAATTGTTAAAGATTATGTGTCACCATAAAATATTTTTTATATTAGGGGAAATAATTCCACACACAAACTTGTTACACTCTTCGGATTATATGCTAAAGTAAGAACTTATATAGGAGGAAGTTATATACAAAAACAGTATACTTTTAACTATCAAATCGAATGAAATTATATTTAGTGAATTAATATTAAAGAATGTGAAATTATGTACATAAAGAATTATGGTAACAGCTATATTAACAAAAAGGAAAATATGGTGGAAAAAAGTATCTTAAAAATTTTAAAAACAAAAGGAAAGGGAAAATTATATTTTTTATACCATTGAAAAAATTACATGAAACAATTTTTCCCTTTGAATTATTATAGAATCAATATTGTGCAAGCGCAATTAGTTCTTGAGAAGTCAAAGAACTTAAATCAGTTCAAAATATGAGAAAATTGTTCTTAATCCTTTTATAATTCAGTTGAATCGCATAGTATTTTGTATCTGAATTCGATTAAAACTGAGTAAATGTTTTTTAACAATTGCAAAAGGTACTTTACTGGTAGAATTCATACCGATATCATGCACCCCATTCAACTTTTTTTTATTTATTTAACTTCTTAAACCAACTATAAAATATTTCATTAATGATAAAATGCTTAAGAAGTGGCATGAAAATCGTAACCGCACTCGTTCTTTGCTTACTACATAACAAAGATTGATGAATAAGAGTTACCAGAAAATTTATAAAAATGAATCCATGATCCAAAAAATAAATTAAGAGAAATGTATTTACTCAAGTGTGCTTACTTAATGTTAAATTGATGCTTTTATGAAAAAAGTATGTTTAACGAAAAAAAAAGAAAAAAAACTCAAATTCTAAAATGAAAATCATCATACCGGATTACGTGGTACATTTTTTTCTATTTGTTTGGAGCTCTTCCAAGAGAAATACAGGGATGCAAAAAATCACAGTCAAGTTGAAAAGTGTGTACTTCAATTTATTCCTTTTTCCCCATTCCTTAAATACTGCTTAAAGAACTGTTAAACTCGGGAAATCTGAATAAATATATATTTAACTTTTTTATATAAATTACTACCAGAAAATATAAAAAAGCAAAGATTAATGATTACTTTTGTTGAAAATTTTGTTTTTAGCCACACATGAGCCAGGAAGGTTCTATTCTTCTTTTTAAAATTTAAACAAAACGATTTTCTTATAGAAGCTTAGTTTAAAAGATATTAAATTCGTATTTTCAAAGGTTAAAATAAAGATAACAGTGGAATAAAATTCACTAAATAATTTCGCAAAATAATGCGATGACAGCCAATGAAATGCTTTGAAATTCAGATTGGCAGCTGTCAGTCAAGGTTTGAGACATTTTGTTTGGTGGTCCTATAGTTGCATTCCATTATCACTTGACTATGAATTCACTTAGTATCTAAATTAAATGTAAAAGAAGGCAAAAAGTGGGCAAAAGTATTAATGAATTCGTCTTAAATAATACTAGTTATATAGTGTCTTACATATGGCATAAATTTAATGCACTACATATCTTATCATAAAACTTATCATAAAAGACTGTGTAAATACACTGCTGGACAATTGCTAAGGACGTATCACAAATTGCAATGTAGCATAACATTTAGCGAGACATGAGGCCTAGTAGGATAAATTATAGCTGCCACGCTGTCCAGACATTAGAATAAAAAATATTTATTGTTCTGGAAAGTACAAAAGCTGTGAAACATCTGAAAGAAAAAAAAATTTCATTTGATGCTGCATATGGGAAAATGGAACAATGCATCTAAAAGTCAGCAGGCACCTTAAAGAAAAGTATCAGTACGGGATATGTTCACCGTGGAGTGTGATGCAACATTCCACACGTCGTATCATACTTTGCACAACATTATCCAGCAGCTGTTGAGGCAATTTATCCCATTCCTCTGGGTGTGCACGGATGAGGGTGTTCTTGTTTGTCGGAGGATAGTTTCGACTAGCAACTTGCCTCCCCAAAGCATCCCACACATTTTCAATGGGGTTTAGATCTGAAGAACGTGATGGCCATACGAGACGTTAAATACCCTCGCTGTCCTGAATCCTGAACAGCGAGTGTTCGATGACATGTTGCGTTGTCGTCCATAAAAACAAATTTATCACGACAGCACCACGGAAAAGACGAACATGAGGAAGTAGAACTTCATTAATGTATCATTGGCCCGTCATAGCCCCATTCGCAACCACATATAGGGGCGTGTGGCCATTGATCATGATGCCGGCCCACACCATGACACTGCATGTCGGATATCGGTCCCTTTCCAGGATATTTTCTGGACGATAAGCAGTACCACTCTCGCGCCGGATGAGTTGGCGTCTACAATCCAATGACATACTGAACCTACTCTCATCTGAGAATAGTACGCATGCCCAGTCCTGTTCAGTCCAATTGCGATGCTCACGACACCATTGCAAACGGGCAGTACGGTGGTGTCTGGTCAATGGGACACACACAACAAGTCTGCGGGCGTATAGTCATCCTCCCCTCAAACGTCTGGCCACAGTTTTTCGGGAGATCTGCTTTTTGAGGCAGCAAGAAACTGATTTGCCACCTGCTGAGCAGTGGTGCGCCTGTTCCTTTTTGCTGATAGGACGATATATCTGTCTTCTGCAGGCGTCGTACTTCTAACACGACCTCCCCCGTACCGCCTACTACACATTCAAGTAGTTTTAAATGACTTCCACAGCCTCGAAACAACGCTGTGAGCGATGTCAAACTCTATGGCAACATCTGTTATTTTTCGCCCTTCTTCGATCTTTCCAATAATTCGGGCACGCATAAAATCATCTAAGTGATGTCGGAAAGACATGCTAAAAATTTCAAGTTCGTCTATTAAATCTTTCCTGTAAAACTTTGACTTGAAACAACAACTGTCTACACGCGTCAAAACCTTTAAAGCTCTTATGAACGCTTACGCGTGATGAACAGACGTGGAAAAAAATTTGCATACGCATACTTCTGCTTACTATATCCCGCACTTATTCTAATTTTCCACATTTTGCTTCCTTTCATTTTGTGGTTGCTATGGATGATAGTGTTATCAGTCCTTAGCAATTGTCCAGTAGTGTCCTTAGCAATTGTCCAGTAGTGTCCTTAGCAATTGTCCAGTATATTAATATCAATAACTATATTAAAGAACATCTTGAAAGAAATATAAAGAATTATTTATCTTTTCCATGAAGTAATTTACGTGCATCAGCAGTATGTTTACTCGAAGTAAAAGACATTTATCCTTACCAAATTCTGTATGTTTATTTGTAATATAAGTTCTCGGTTCGATCCCATCCAGTTTTGAACAAAAAGAGATTGATGCTTGCTTCTGCCTCTGTCGAATTGGATGCTTGCGAGGTCTTCCTCGTTTATTCCTTTGTTAATCACAAATAAGGCCCTCTATCTACGAAAACGTCTCTATCTCTCTTCAGGGCGAGAGCTCCCGAATTCTGTCTCAGATGCTGCTGAGCTCTTCCTTCCTGCACGGGGATCTGTCGAGCGGTGCTCGGGGGACTTCTGGATTTCTAGCATTGGGGAGTCCTGTCCACAAAAAGTTTTCTCAGGTGGCAATTTATCCAAGTGGACACAAGAAATGGTTCACGACAGTCTTAGGTCGCTAAACTGTCCATTCGCTGTGCAAAGGTTATTTGAAGTACAATATATTAAGACCAGATTTTGATATCAGACATAGTTTGAATCCATAAGCACAAAGTTATATGTGAATATTATTTATTCTAATTTGACTTTATTCTTTGCTGCTTATCCTCAAAATCTTTGAAACATGTCACATCAACTGCAAAAGCTTTCCGACTGTCAAAAATCTATAATTATTTGGATGTTACGCCCTCTTAAAATATCCGATGCAACCAAGAAAGTGATCTGGTGAAGCTGGATGAGCAGAACATTTTTTACAAGTTGAGTAGAAGGGGAAAATGAATAGCTTCCCTCCCTAACATGGAAAGTGAATAATATGGCTCCCTATCTACCAAAAGTTCTCATTCGTTTTTCGATGCAATAAAAGCGTTTTCTATATTGAACAAAACATAATAATTGGCATAACTTGAGCAATTCGAATTTTTATCACAAAGAATTCTGACGGACATATAATCGAGACACCTAAAAGATATTAGATTAAAAGTGCAGTTAAGCACAGCTGTTTCGGATTTTAAATGCATAACAACCACAACACATTTGTGTGATGTGATAGTTTTTACAATGAGGCAACACACACACCATACGTATTTATAAATTCTCAATGAATTTAAAACTGTGATGCTAGATAATCATTTCGATCTGCGTTTTAAAAGTGGTATCATCAGATGGTTGATTATGATATAATTACTTTTATATATTTCATACCAAATATGATATAGTTCTGGTTGGATGTGATTTATTTTGGAATTTTCATCAATCCAGCTGCATAGTAAATACACCTAAATGATGATGACTCTTATGAAATTCTGCAAGCTGACATTCACCACAATATATATAAGACAAAGCAGAGATTTGATATTTAAAGGGCTTCACATCATGAATATTCCCAATGGATTCATTCCAAGAAACACATTGCAGTGGATTTTAAAAAATGGACATTAATACACTGAATTGTTTAAATAATACGGCTGAGTTTCACTTGAGATATTTGGCAGAATGATATATTTGAATTACATGATCTTTCAATGAGCTACACTCCAAAGATATACATCATGTCCTGTTACAAATTGCCTGAAACATAATCTGTAAATTTTCATAAAAGTATGATCTAATTTCGAGGCCAATCAAATCAACATTAGAAGGTATATAGTTTTGAAAGTGTCATGGAGTGTTATGCTTTGCCTGAAATTTTGTTTAAGCGAAATATAACTATTTAAATTGAGACAGAAATTTATGTCAATCATCCACAATGTATCCTATAGCTATGACAGATATTGAGCAATTCGAATTTTTATCACAAAGAATTCTGACGGACATATAACCGAGACACCTTAAAAGATATTACATTAAAAGTGCAGTTAATGACCTATGAGCCTAAGATAATCAGTTTGGACGTAACTTGTTATCCACATCTAAAAGGATTTGAGTGTTGTGCATAACGTATTAAAAAAATGCATTACGTTTCGGTACACCATCCGAACTACTCTGTAGGATCCTTAAATATGCCTTTTATTTAATCATCTTTTTTATTCATTTTCAAAAGGCATCGGTCTAACTTTTTGAAAGAATTTTCGACGTTTAATTCCTGATTCCGAGTTTTCTTTCCGATTATTTACCTTCATTTATCATCAAGCTTCATGAAATTTCAAGACTTTCATGTATCACGCAGATTTCTTTAGCACCAAAGTCGGTAAGTGTTTCGAAATGTATTTTTGCCTTGGTAGAGAATCTTTTCTAATAAACTACCTTTTATTAATGACAGCACTATTGTTACAGGTGGAAACTTTGATGTAAAATATGGACACTTTTACAAATAGAACATCAAAATTGATATATAATGCTTAATTGTTCTGTAAGTATCGAAATCGCAGGAATTTTGCTAGAATCAATAGACATCGATTTTTTATATTTCCGTCAATAACTCATGTTCTAAACTGCTTCGAATTGCTTATGCATTTTGCGTTGATTATTTTTTCGCTAAATTTGTCTTTTTTTCAAGCAAAGATTCACTTAAGACTATTTTTAAATTAAAAAAATTATTTTTAATTTATCAAAGCATCTTACATTTTTATTCCGAGTCTGTTATTCATCTGATAATCAGTGTTACTTCCGAAAGCTGTTTTGTAGAGGAATTTCCATCTTAGCTAGTATGTATAATGAAACAATCCAAAAATTAATTCTTTCTTAAGAATCTGTCTCTGTAAATAAACAAACTTCAAGTTCCCTTTCAAAATAAGAATTAAAGTAATGAGCATGTAAAAGCTTTGCTGCTTTTCTTGAATAAATCCTATGTAAATATTTCCAAGCAAAATTACGCTTTTATCTTTTGATTGCGATTTTTTGACTGCTAGAAATGCATCAAAATGGAATATTTTTCATAAGTTTTTTTTTAATATCAATGCATTTTACCTATGGAGGACAGCACAAACAAATGATTGAAATTCGTGTCAAATAGTTTCAACATGTGGATTAAAACTATAACATAAAAAATAAAGACTAAACACTGGATAATTTTATTAAAATTCTTTCTAAGGTGAAATAATTTTAATTTTAATATAGAAATTTTACATTTATACGCGAAGCTCTTTCCAATGTTGAATCAAAAATTACAATAGTACAGATAAAATTTTCACGCAGTTCTAAGCAACGACTGATCTAGAGTAATTTTGAGACCACTAGGATTACATTTATTGAAAGATGTGATTTAGTTTTACATTTCTGAGCCTGCGCCACGGCCCACTCCTCGCAAACGCATTGTAATGGGAAAAAACGCATCAATCCAACTCTTGGGCCCAATATCCTGCTCTTAGGAACTGCAGACGGCAGCTCAAGAAACCGCGCAACACACGCTGAGTGTGATCAGCAACAACTTCCGTCATTCTCATTCTTCACACAAGGAAAGAAAGAGTTTGAAAATTGCTCATGGTTCACTCTTTGCACGTTAGTCGATTAAAAATTTCATATCCATACACTTTTAGAAATGATTGGCAGAACTTAATATAGATATCGTTTCTCCTCCAAGTGTAGCCGAGCTGGCAGCCGAATGGTTAGCGCTCTTGCCTTCGGTTCAACAGTTCGTGGGTTCGAATCCCACGTTAGGCATGGATGTTTGTAGTGGTTCGGAATCCACTTTAAGCCGTAAGTCCCGGTCTAATTAGCCCTCGTGTGCAAAAAATGACCGTTGAGCGACAAACAAACAAACCTCCAAGTGTAGTTTGATTGAATGCCCTTCCTTCTAATATATTGCTTTGGAAAACTTCATCCTATGAATCAACTGAGATTTTAACTCTGGAGACTCAGTTCATCACTGGTGTTAAAGACATCCAGTTACATACTAAATGATCTAACATTTTTCAGATTACATTTTAAAGGATTTAATGTCCTCCAGATTAAATTCTATGCAAGCTAATATTCTTCAAATTGCTTTTGATCTTATGTTTTCCTTATTACTTGCCAAATTATCTAATTACTTTTTATTATACAAAAATAAATATTTCAAAATTGAGTTGTTTGATGATATTTGTAGAATGGTTCAAATTATAAGATATTTTTTTCCTTAAAATTTCACTGATGTTAAATATATCTAGAACCAATAAAACCATATTTATAAGTGCATATATTTCAAAGATAAGTTTAGGCGTATATCACTTTTTTATAATTAAGAGAAAATACAAATGATTTCATTAATTTAATATCACTTAAATTATTCTTTGATTTTAAAATAAAACAGTCTCACTTTGTCATGAAAGTCATTGAACATGAAAAGATTTTTAAAAATATCATTGTTATGAATCGTGCATCACTTTTAACTGTTACCGTAACGGAACAGTTTCCTTCTTGGATCAATATCAGCGCAGCTAATGTCAACATAAGGATTCATGTGTGCTGACTCTTTTTTTTCCTTCTCCGTTAATTAGCCTTCGCATCGGATGCTACGGTTGTTTCCAGGAGGGCAATTATCGAGCAGCCTTCTCGCATCGACTTAAGTGATTGCTTTTCCTCTCTGAATGCTGGGCTCCTTCGGTGGGTTTGTCTCTCGGACAAATGAACACGTGCTCCCTGCCGTATCACGCGAGAATGTTTACTGTTTAAAAGATAATCTATTCTTATTTATGTAATGAATCATTTATCTTTAATAATCGAGTACAATAAAGATGTTTATACCAAAATCTTGCGTCCATAGTTTTTTTGAGAAGTTAACTTATTTTCTATCATTTAAAATATGAAACATCAAATCTGTTTTCATAATTTATGAATAAAAGAAGATTTGACATATCACATTGGATACCTTAAAAGTGTAAAGTCTACTGTTAGGCATTTATATATATGACTACAGATATGGATAGAAATGTCATAACTAAAGATGCGGTCTGTTTTGAGTTCGATATTTTGAATACAATTTTTATAAATCTGTTGTAACTTACAAAACACAAGTTTTAAGACCCACATCATGCGATTTGAAGAAGCTGTAAGTGTTCTTATGGCTTTCACAACACTATTCTTTCGTATAGAGTGGGTTTTAATGACTGGCATAAAAGTGGAAACCCAGAAAACACCCAAGCACTTTCCCTTCACCAGAAAATCCAAATGTTGCAGCTCGGCTGTCTCCATGTCCTTTGGCGTGCTCAGTGAGTGGGAGGGTATACCAGGTACTCTCCCTCACTGCAGCCCCGGGGATTGGTTACTTGTTCACTTTAATGAGGGACTTCCAAAGTCCTTCCACTGGTGTGGCGTGGTGTGGAGAAAAGAGTGCCAGCTTATGTGTGACCTTGTCATCTGACCATGGTTTAAAAGAACGAGGTACTTGGCGATGGACGAGTATTCCAAACCCGTTAACCTAAAGGTTTAGTTCAGGGCTGGCCTGCACCGCTATGTATGTCTCTGCAGGCGCTTACACTGTTCCACCGATACTCCTGTGAAAGATCCTGGTTTCTTTTTTGTCGTTCAGGGGACATTTTTGCATACGAGGACTTATTAGACCAGGATCTACGATTTAAGGGGAGAGATCTTATGAATGCACTCAAATAAACTGTACTGGTTTTTAAAAACATAAATTAGATAAGGTTTGAGGTTTCTCAAGCAAAAAATATTCTCTCTATACTCTCTACTTTTTGGGAATAAATCTCATTTTGACAAGAAGTTCATACGACATCAAATATCGACATAAAGTTATATTCGATAAACCTGTATACCATTTAGCGTAGCGTAGAAAGACATTCATTTCATGCATTTTTTCAATAATAAAACAATACGAATGTACTAAACTCAGTGGCATGACAGCCCATACATGCATAACTATCTGGGGAGACTCCGAACTGTTCCTTAAGGGTAATGAATGGCAGAGGAGGAAGTCTGACACGAAACCTCCAATGGTTAGTTCCCAAGTGTGCTTGGTACTTAGTTTTTTCGACCGACTGAAGGGTGAAAAGCTGAGTCGGACTTGCCCAGCCCGAACCTCCGATTTGTGGCTTGGGAACTTGAGGGTCTACCACTACGCCACTAGACTTTATTAATAAAAGATGCCGAAAACTTTCTGAAATTAAATGAATGACTTTATAATGAAACGCGCAACAATTAGGGAAGTTTATATTATTTTCTATATTAAAATAAAACTGGGAAGTTATCTTATGGAGTCCGAGGCTACCACCAGAATTTTTATGAATAAATACTGCATTTAAATCGCCTCTAAATGCTCTTTCATAAATAATTTTTCTGTTAGTCCACCGAATTTTCATCTATGGTTGAACGGCTGTGGAAAATTAAGTTCAGAATATCGTTCTCTAATCAAATGTAAGTAGGAAATAACTTTTATTTAAAACTTTGATAACAGTGTTTGCAATTAATTAAAAATTTAATTTTTAAGTTGATCAGAACTCCCTGTAAAGTTGCTTATACCACATATAACATTCAGCTCCAGATGTCTTCTCGTTAGAAAGACGGGAGTGGCTCTTGAACTCCCTTTTCCTACATTCTCTGATAATTTTATTTAAAAAAAATAATTTCTCTTTAAAAATATAACATTTACTATTTTTTTTATTTTTGAAAGAATAGTGTTTTCAACCCCATTACAACGTATGTTTTTCCCAATATGCTGAGAATAAGAAATGCGCTGGAATGCGGATGACTCAAAGTCAATGTTCAAAAAATTCGTCGTAGAGGGAAATTTGATTTATTTTTAGATAATCAGTATTTGAAACCTCATTTGATACTGCAAAACAGTCTATGAACTGAGCTAAAGTATGTATAAATGGCAAACATTATTTTTTTCAAATTTCAATTTTTCAAAAAAGTCGTACACTTTTACTCTAAGCTATGGCTTAGAATAAAACTTCAGACTCCCATTCACTCAAACAATTGAAATTTAGACCGTATAATTCTTCGTTTAAATGAAAACAGAATTTTTACTGCCTTAAATTTTTTCTATTTATAAATGGCATGAATGGACAATCATGTTTTGTTAAAGTAAACAAAGTATTACTCCAGAGTTCTTGAAAGACAAAAATGTTTGATTTGCAGATTTTTTAAAATATTTTAAAACATTTTTCTGTTTTTTTAATAATTAATCATTAACAGAAAATCTATTGTTCGATTATTTTTAGTGTAATGCTCAGTTTTAATTTAATGCTTTCGCAAAATCAAATCAAATGCTAACTGAATAATTACTAAAAAAGTAAGAATAAATTAAAAATACCTTTAATTAATAATTTCATTATTAGATATTGTAAACAAAATGCATTTAATCATCATAAGTTATTCGTTTGAAGAGTGCAGAAAAACTGAAACAGCTTATCTTCTATATACAGAGGAATCAATTCAATAGTTGTAAGTGCGATTCTCAAATAGTACATGTATGCTATGGTTGATCGGAATTCCTTTTCAGTTGTACATTCAGGTCTAATTAGCTTTCCTATGAGGAACATGACCATGAAGCAACAAAAACATTTTCCCACTTAAGCAAACTTTCTATGTTAAGCATTGCTATTGAACCAAGAATCCTTCATAAAACAATCTTCAGCTATTTCAATACTCTTAACTTGATTTAATATAGCTTTTACGTTTTACATTGAATCAACAGATAATTACAGTTTAAAATGGATTTCAAACAACTTCACATGCTTGCAATCGAAATGGGAATCGAACTTACGAATCTTATAATGGAGACCAGAGCACCAACTGCATATGTACCCGCTTGGATTCAAAATTCAAAAAATGGCTACAAATCTGCAGTGTTTTAAAACTACTCGATAAATAATAGGCGATACTTTTTAAGCTCCCAAGAACACTGAAAATGGCTCATTAAGAAGGAAACTTTGGATTGAAGGAAAATTTAACACGTATCTTTCCTTTGTATTATTTTACAGATGAAAGATTCACTTCATTCCAAAATTAAGACAATTAAATGCAAATCATATGTGTATTGTCTCAATTTTGGGATGAGAAAATGTTGCAAGAAATAATAGTCATTATCAATTGTAATGAAAGCAGTAGTAGAAAATTTTAAAAATATTAATAACTGCAACAAACCATTTGAAGATATTCGAAAAAGGATTTAATAATATGCTATTCTGTTCATAGATATTATACTATTCGAGCTATTTTACTCACAAGCAATAATGTGATCTGGAAATTGATGAGAAAGATTAGTTTGATGAATGAATGGGAAGGATGTGCAAAATTTAACATAAGCAACGCAACATCAATTTCCTCCTGCTATCTTACAAAATGAAACACGGCCCGATAAAGAGCTCATCAGATGTCTGATGTTGTGCTGAGGCAGATGGCCTCAAAAATCTTGAATAACCACCTCCAATGTAAAGAATAATATGAAGGTATCTGGCGTTTTGGCCTTTCCATACATGCTCTATAAGGATCGAATTCGGGGAACGGGGTGGCCAAGAAAGCGTACGAATATGACCAAGAAAATCTTGAGCAACTCCAAATATATGAGGATGAGCATTACCGTGCCCTAGATTTCCATTTCATAAAGGTTCCTTGTGGGGTCAAAGAATGTCATCAACATAATGCTGACCAGTTAAAGTTCCATGCACCATAATTAGTGGTCCGGCTGTCATGGGCTATGGCTCCCATCAGATTATTAAAACTTCTATGGGAGTAATGTGTCGCTCGTTAACGTGGGTGGGATTGTACCTTTGACGAGAGTGTTCCCACACACATACATCAAATCTACTTCTACAGCAAAAAGGCATTCATCACTAAACACCACATTTTGGCAATATGGCATTCCCCATAGCTGTGGATTGTGGACGTAGTCGCCAGTGCTTTAGTGTTAGAGGCCGTAAGATCGTTTGGAAGGTCAATTCCAGAAGGTGTCTGAAAATGGTTTATGGAACAATTTGTTACAAATTCCAAGATACAACTTGTGATTGTATCTTGGAAAGTGCCACTGTGGTTTCCACGACCGCTCGCAGCATGATCCTCGTCTTCTAAATGGTTGCAGATCCGATACGTTGCATGTGAATATGATCTTATATCCACTGCTCCCAACATGTTCTGAAGGCACTTTCCGAGCGATCCACTTGGCTAGAAACAAGTCGCATTAACCAACTGCCTTATGGCCAATAATGAAGTCTCTTTGAAACGCGCTTAACTGTGAGAAACGTCCTCTCTCATGTTTATCCGGCATTCGTCGCTTTCTTAAGTCCTACTTGAGTCAGAATTATGATCGTCATGTTCAGAAATCCGAAATAATGTTCCGAATAGGCAGGATTAACTTTCCGATTGCATGCCCGTTTGGACCAAATTAGGATCATTTGCGCATGGGATCTCACTAAATTTCTCTATAAAATTTTACCTTTCTTGCTTCTTGTGACACATTTTTATTTCTTGATAGTAGAAAAGATTTCTTAATCATTTACAAATAGTATTCATATGGTTTTCTTGGTCATCATCCAGAGCAATTTCCTCTATTAAAGATTCATAAATAGGACATTTTTGTTATTAAAGTTGATCTGACGAGCATTTGATAAATTAAAACCAGTGAGCTGTAAGATCTTGAAAAATATTCAAAATTTAAATTATAATTTTGAAAAATAATCCTTATTTTAAAGTTTAAAATTCTTATTTGATAAGGGTATTTTATATCGAAAATTAACAATATAAGAATCAATTATAAAATGTTATTTAAAATAATGACATTCCAAAATTGTATGCTTTTAATCATCATATTAATTTAGATAAATTATGTTAATTTATACAGGACAAATTTTTGTATATAAATTATAATTTTTCTTAAATTTCAAAAAGAATTCAATAAACAGTAAAAATATTATATAACAATTATAAACACAACGATTAAACTAACAATGTTAATTTCTCTAAGTGTTAATCTATTTAACTAACGAAATTTATTGTGACATTCAAGGGTAGTTATAAATATTTTTGAAAAATTAATGTTGGTATATTATGAAAAATTTTATACATTGATTATCAAACATACAAAAATAAAATGTAGAAGATATATAAGTAATGCATTTTCAACAGAAAAAGCGGCAAACTGCATTCCAAAGTATATCCAATCTGTATCAAAAATAAAGTCATGAAATTTGCCAACAGAAGGCGTTATCAAATGACAAAACCGTACAGACATTCTGCAATTTTTTTCTGTATCTTTTTTCCCCATTTCCAATAACCAGACAAAAAATTGCAAAGAACTAAGAACTCATAAACAAAATTATGATCTATAGAACTAAGAACAAAAGGAACAAAGTCATTGCCTTCCAGTAGCTGGGCTGCTTCTTAAAAGATGCAGAAGAGCCTTATATCGGAACAGGTGGTCTCTGTCCATTTCTCCTCCAGAGTCACAAACAGGACTGATAGAAAAGGTTGGAATCTCCATGAGAAATGCTGCAAAGAAATCGTCCTGTGGGCGGAAAGTCGCGGCTGCATTGCGGAGGAATTGGGTTATGAGGAATAAGAAAAGAACTTTACTTCCATCAACCATTTAAGGCTGCGCAAATCTGTATGTTTTTGTAAGATATTAAATTTTAATATATATTTTATAAATAACCTAATCCTCAAATAAAAAATGGCTGTATTAGAATGCTAGCACCCCTTTTGCCTTGGAGATCCGCTTATTCATTGTACCAAAGGCTACAACGGCCAAGTACTTACTGGAGAACGAATTCTCCTTTTAAGTAAGAACTCTTAAGAATTCTTGACATTGCAATATTTTAATTATTAGTGGATGTTCGACAGAAACAATGAATTGAACAGCTGCTTCAGAAACAAAAAATTACTGCCTTTGCAAACTTGTGATGTAAAATTATTAATAGCCTTATGTTTATATCTATGCCTGCTACTTCCCCGCATAAGAGAAAGTACTTCCAAAATGATCCAAGTTTATTTCATTAAAATTCATGACTTTACAAATTTCAGACATCTCTATGTTATTGAACGATATCACTCATTTTGAAAATGAAAATGTTTTTCCAATAAAATACTCCCAATAATATACACCTATAATTATAAATATCAATTCATTTCTTACATGTATCAATTGTAACTCGAGTTGTAAAAGTTTATATTCAAGAATATAGATAATGGAAAAGCAGGACGGTTTCTGCTCTGGCTTTCCCTTCAGTAGTCTATGGGTTAGATTTCCACTTCAAATGTGACTGTTTGCTGTAGTTTTAAAGCTACATAAAGTCATTATAAATGTCATTCAAATTTACACGCCATGCCCTCGCGGGGTTGTTGTGCCACTTAATTCAGTTGAGTTCTGTTTGATCCTTGCATCTGAATGAACTGAGTGGCAAAGCAGAGACTCACTGGCAGAGTCGGACTCTGACCTAGGTACCGGGAAGTGTGCTTGCGCACATGCGTACGCTTTTCTTGATTGTACATCTGAATGTACTGCCACGGAGGGTGGTTCAACTAAATATATTCTGCAGTCACTCTGTTTATAAGGGCTGTTCTAAAGGCCTATTTGCTGTTCTGAAGTTACGACATTAAAATTTTTTTTACTTCGAAGCATTGCCTAAGTATACCTTTGTCATTCTTCCAAATTGAAAAATTATTTTTCACTATTTAATTTTTTTGTTACTCAAAATGCATGTTTTAAATAACATCATAATAAAAATACCAGCACAAGATATCACCATTGAAAAAATTTTTCACGTTAAACCTCTTAGCACGAACATCGTTCGTTTTGCTCGCATAGGATATAAACATCATTTATTAATCATGAAATCAGTTAGTATAGAAATAAATGTATTTTTTTCAAAATCTATGATTAATACTTTTCCTTTAACTTTTTTATTCATTTAAAATAATTTTCTAGAGAAATTGCTATAATATAAATTTCGAACTCTATGATGTCAACATATTTAATTATAAAATTTAAATATTTATTATATTATAATTTATGTTTAATTATTAGTTATTAATAAACTCTGATTCCTATGACAATTTTGTAATTGAATTTTTTACTGCATTATATAATTGCAACACTTCAAATAAAATTTTAATTTAAAGTATTAATTATTTTGTATAAAAGCAAGAAATTAAAAATTAAGATGCTTATCATGATGGAAAATTAGAAGTATGACCCTGGCACCAGTGTGTAAAAGATTTCATCTAGTATACAAATGATTCTGGTAAGTACTCTGAAAAGCTTTTTATCAAATTAAAAAAAAATTTGTTGATGGAAAAAAAGTTTGAAATCAATTACTTTAGCCAATATAATTATCACAATTAAATTCTAAGTTACATAAATCATATGTTAATTGTGAAATTCTCATAAAAAATATAGAAGAAAATTCAAATAAGATTCCACTATTCATTATTTAGATATTGAAGAGGATTTTCGACTCAGGGAGAGAAATCATTTCTCCAAATAAATTTTTTTAACTGATTACCAATGAAGTTGTTTTTATAGTGGTGCCATCTATTGAGTAAATTGTACTCAAAATGGAAACTGCTAATAGTTAGGTAAAAGATAAGAATTATTATTAGATTTATATATATACAAAAAATTAAACAATTTTGAAAAAGTAAGAAAGAAAAAATGTTAGATTTTTAGTGTTTATATTTTTGGACTGGAAATTAAAAGAATTCTTTAAAGATAAATTCATTCATTTATTTACAGGAGCTTAAAATAAACAAGAACTGTGTTTTTAAAAATTAATTTCTTTCCTTGTTAGTAACAAATATGGGGAAAAAAAAGTATATTGTGTTTCTTGTTACTAATAATGAGCAATGAATTAATTTTGTTAAGAAAATTGCTGAACATGCAAGAATGGTGTATTCAAATTGATTTTTTTTTAATGATATATAATAAATGAAATAAAAATTTAGATTTATAATTTCTCGGATATACTTTGTGTGAAAATGAAATAAGAAGTATTTTCTTATATAATGTAAGAATTTTAAATCCAATAGTCATAATTTTAAGTTATCTATTCATAACATACGTAATTTTTTTAATTTTCAGGGGAACTGCCGCAGTCAGACTAGGGGCGGAGGCATACAGAGCAGGTGCCCCAAATCGAAACAGAAGTTTATTTTATGCTGTCAGCTGAATTCAATCGCTTATCTAATGGAATAGAAGATGCGAATGTTGTGAAGCTGAGAGCGAACGAAATTTCTTCTCCGGCTCAAAGTGCTCAGGAGCCCAGGCAGAGGCACAAAATGGCGGTTTTCCTTTTTCATAACGGTCTCTTGAATGATTTTCGTCTTTTAATATTTAGAGGAATCATTTTCATGAGCATAACATTATTAAGAAATAATTTTTTTCTTAAAAACGTCATAAATCCTTAATTTTAAATAAATAAAATTATTTACTGATGGGAAAACTATTAATATTATACAACATGTGTACTTGAAATTTTTTAAAAAAAGAAATGGATTTTAATTTTAATATTAGCTGCCTGCTCTTCGGTGCAACACTTCGTAAGTCCCATTTTAAGCGGGTATTACAATAACTTAAAATCCGTTTTAAATTATATAGAGCCTTATATATTTATTTTTCTAAAAAAATGGCTGTAATACAATAAAACCAAGCAAATCAAATCAAATCATTTTCTATAATGATAATGAATTTTTCTTTTTTCTTTAAATAGTAATGAGTAAAAACGCTTTTGAATGACACTTTCTTGGAAGTAAAGAAAAAGTCACACAATTATGGATTTTTTTGGAAGAATTCATATAATTCATACAGAAATATTTTTTTATGAAATGAAAATGAAACTTTAAGAGATATATCAAAAATGCCAATGTTTTTTAATTTATGATGTTCATTTAAGAATAATCTATCTGGAACAAAAGATTAGAACAAGAGGCCTACAATAATCCTAATGGATCGATACATTAACTCCTTCGTCAAGCAATATATTTTTCTACAATGAGTGAAACAAACCTGAAAAAAAAGTTATAATATTTTTTACGGACAATTCTTTTTTTAAAGATAGTGAAACTGAAAGAACGATTACATTAAAAATTATTTTATTTCTCTAAACTTCAAAGCTGTGAAATTCTCTTCTGCAATCCGCGTGAAATAAAAAGGATAATCAAGGTAATATATAGTAGCAGACAACTGCAGTAATACGAAAATCTGTATCAAAATCTCAAGAGTTTATTTTTGATATATTGAGTTTTGTTTTCTGGTTTAAAGTCTGTAATCATTCGTCCTTAGTCATATTAAAAGATGCTATATCATGTAATAAAAGATCAAATAAAAATTTATGTGGACAATCTTTACTTTGTCATTTAATAATTATTTTGCTGTAGTTTCACCAAATTATGGACTGCCCAAGGCTAATGAAGCATATTTCAATGTCCACCTCGTCAATCTCATCGGGAGGACTTTTCACAGAGAGTGGACCGGAAGCGAGGAAAACTCCCGAGCACCCACTTCGAAAGACGTGCGATGCAGAAACCTAAATGTCCTTCATAAAAAATTAATGCAGGTATTTTCACAAAATGTAAAATTTTTTTATACTTTCGATATTACATACTGAACAGGCTAGTAGCCGAATTCTACAGGAAAGCATTGTATTATCATTAAAGAACTTAACCTTAAATCTAAAATGAAAATGACAATCTTTTGGCACCTAGTGTGTAATCTAATGGCTTAAAGTTCTTCTTTTCTGTACTATCGAATTGTACAAGAGGAAAAACAGCCAATATTCGTTCTCTGTAAGAGAAATCATTCGTTCTCTTTATAGGGGATCATTCATTCGCTGTATGGGGGATCATTCTTTTTCTCCATGGTTTCTTTTATGAATTCTTGTTACTAAATACGTTTTTATGCTAAATACGATTACTATACTTTATAATACTTTCTATACTTAACTTTAACTTCAAGGCTTTAATCCATTTACGTAATACCATTGCTAAATAGATATGCTACATAACAAATTAAATAAATTTTATTCTCATTATTTTTGCAGTTTCATCATTCTCTATTTTTTCTATCCATTGATAGTATGAATGAATTATTATTACATATTTAATAATTAAACATGAAATCCTTGATGATATTTCATTTTGAAAGCAAATTTTCAATTTTAAGCTCGATAAACAGAATTCTTTCATATTCAAAACACAATATTAACTAAAATGACATTTTACAATTGTCCCAACATTTCGTTCATATGATTAAGAATTTCATTTAGTTGAAAAGAATTTGAGAATATTTAATTGTACTCTTTGTTAAGCAACTAACCTTATTCTATATTACTGTTTAATATCAAGATATTAAAATTAAGTTACTTAAATAAATAAATCAATTGTAAAATTAAATTTCATTTAACACGATAAACATTAATTAAAATTAATGTAATAGTAAAATTGATTTTAGTTGTTATTTCTGATCCCCAGTTAGTATAACAAGATCAAACCATTCAAATTCTAGAATTTCCAGAAAAAATAGAAAAATAAAAAGATTTAGAAAACACACCTCTTCCAATTTAAAATTATTGTAACTTAAAATATGCTTTAGATTTGGTGCAAGTCTTAAAAAAATTTCTGTCGCTGTTCAAAAGAGAGAGACCTCAAGTGTACATTGGCAACAGGTGCTTCTACTGCTCTCGATCCCTCCTTACCAGTGCTTCTCCTAGAATACCAGAGGAAGTTTCCACAACTCCTTATTCAATTTATTTTTCTTTGAGAAAATCTCACTTCACCTTCATCCGGCTGAAGAGTTGCAAGAGAAGCGACATTTATAAAATGTTCACTGGAAAAGCTCCTGTCGCAAACATTTGACAGTTAACAAACAATTCCTGTGAGAGCACCTTTTAACTCTCACAGTGCTTAAACTACAATTTTCGCTATCACACTACTATGTAGGAGAATAGGACAAAACTCAACTATTCTTCTTATTAGACAACATATTCAAATATAAGAAGTCGTAGATCCCCAACTCTCACCACTTTTCTAGGCAATCCACAATTATTCTCGATAAAAAAGTTAACAAACTCACATATTTTATTCAAAATAAAGTAAATAAATAAACCTTTAAACAAATTGGTGTTCATAAAACTACCACGTAAATCAAAATGTTGCATGGGAAGCATGTTCAAAATAAATGCCATCTTATCGATTTCAATACTCCATCTGAATGCCGTCAACTATTTTGATGGCTGATGGTTCGATCTGACTCTACTTTGTCACATTTGGCTCCGTTTTAAGATTCTTGATCCATGAAAAGTACGTCCAATAGAATGATATTCTTTGCTTCTAAATTTGCAACAAAAAATTATTACTTTTAGTTTGTATTGTTAGTTAAATAATTATTATTTCATCCTGCCAAGATCAAGTGATAGTTTCCAATGTTTTAAGCTCTACAGTGTTAAGTTATCAAATTAGCCATCTATATATATATATTAAGAAAAGGAAGCAAAGAAATAATAATTTCATTATTTCTTTTTGCTTCTGTATCTTAAAATATTATTTTTACTTATGAAATTTATAAGATATATGAATATCAAAAAATTATTTCGTTTTCATATTATGAAGTGAAAAAATAGTCATTCTTATAGATATGAAAATTAGAATTGTTTGTTTTTGAGAGTGAATCAGTTTTGATTTTTTCTCTAAGCAGTATGCTCATTACTAGTTCATTATCGGTTCATAACCTATTTTCAAACATCCGTTTTTATATACGCGTTATGTTATGGGTTATATTTTTTCCTACTTATGGGCAACTATCCCAATTTCTATTCCTGTATTAACGAATACACAAATGATCTCATACATTTCCCTAAATTGTTAGCAGATACACCTCAGAAAACAAAAACAAATATATAATTAAAAATTTGGTGATTAAGTAAAATTTAAACAGAGTGAAATAAAATGAAAATATATGTATTGAAATCACACACATTATATTTTGGAGAAAACAGTATTCTTATTGTGAAGTCTGATGGTTGACTCTAAACAGAGTTGAGTAATGGAAAAGAGAAGTTGTTTCTCAACTCTGGTTTTCTACTGAGTCATTATCTCTCTACTTTTGTATACACATGCTATCGAAGTGGGTGTTTCGAAGTTTCGTAGAATTCCTCTTCTGCAACACGCGAATTTGATTTCCTATCTGTGTGAAATAACTACACGGTGGACATCTTTACAACATGGATATTTTTATTTTACAACTAGAATAAACTACCAGGATATTTTTAGTGTGGTAAATCATACTTTGAAAAATTAAGATATTAATCCAAGCCTGTGTGTGTGTGGAAGTTTGTTTGCCCTCAATTATTTGCACAAGAGAATGGCTAATTGGACCTGAGCCTATAATTTAAAGTGGATTCTGAACAGCTAAAACATAGTGGGAATTAAATCCATAAACTGGTAACCATTTATTTTGATTCATTCATTGATAATCAGAATTAATATCTTTGCTCTTAAAATGGCTAAGTGACTGCAAAATATGCAATTCATTTCACTTCGTATGGCGACGTTCGTTAAAGTTATTTTAAAAATAAAAGTCAGCAGAAATGTATATTTCTGTATCATATTTCCATTCTCTTCGTTATTTTCAAATTTATTTGTTTAAATGGAACAATGGGTGATTGGTATGCACCAAGGAGAAGATCAATATCGAATGGAGTCTTGAATAAAGATAAAAACAATTTTTTCTTCATCAAAATTCATTAAAATAAAATTGAAAATTAACTTGGTACATTTTTCTCATGAATGAGTGATAATATGCGTGTGTGCCAGTATATATATATATATATATATATATATATATATATATATATATATATATATATATATATATATATATATATATATATATATATATATATATATATATATATATATATATATATATATATATATATATATATATATATATATATATATATATATATATATATATATATATATATATATATATATATATATATATATTTCTGATTGATTGATTTTAACAATACAAATTTAATATTTCCTTGTTAATACTAGCAATAAAATGTACTTACCAAGAGTGACAATATCAAAGGTATTACATGTTAGATCAATTATTTTTAAGTATTCATTGATTAAAACAAATCCAATGATAGGCAAAATTTTAATTTATTTAATTTATGAAAGCAAAAATTTACCTCTTAGAGAAAATATAAAGTGTTTGTAAAGAGAAAAAGAGAAAAGTACGTATTACAAAAAATATCCAGAAATGATTATTTTCAGAGCAAAACAATACCATGAATTTTTTTTTTAAATAATAGAGAAATGATGACTAATACAAAGACTTTATTCCTATTTGACTTTTTTCTGCAATGCAAATAAACATTTTACATGGGCTTACCTATTATTGGTAATTTAAAAATATCTTCATATGAGAGAGATATTTAACGAAAAAAAATACTTTATTAAAAATATTTTTTGTAAAACGTAAAACGTAGTGAGTGTTTAGAAAAAAAAAACATATTTAAAATATAAACCTAAAATTTTATTTGATAATCTGTTTGGTTCTCTAGTTACTTCTCATTCATTTTCTTTTCAGTGTCTTAGTTCTGTTCTGAATGACAAATTGCTTCCTTTCTAAACAGATATTCTTTACTTAGATGCTCATGAAACTTAATTTCCTGGAAAAATTTTAATTTCTAATAGTTTCATTTGGTTCTGAAATAAATGTATTTGCATCAGTTGTAAACTTTGCTTTTATAAGCGTTTCTTCTGGGTGATACGAGTGACGCTCTTTCCTCTCTTCAGAAATGTTTCTTCCCAAGTCCTTCTCCGTTAAGTACTTGAAAACAGAAATATTACCAGAGCGGTTTTTAAAACCATCGAGTAAATCTTTGTGGTCCACTGCAGAAAAAATCACGAGGTTCACATTCCTAGTATTAGAGAAAATACTGAAGATTTTAGAAAAAGAGAGATTTTATGGCTCATAAGGAGCAGAAATGTAAGCTTCTCAAAACTGTCTAATATATTCTGTTAAATATTACACACGAAGCAATGTAAGCGAAAATGTGAAATAATATAAGAATAAATGATGGTATTAAAAAATTTGAGTGTAATTTTAAAGAAAGTTCCTAATAATGGGACATGAATAGTTTATATTTGGTAACAAACTTATTACCATTTAGCCAGAGAATTAGGGAAAAAATTTTGATATCTAATGGAAAAAGACATGTTTCATTAAAAGACTGCTCTTTGATAGGAAGCAGCTTCTCCAAATTGTGTTGGTCCCAACAATCAAAATGAGTATCTCTGAAATTGCATGCTTCACCGGCTGTTGTCTTTGTGAGTGAGTGACGAATAGCAGACACCACCCACAGCGATGCATCTTCGTCCCTCATTAACGACACGGGAAGTCAGAGTTTGGCTCCGTTTGGTAAAATAAGATCTGCGGTTAACAACGCAAACACCGCTGACTGTTGAGTTTATAAACACTTCTATTTGGACCTACATTGATAACTGAGATGATATCTGCTACCAATCGCATTTTAGTCTTGAGACCATCACAAGCTGTCTTCTATCAAAGTTGCTTAAATCAGAAATATTTTCCATGAACAACACAATTGTAAACTTAGGAGTCATGCTCCTTGGAATGAGAGCCAACAGCACGCTTCGTTATAAGTTATGGATCATTACCACTCGATCACGTGGTCCCTACATATATCTAGGTGAACTCAAAGTCAAACAGTAGAGATGATTGGGCTCTTTTAGCTGTATACATGTATAATGCATTTAAAATATCCTTTTTTGTTTTTTAAAGTTTAAATAAATCAATTCTCCAGAATTTAGTTTAAGCATCTATTGAAGAATAAGAAAAAAATTTCCCTTTAAATAGATCAGAGTATTTCCAACGTATTTTATAGAAAAGAGAGCAGAAGCAAAAAGGACTCATGAAACATCGAGATCTTTCTAGATACTCAATATCATTGGCCGAAATCTGGGACGTACATTAGATGACTTGTCAATTCGGAAACGGAATGTTTCACAAGATATGTATGAGGTGTCATACATCTGATAAATGTTTTATGTGTGTGCGTGTAATGTATTATATTGCTACTTCCTTGCCCTTGGTGAATGGGTGATTAAAAAGCATTATTAGAGTCAAATTTCAAAAATAAGTTTTATTACAAAAACAATTTTATCAAGCTTCAAGAATGTGAAGACCAGTCCTGACATCTCTAGCACGTCTGCTCGTTAAGAGCCACCAAACAAAAAAGCCTCGAGGAAACGTAACCCCTCCAGAATTGTAGAGCATACTGGTCACTCATTCGTTGATAATAGCGGCGAGAGATGATATCATCGGTTTCCGAGTTCAAAAATTCTTAACCGTATTTGGTAAAGTACATTTTTTAATTCCACAACAAGGGGGGTGTAACTCATACATTTTTTGAAAAGGGCCATGTATACAACAAAATGCTACAAATTACAGGATACAAAAAATGAATATGTATATATATATATATATATATATATATATATATATATATATATATATATATATATATATATATATATATATATATATATATACGAAAAGCATACTATATACCCTGACCCAAAGAATCAAAGAATGGCTAATAATTATTTACTGAAGTTGCAATAACATTTGAAAATTAAATGCATTTATTAAAAATTGTTTATAATTTAATGTATCGTATTTAAACATTTTATAAACTGTATTTCTTAAGCTTTTCATTATATCTTTAGAGAGCTTAAAGTTTTTTTAATATCTTTTAAGTACACCGTTTTATACAAAATTCATAATAACTTTTTCTCGCGTGATACACAGGTAAGATAAATCTTTCAGTATAGTTTGCAGAGGGGAAAAATAATGTACCATACAGAGATTACTATTATCTTTACCAAATGATTATTCCAAAAAAAGAATTCTACTCACTTTTAAGCCAGTATAAATTTTTTTCAATATTGTATTCGATTGTGAATTTATTGATATCATTATAGATTTTGGTCTTAAAAATTGATGTTTAGCATGAATAAATGCAAATTAATGAAAAATAATTAATTTGCTAATAGAACATTAATATGTGAAATATTTTTTATAATAATATAGAAAAAATATTAATATTTATATAATAAGATAAAATTTTATTTTAAATCTTAATATAAATTAATCAATGTTTCGCAAATTTTTCATGTTGTGTGAGAAAATACTTACGTTGTGAAAATATTCCAACGAAAAATATTTACATAATACTTTTTTATAATGACTAAAACTGTTACTGAAGTACATAAAAGTAAAACAAATAATTTTAAATAATTATTTTCAATTCAAAGTTTCACAATGATAAAGAAAACAGAATATTTTAAAGGAAAGCAACTCTTTAAAATCTCTTTAAATGCAAAATAAATAAAATTTTGTTTATCTTCACAATTTTCTGAAACATGAAGACCGAAAACACTATTAAAGAAAATGCACGTTTATATTTGGGATGTTTGAAAATGAAGTGAAGATGAAGTGTGATTGTAATGAGCACAAGTTCTCTACAATTTCACAGATTATCTTTCCCGTTTACTTCAAACAAATTACTTGCTTTTATTTTAAAATAACAAAACTGTTCTTCTCTTTTATGTATGATAAAGTCAAAAATTACCTTTACTATATTATAAAAGTAAGCTGAGATATTTTACTTACTGACTAAGTGAATCTTATTTATTCATTTCCTGTTGTTAATTAATTTAATATATATTTAACACGCTAGAGCCCAAAATAAACTCCGCGATAATGCGTTTTAAATTATTTAAAAATTTATTATTTAAATGCGTTTTAAAAGCTTTTCAAACTATTTAAATTATTTAAAAAAATTTTAAACTTTTGTGTTATATAATTCTATAGATTCAAAGTCTTTGTTATAGATTTATTTATGATGTCAAAATAATACATGTCCAAAGTTTTGGTCGCAGTGTTTTCATGGAAAAAACTGCACGCGTATTAAGAATTTTGAAAACAAAATTTTGACATTATCATATTTCTTAAGCTAATTCTTTCTATTAAAAAAACTTCAAAATTGTTTAATAAATATTTTAAAATAAAAGGAATGTAATATGTTTTAAAAATGCATGTGTGTGTGCAGTTTTGTGCAAACACCAGAAACTGTACGTCATAGAAAATTTTAAAATGTTAATAAATAAGCACAAAAATAATGGCTCTAGTAGCCTAGTGGTTAAGGCCGTCCGGAAGGGCCATGTTCCACTACCACTGCCGCCAAAGACCCACCGAGTACATGCGCTATACGTGCTCGTTAAATCTGTGGAATCGAAAGTCCTGTGGTCGGTCGTTAAACAGTTAACATATGTGTAATGGTGTGGAGAAATTTTCCTTCCCCTTCAGATCAATGTCAAAATTGAAGGGGTGGATCCTCTGGTGGTGCCATCTATCAGAGGAGTTTAGAACAAAGCCGTACTTTCACCTTCGTGGTGCTGTGGTTAAACGAAAGCGACCCACCCCACTGACTTAAATTCGCATACCGAAAGGCATATTGAGCTTGGCTTCCTTCGAGTGTCATAAGTAACAGCAACAAATTGATACATTTGATCTCATAAAATTTTGTTTAAATTCATTTTAATTTTACAAAATATTCTTTTCAGTTTCAAAAAAATTAATCAAATGAATAAATAATTTAAATCATTGAAATAGTTTTAAGCTGAAAAAGTATTTTATTTTTATTTCTAAAATGCAATGAGAGCAACAAATTTAAATTTATGATTTTTCGTTAAAAGACTGATCTGTAAACTCCATATGCTAATAATATGAAAAATGTAAGTACTAAGGACGATTAAATTCCAATGACTAACTGTTTTGTGAATATACGCTTTCTTCATTCATCCTATATAAGCTTATTAATGTCGCAAATTTATTTTGTCTAATGAAGTTTGAATTTAATTAAAATTAAAAATTTGAAAGAACGACGGGAAGCAGTTTTCTAATTAAGGGGGAGGTTACAAATAATTTTATTATTAGTTACTTAGTTATTAATCAAACTCTTAAATATCGTTTAAATACTTTATTAGATATTAATGGAAATGAGATGGATTATTCATTGTTTGTTTTAGAGCAAGAAAAAATATACAAACTTGACGTTAAAAACACATCCTCATAGAAGAGCTACCTATGTCGAAAAGGCCATATTTACAGTGTAGCAACAGAACGAAATTTAGTATTGACCGAATGGCAACTGTAGTCGACTGGTAAGAAGTGTAAATAAGCACGATGGATGTATTTCCATTTCAATGTAGCTTGTACTTTCCGAGAAACCTCTACAGAGCGCGTCCCCGGGCGGCGGATAGGGGAATGCCTCCATTGGTTTTCTTTGGGTGGTAGAGAAGAAATAAAATACTCTCCGTGGATTAACAGGCAGAAGTCCAACCTCTTTGGACTTTGGGGCTCTGGCAACTTTTTTTACATGAATTGTGCAATTATTCCTACTGGTCACTTGCTACCGCGTCTGGGGCAGCCGACGTGACGTGACCTGCAGTCCGAGGGCACGTCGAGAATGCTTGACCCTCATTGACGCCGAAACAATTGCCAGCCGAAAATTAATTTACCACCAAGTTAAAAAGTTTTCAATTCCAGAATTAAATAGCGACAGAACCATTTCAATTATAATAGCCATACTTAAAACAAACAACTTGATAGGCATGAGAGTTTGTACAGATGGACAAAAGAGTTACACCAGGCTTTGCCCACTGCCCGAATAATGCCCAATTGTCTCCACAGCAATTCTTTAGCTATCCAGTAATGCTGGTCAAGCTTTTTAACATCAGCATAGAGGATCCTGTAGAGCTTTTTTTTATAGTAAAGCTGTAGACTGTCTTCGACAGCTCTGGAGACATTTAGGGGTTTTGCTCGTACTCAATGGACACGACATCATCATATATACTTGCGTAACTTCGCAATATTTACTAGTGTAGCGGTTATAATCACAGCTACTTTCCCTGTCAAGTGGGTTGATGGCTTAACTAGGGAATTTCCCAGAAAGACACTTCATTTAAGATAATGAAGTGGTCTGTACGTGTTTTTCTTGTGTAGTTGTTTTGCGAAATTATATGTAATGTGCCATTTTTGTTATATGTTGTGATGTGGAACTTTAATAATGTAAATAAACATATATTCCTGAAAGCTTTGATATTCCTATTTTTAGTTATATTTGGAATCATGTGTTCATACTAGTAAATAAATATTTTAAAAGCAAACTCCTGTATGTTGCATTGAAATAATTATTGGTAAAAATCTAAAACAGCAACATAGGTTGCCCGGACGTGATTTGAAAACGCAATTTTTTGATCAGGAGCATTCTTCTGATAGAAAAGAGCCCACAGAAAATTTCGCATACAATCAGTTATTACAAATTGAAACAACAGCTTGCTTTTACAACTTGCTTTGAATAATTGCGAAATAAAAACTTTGATTCTTCGTAAACAGAGTGAAGCTACAGCTAATTGATATACGTTTCTGTAGACTCATTGATGATGTGTAATTTTATCATAAGTTTTGTGTAGAAATGATTTTAGCTTATTGTCAACGCATCTTACAATTGACTCAGACCTTCATCATTGCATACAAGTTTACTTCATCACCACTCTTAAGATAACATTTAATACAATATTTCTTTTTTCTGATAAATAATTCACTTCTTTTTGACGATATTGTGAAATGGCTTGGTCGTCCATCTAGTTTTTAAATTTTTCTTAAGTACTTGATCAGATTACATTAAGTTTTGTTTCTCCCAAAAACATTACATATGTATTGTTACCCCAGCACAAAATAGATTTATATATCCGATGCTTTCAAGCTCCTTACTTACATGGTTATTTAATTTTTCTATTTGATTTCATTTGTATTTCATTTAAAATACAGAGTGATTATAAAAAAACTATCCCGACATATGGGCCCCTAACTATCATACCATTCACAGAAATTGAATGAAATTTTTTCATAATATATTTTGAGGTATGCGCTCAAGAATAATAGGAAAAACAACAGTGTCATTCAAACAGTTTCGGTTATAGCGAGAAAATTTCAAAAATTTCAGATTGCAATACCAATTTTTTTTATTGGAATGGGAGGTCCATTATGAAAAACTCCAAATAGCGTTCGAATGGCAACTGTAGCCGGAAAATCACAGGCGGTGGATATGATGAAAGTGAACACAGCCATTAAGAACAGAGAAGAAGTATAAAGTGAAGCATTTTATAGTGTTTCACAAATTCTCCACGTGACCTCCTTCACACACGATGAGACTTTGCAGGATGCTGGTGGTGGATAGCACTGCAGCATGTAACATGACAATAGGAATCTCTTGAATCGCAATTCTGAAGGCATCTTTCAAATCATACACAGTTTGCGGATTAAACTGATACACTTTGTATTTATTTACCTAGGGAACAACAACTACCCAGATGTTAAATTGTAAATCTTGTAATTTCCATTGTGCCAATGTTTTATTGCGCTGTATCTTGTTTTGATGTTCCATAAGCTTGTCAATTGGGGACAGCCAGAGGCAGCTGAGTGGTGCCCTCCATATGTATCTGGAATAGTTGCGTACGGAGCTCGGGACTGTTGCGGGTGTGGGGCCCCCCGGCGGTGCCACTTTCTTTCCTTCTTTCTAGCAACTCCCATCTAAACTAATAGAACCCTTCTTGGGTTAGGTACAGAAGGGGATCGAGTGGTCGAGTCTTAGTGCCAGAAGCTGAAGCTTCTATAACTAATTTCAAATACCAAGACACCCGAAGGTAATGAACTCAAATCTACCATCCAGCAGCCGCCACCTGCCTTGGTAGACGAGCCCGCAAACCATACCTTGATGAGACGAGTAAACTCGTCGGCACCCACTCTCTTTACATGGCAATCAGTACACTCATGGAAGATTTGTACGATACCTTTCCTTTAATACACATGCATTATATATTTTACCCTCAATTCCTATTTTAGCCGTCAATTCCTATACTATTCCTCTATTTCCCAGTTCTCGACCGGACCATCGTCGGTGGCACGCTGGTATTCCATCATTGGAATGTCATCCGACGCAATGGACATGATCCTTTTCAGGAACGCCCAGTTGCGCCGGTCCAGGATGGTACTCAAGCTTTCGCTATCGTACACCAGTTTGCTCCTTTCTTCCGAGGTCCTGGTACAAGACAGGACGAAGTGGAGGCAATCCACCACCACATTGCACGAGCGACATAACTCACTAATCGGGTACCCTCGTTTATGAAGGTACTCCGGTACACGTCCGTGTCCAGTAGCTATTTGGGCTATGATGGCATTAGCGAAAACTCTCTTTTCGGTCACTGTTTGGAAGAATCTGTAGGTCTGGCGGCCTACTTCATCGTTATCCCATCTCTGCTGCCATACACGCAGTTCTTCTTTATGAAACACAATATGATAAGGTGTGACCTTGGACGTGACAGGTCCAGCGTTGGCTCTGGTAAGTTCGCAGCCTCTTTGGCCAGTTCATCAGCTCTTTCGTTGCCGAAGGTGCCTGCATGAGCACGTACATAATGTAGGAATACCTCTCTACCACTAGTCGCTTCCCAGTAAGAGTCTTTAACACTGTTAACCAAGATGTTTTGGTTATTCGGATTGGCCAGGGAGTAGAGGGAGGACAGCGAATCACTGTATATATGACAAGCGCTGTTGCTCGGACTACTTTTGAGTCAATCTAGTGCCAAGCCCACTGCCAATATTTCCGCCTGAAAGACGGAATTTTCGTCACCGAGTCTAGCTCCATAACTGACAATATCTTGCCCAAAGTAGTAGATGGTGACCCTAAACCTATATAACAATGCCTGATCAATGCCTGATCCATCCGTGAAAATCTCAAGACCCTCATCAGTCGGCTTTTCGCAATCGAAAGGCACACTGCAACTGTCCGCTGGGTGACACTTTAAGATATCAACCCTCTCTTCAACATCTTCTGGCCGCAGGTTAATCTCGTGGAAGGAGTATGACCTGAGCTCTACCAATACCATGAGCTTTGCATATTCATGCCTGCCTTTATGTCTAGCGGTAGTACGGACACCCGCCAGTACTTGTACAGCAGCAGTAGAAATAGTCCGGTAGCTTCTTGTAATTGCCACTATTGCTGGTCTGTGCATACTTTGTAGGTGGCCACAGAAGGTCATGCATTCCAATCTGTGTCCCCATGCCCCTACACCGAAAGGAGCCATTCTTTCGGTTCCACTCCTATAAAGACGTTTGAGTAGCCCAGGCTCTCGCCCGAACAAGACTCTCGCCGTCCGTTGGAGTGCCATTGTGACATTCACAATATTTTGCCTCACCTCCTTAAGATGGGAGTTGAAGGTGAGTGCGCCATCATACTTTACGCCCAGGAATTTAAGCTCCTGCACAGACTTTATAGAGGTTCCATCCCATCTGAATACAGGCGGTCGCTTTAGTTTGCGCCTTCTGGTGACCGTAAGGGCCATCATTTTGTTGGGATTGAAAACCAGCTTGTACGTCTTCCCCCAGTTGCTGATTGTATTGACGGCTATTTCCGCATTTTTCTCGAGCTTGGCTCTTGGGTCACCAGCTGTAACCAGTAGCATGTCGTCAGCGAAGGCTATCAGCCTCGTATCATTCGGCATGTCCAGTCGCAATGCGCTGTCTGCAATTATGTTCCAGAATAGTGGTCCACTACATGACCCCTGCGGTACACCTCTGCTGGATTCGAAAACTAGGTTTTCTCCCGAGCCATTATATATGATTTTCCTGTTTTCCAGATAGGACTTCACCAGCATATATATATTATGTGTACATCGTGCCTGACCGAGGAGGAACATAACACCTGGTCTCCACATGCTGTCAAAAGCCCCCTGAACATCTAGTGAGATAGGCTCAGGTCCAGCTAAGTTCAATTTTTGTAAAATTACAAGTCCAACACCATTAGAAAACAGTGTAAATGCATCTCGATAATGGTCTCAGTGTGAGAGGGTAGCCAGCCCCCACACTTCCTCCTCTCGTCTTTTCTTCACGACCACACTGCCCTACAGGGGGGCTGGCTGGTGTATGCACTTTGTATTTCGGATATCCCCACAACCAGAAATCCATTGGTGTCGAATCAGGAGACTTTGATGGCCAGAGAAATGGGAAATGACAGGAACCAAACTGTTGGCTTAAGACACGTTTGACCGAATTTTCTCTGGAAGAACAAGCTCAGTGACTTGATTTCGCTTAAAAAAGCAATTCCTAGCTATTTCGTCAGGTATTTTCTACATGAAACTTTTTTTTTTAATCCGGACCTTATTCACTGCATAAAAATAATTTCTAATTTTTCGAAAACTGCTTCTTATAGCTTTACTTGTGAAATTTTCGGCGATATTTTTTATACGTTTTCTTTTGTGCCCCCCCTCAAAATTAGGTTTGACCGTAAGTTTTCAACAAATTTCTGTGGCAACATACAGAAATTTCCAATTTTCTGAAAATTTGACATTTATTCTGATATTAAACATTCATACAAAGATTCAGACATTCTGATACTTTTTTAGAATTCCAAATTTTCACAAGTCCTCTGGGCCCGAATGCTCATCCATGAAATTATTGTGTGGAATTCATTGAAATAATGTACTAATAAATCTAATTCATTTTCAAATTTCAAATTAAAAAGCAATTTTCAATATTTTCTTGTAAATTGTTCCCGCAGAATTGTAAGTCTATACTCAAAGGACAAATAAAAGCTCATTGCAGACATTAACTTTAATAAACTATTATTTCAAGAAGTAAATCTTATCCACTTTTGCCTTCTCCAATAACTTATTACCATAACTAATTTTTAGAATCAGATAATAGGCATGGATAAGAAATATTTAATTGTTTAATTACTCTTTCTATATTGGAACGTAGATATTAGGGAAAAATATCTGATTGTTGGAACTGTTTCAGGTCTCATAAATCGTTTTCCAATGATTCTATTAAGTATATACAAATTGTTTTCGATTCAAAAATAACTGAAATCGTGAAATATAACGTATTTTTACTAGTTTAACAAATGTGTGTGTGTGTGTTTTCGGGTATTCATATTCAATATTTGAATATTGAATTCAATCTTAAAACATAATGAAAGTGAAAATGCATTTTTATCATTAGGATAAGAAAGTGTATTTGTATAATACTTACGCAGTTACAGTTCACAAAAATTATAAAATTAGTAAAACTAAGCAGGAATTATACTTTAAGACATCACTATTTTATACTTTGATTTTGTAATTTAAGAGATATTTTAAAAATATCCCATCTAATTTTTAATAACTAATTATTAAAATTTTTACTAATTTTCAGAATTTTAACTTAATCAAGTACTCATTCCTAGAAAATAAGAACACTAGATTGTTGGGAAAAGAAAAGTACGGCAGTTTCGAAAATATATATTAAGTCCTTGAAAAAGATTTCATGATGTGAAAAGTGCATTACAACTGGACCTCTAAGAAGTACCGAAGTAAAAAAAAAAGTTTGATGGAAATGAAGTGTTTGTCTTAAAGCGAGTTCTATTCCTATCCCCGCAAAGGCTGTCGTGTTAAAAAGGTTTATGTGCATGTAAACTTTTCGTGTGCTTATTCCATGGGATTTAGTATGAAAGTTTCCTATACTCTATGGTGGACAAAGAAAAAAAATGACAGTCCAAGTATAAGCCACATCACTTAAGAGGGATACAAAATGTCTACCCAAATAATTATGATTAGCGATGTTGATAAGGAACATTATTTGCCGGGAATAAATTACAATAACTATTGGCTGAAATTATTTCAATTTCAGCCAAAGAAGGTCATTGTTAGGGTGCATTTTTTTTTTTTTGTAAAAAGCTATATTTATAGTGACACGCCAACTTAAGTAGCAATTATTTCTTTTCAACAATTAGTAGGTTGAATTTCTATCTTAGACATGAGTATTTGTAGATTTCAAATTGTAGATCCTGGTGTAATCTGCCTCACAGAAAATGTCTCTTTGTGATTAGAAATATAATTTCCATTACAAAAGAAATCAACACGTTTATGGGGTGCGCTAGATTCTGATGTCCGTCTATTACAAGAACGATTCCTCCCAAATAGTCTGATTAATGTTGTGTTGTGCCTTATCCCTCCTGGTTGACAGCAACATTAAATTAGGTACATGAGCCTCAACGTCTTCAAACAATGGAGCACAGCCTCAGTGCTTGAGAATAGGTGGCATTTATTTAAATCAATGCAGGCCAAAATGTTGGCAGGAGCAGCTTGAGTCGCATTGCATTTTAAACACAGGGGATAAGGTTTTTGGCCTGTCACATGACGTTGCACACGAGTGAATTCACTTTGAAATTTCGCGAGAGTTGACTGTTAGCGCCTGTTGCCAACCCCCCTCAAAACAGCATTAGGGCGATTTTCCGCATACCATTCATGCATGGGGGCTCTCCTCCAAGAAAACAGATATCTTGCCTGACCCGAATGACGATCTCTGAGAAAGTAAGGCAGCCACCATGAGCAGTATCCTTACGGCTGCCCTCTCTGGCCACACCATCAGCAGTTTCATCCACATGCGATGACACTCAATAAAGGTGATCTTAACATTGGCAATCAAGCGATTCAAAACCAGGCGATGTTAATTGTCGCTCAGTTCCCATATCTCTATCATTCAGATAAATGCTGAATGGAGCTCGACTATCTCTCAAAATCCAAATGTCAGTGCAAACATTTTCAGTTATGCAAAATTTCAAAGCCTCCTCAATAATTTATAATTGAATCTAATCAAATTAGTTCTGCACGGAACACTGTGCAATTGTCGCGGCTCCTAACACAGTTCTGATTAGTATTAGTTACTATAATAATAAGTGCTGCCCATTTCAGATAAAAATATAGGGTGTATTTGGCAGTATTTAGATTAGAACTCTTAGCATTTAATAAATTACAGTTAGGGATTTTTTTCATACACATCATGTCGAAAATGGAAATATCTGGTTTCTTTGATATGAGACTAGCACAGATAAATTTGTGGCGAATATTTTCATGACAGACAGACACTATTTTGAAATTTTGATTTACCGATTGTCAATCAAGACTTTAAAGTAATAGATTGGCATCACTTATGTGCATATTCATCCTGTATATTTGAGTTTTATAGCATATCATTGCTACATGTGACACACTTTTACTGAATTTTCTAAAACTTTTATTAGCCTTCTTTCATTACAGAAAAATTTACACAATAACAAATATTTATGCCATTCCTCTTATGAACATTCATCTTTATTAAAGAGTATTATTGCTAACTCCTGAGCTGCTGAAAAATATTAATTTGCCACTCAATTCTCTTTATATAAATATATATATATGTATGTATGTATATATATACATCTGTTCAAAAAAGAAAGATACGAAATCTATGTGTTAATTTAAATTAAATTAAAATTGTTTCATAATTTTACAAAATCAGTCCCAATTGACTATCAATTCCAGGTCATGTTTCTGCATAACTATGGAATCATAGTGCGTTTAAATTTCGGATTCTCTAAGCTATACATCACTGCGTTATAATAACAGAAGAATGATAATGACTATATTGTTAAAAATAGTAAGCATTGAATTTTGAAAACCTAATTCAATAAAGGAAAGATCAAAACTCAAATCGATGCAGAATATCTTGAAATAATTTTAAGCACGAGCAATGTGAAAAAGTATTGCAGTTACTATTTTTTCAAATAAAAAATTCAAGCTTTGCAGGGATTCAAAGTAGACTAGAAGAAGAAGTTTGTGTACATCAACTGCTGATGAAAATTGTAAGCTATGAAATGATATTATCTTCTATTTTTGTTGATAAAATTTTCGCTAAAATTATATCCTTCCGATAATGTCATCAACACATGATTTCGTAAACGCTTATCTTTTCGAAATTTTAAAAATCAATTCTACACATGCAGAATTTATAAAAGAAAAGCAATATGAAGCAATTTCAGTCGTAATTCATGGATGTAATGTTCTTTTATTTTTGAGAGGTCGATAAGCTGTGCATATTTCTGACAAAAATATTATTTTAATTTACGTGAAGAGATAAAATATTAATGGAATATTTTTACCCTATATACACAAATAATATTTTTAAAAATTGATGTTACGAATTATAAAATGATTGATTGATTGATTAATGTTATGTTTCATTTGACTATCCAACCCTAATTTAAAATAACGCTAATGAAACCTATCAAAGTTTTATTAGTGTTGTCTATATACTATTAGATAAAAAATCTGAGGAAAATTTTTAAAATAAAAAACTCATTAAAGGATGTATTATGTCTTTTCGCGTGTTAAATAAGAACTTTTTACTACAGATTCTGTTGAAAAAATAGATAAAATGCTTCTGTATAAATATAATCGATGATTTTTCTTAAAATATTCTGAATCTACCACGTAATTTACTTTTAATATAGAAATATATAACAAAATGAATAATTATAAGCAAAAATAGGTTTTTCATTCTATTAGTAGCTTTAAATTATTTTCTTAAGAAGGTACATTTGTCAATATTCTTTTCAATTATCGATTATTTTTCAATTATCGATTATTTTTTATTTAGAGAAAAAGCATTTTCTAAAGCAAATGTGAATTTAATTGAAACACATTAACAACTGTTTTCGAAGCTATTCTTAAACTCAAAAAAGCCGAATGTCTTTCCATAATTTTATTGATGTTTCTAATTGTTTTGAAGGTCGAATGGAGAAAACTGCGAATACGAAACGTCTCTTAATCTTATCCATCTGAAATCTTTGCCTCATCTTCGTGAAACATTCAAAATATGACATCAAATCTTTTTTATAGAAATGAAATCCAGATTGAAATCAAATTTATTACCTCTGAAGCTTCAAAGCGGTTACCTCTTACGATGCGAACAAAATGTAATAATCATATAAGGTAAATTTTTACTCAATGTCTTAAAATATTCGAGCAGAAAAATGCCCACGGATTTCTTTCGCTTTTTTAAAATTAATTAAATTGGTAAAAAAATTAAAAAAGAATGTCTTTGGATTGTATAACGTATATTTGATTGAAGAGTACAAAATCAAGTACCTATTTATTTAGTGCCAGAAAATAATAACATTTGGCATTAGAGAGAGAAGAATCGAATTTCAAATATTTCTTGTTAGAAAAGAATCATCCTTAAACTAGGAGGTTACAGTGAAAAATAATTGCTTTGTCAGATAAATTGCAGAACACATTTAGTAATGAAATCTATAAAACAAATTTAATCAGCGAACACCAGTGCAGAATGTTGCCCCAGCATGCCTCCCTGTCCCTGAGTTGGGCTCCACCTGTTAGATGGAAGCAGCCGGGTGGGAGTCTTCCTTGCTTATAAATAGAGACCAAGCAGAGCCCCCCTCACAATACTTGGCCTGCCACCCCCAAAGGTATCCTTTCGCATGGAGGACATGGCGACCACGACCTATTTAACGTTTCCTAGCCACCTTCACTGAGCATGACGGATCTTCGGTTAAACTAGGATTCGAAAGCAACTACCTTCCGATAATAGAAATATTTCCCTAAGCAAACACGCCCCACTTGCTTTCATTTAAATGCATTTACTAGTGATAATTAACAAAAATTACTACATTGTTTCCAATTTTAATGATTCGATATTAAAAACATTTGTTATCAAATTTGGTTTTATTTGACTTTTCATAAATTCTTCGAACTAAACATAGGAAAATTTTCTGCAAAGCCTAAAAAATGGCACGCGCAGACTGTATTTGAAAAAGTGATGAAGTACTACGACATGCTTTCGAACCAAGGATGTGATGGGGACACTTAAGTGAAGTTATTGAAAAGTTCATATCTTTCTGAAAGGGGTTGAAATCGTAACCATTGAATTTGTGATGTGTGTCATAAATGGTTCCATCGAAGGCAGAAACAGAATTATGGAGTCCGTCTTCAAAGCGATATAAGGTGTTACGCTTTCTAGTTTCCCTCCAAATGAATCGCAGTCTCAGATTGTGCACATCATCTATCCTATTTTTTGGATTTCTTTTTCATCTTTATTTTTTTAATATTTGTGAGTTACTTTTTAAAGAAATAAAAATTTTATAAGCTAATAACTTCGATGAATTTTCTGACATTGAATTACGTCCTTTACAATTTGCATTTACAAATATTTCAGTCGATATAAGAATTAAAGGGAACATGCTTTTATTTTAAGAAAGTTGTTTTAGATACTTTTAAATATCATATGATTGAATTGATTTATACTGAATACGGTTTGCTAAGTGTAAAAGAACTTATTACTTTACAAGATAGCTAAAATATTTATCGCAATTTATATTTTTCTGTCCTATTTATACATTTTTGAGTCAAATACTGCCCACAGAAGTTTTTATGAAAGGAGGATACACAAATAATCATTTCATAATCAATGAACTAGAATCAAACTGAAACGAAAACTTAATCCAAATAGAATACTTCATAATCTTCTCTTATAATACGAAGGGTAGAATATTAATGAATAAACTTAATAAATATCAAAAAAGTATAAACAGTTAGAATATTATTATTAGAAGTCAATGATTACTAATTTATTATTATAAGAATAATGTTATCACATCCAAAGTCGAAATCTTGACAGTATCTTGGAACTCCTATCTTGAAACTTCTTACAAATAAGAAGTGATTAAAAAAAAGGTTTAAATAAAACAACTTTCATATTTTAGATTAAAAATTCTTAATTTTGAAATAATATTTAAGATCTGACTAAATTTAAGAACACGTGTTCCTAAACTGACAACGCCGTTATTTTAAACATTTATCCCCAAAAATATGCCTTAAAATTACCGACTCCCATACAACCCTCGATTATATTTTAAATTTCCTGTACTTTAATGTCATCCTTTTAAGTACGCTTTTAACTTTTATCAGTTTCTTTATCATTTTTACGCTTATAGTTCGTATTTTGATCTTTTTTGTTATTTATTTTATAATTTAAAAAAAATAACAAATCGTTAAAATTTTATAAATATTAACACACCTAATTGTTTAAATAAAAAATATCATTGATTTAATTATTACTAATGAATTATTATTAAATTTTTAAAATTACACAATTATTTTTTTAAAAATTTGATGATAAAATATAAGGCAGTTTTAATATTCATAAAATTGGGGTTGTAAAACATGGTTCGGTTCTTTATTTTCAAGTCTCTAAAATATACTTTAGCCTTTGATACGAATTATGTTTAACTGAAAACATGATAGTCTTACATTCCACAAAGTTACCTTTAAAAGCCACACATTTTAGTTTTCAAACTCTTTCAAATCTAACACCATCCCATTAAGAAAGGAAGCTTTGGCAGCCATTCAATCATGTCAGAAATATATGCTCTCATTATGAAGCAGATTCCGCTCAAGATATTTTATGTGTGCTGATTACTCATTAAACGACGTTAGTTAAGCAGAAAACTATTCACTCGGGGATCATTTTCATTCGAAAATCCCTCACACTAATTTTTTCAGAAGCACTCAGAGTATTTAAACATTATTATTTCCAATATATAGTATTGTTAATATATATTAAATATATATTGGAAATAACAATATAGCATTATTATTTCCAATATATATTTCCTACATATGTATACATTCGTATGGATAGATGTGTATGTGGGTTTGTGCACATATATTATTGGCACTAGATTAAGAACCTTGTAAGCAAAATTGTCATTTTCTTTAATAAACATCCGATGTTTCAGGTGTCTCGGAGGAGGGAGCGCGCGGGGGTGAGGCGGAGGGAGCTGCGCGCGGAGGAGCCAGAGGGCGCACGGATGGTCATTCCTCCTCCGGCGGAGCGAAGGAGTCCCATTCAGCTGCGGTGGCACAGCCGAGCGAGGATGCGTCACTCCACTGCCAGGACAAGCGGCGATGCAGTGTAGCTTCCCCGTCCCCTGCTGCCGGTGGAGCCTGCTGCTACTGCTTCTTGCGACTGCCGCCTCAGCCCACAGGAGGGCCCCCTGCCCCCTCTTCGGGGCCGGCGACGTCCCCACCAAGGCATACCGCAGCCCACTCGTGTTCCACGGAAGACTCCTTGCCTTGGACAGAAGAGGTCCGGCGATCCTGCAGGCCACGTTCCGCGTCGACAAAGTGTTCAAAGGAAGTCCCCTCGGTTCCGGTGCGATCGCCCCCGTTGAGTTCGCCATCCGCACCAACCCAGCGAGGTGCAGGGGCGTACCCTACAGGGAAGGGGAGCTCCACTTGGCCGAACGATATGTGGTGTTCGCGGCCTGGAGGCGACCGCGCAGAATGATCGCCGTGGCCCGACCAGAGCCTTACTCCAAGCGGAAGGCCGTGGCCCGAGTGCTCTGTCAGAACTGTGGTGAGTGGATACGATTCTCTTCCCGCCAGTGCTTCAAGTGATCCAAATTCACCCTAAAATTCCCGCCACCTCGAGTGAAGGTAATCGTTTCTTACAAGACCCTGTTGCTCATGGGTTGAGGTGATCCTTCAATTTATACTTAGCACATTTTCTAAATGAACATGTTATCACAACCACTTTATAAAAAAATTGTTTTGATTTTTAAAAGAATTCTGATGAATTATTTAAAATTATTTGCTTTTACTTAAAAAAATTAACAGAGTTCATAAACTTTTTCTTGTAGGTATGTTATCATTTAATAATATATAAATTATAATAACAGATTTTAAAATATAAAAATTTCCTATAAAAATAAAGAAAAAATTATAATTTTCATTTAAAGACTTGCAAAACTTTTGTGAATTATCTTATTAAAACCAATTATTTCTTTTAGACGAATAGGTCTTTAGATGTTCATCATATGATGTATATATTTTTAATTTACAATACAGAATAAACATTACATTAAATAACGCATTTTCTATACAGATTGTTTGAATTTTTGTAGCATCATTATTACTTTTTATATCTGGTTACAAAGTATCGGCAAAATTATTAGCTTACCTAGGATGCAACTGCAATTCTTCAAGTAATTTCATTTAAATATTTGGATTACAATTGAAGCATTGGTTTATTTTATTTTATTGAAATGTGATTTTGTTCTAGACTTATAACTAGGTATCATTTTGCTTAAAAATTCTAATGAATAGGAAAATGTTATTATTAAGGCATGTTTATTGCATGTTATACATCAATTACTATAAATATGCATTTACATACTAATCCAAAACACTTTGGTACTTTAAAGTAATTTTTAATGCAATCGATATTCTGTTTCATAGGAGTAAAAATTAGCCTGCTGTATCTGTGATTTAAATATATTTTCATATATTTTGCGGAATGTATTGCATGTCTTTGTATAAGAAATACTTTATTGTTATATTTATATTACTAAATTGAGAATGATAAAATTTGCGAGCTTTATCAGTTAGTTGTGAAATCTTGATAAAACTAATAAGGAATCGTTATCACGAAATTAAGAAAACGCAAGTTACAAAGGTTTACTTCAATAAAAATAATTTCATAAGCAAAACTTTCATTGACGCTGACATTAGATCTTCATCGCACATCATCTGATATTTTTTTCAAAAAATATTTTACTCATAGTTTGCATTTAATATTTACATGTTTCTTTATGTTTAAGTGTTTTACATAAGAAAATTTACCTAATTTTTCCAATATTTTGAAATACTCTTACTAGTATTTTTTACTAAAAATGTACTTCTTTACTAAAATTGGTTTATTTTTATTTATTGTACGTTGAAAATAATGATCTTTCATGAATCAGGTGGATTCATTAATTACGAGAGTGAAACAATAAATTGTTTTTTACAGTTCTTGAGTTTGAATCCCATTCCGGGATTGGGGTAGTGATTCGGAATCCACTTTAAACTGTAAACCTCGATTTAATTAGACGTCGTGTGCAAAAAAAATATCTTTGAGTATCAAATACAAAATAAATTGGTGCATAATTTTAAATTTTTGAAAAAAATTTGGATTAATGATTCCAGATATTTCTGAATAGCGTTCTTATCAGTTAGTCTCTTGCAGCGGTCGTGCTGATTGAATGGCTGTGCATCACTCATTATTAACAAACAAAGCGTCTTTACTCAATAATTTATTGGTAACTTAGAGTTTAATTGTCTATTTTAAATAAGAAAATGTGGTTTGTGTTTTTAGTTCTGGTTTCTGTTTATGAAACACACATTTAAAAAATTGCTTTTCAATTTTATTGAAATATGTACTATAAATCAATGCTTTTCAATGGCAGAGACCTGTCAATGTTCCTCAAGTTAAATTTTAGAAGTAAATAACTGGTTTAACGGTTACATTTGCATTTTCTGAGTAGGAAAGAAAAGCACCAGCTTGGTTGTCGACGTCGTCTCTTGATATTTTTCAAACTTTGGAGATATTATTGTTGTAAATGACTATATCTTAATTGTATTCTCCCATTAAATGTCCAGCTGTTGAATTTGCATTCTCATCCATAAACTTACATTCCTCTCCCATAGAGAGCGTCATTAAACCTCATTAGACGCGTGGGTCAGGAGCCCTGAAACTTATTTGCATGCACTTTCAATGCTTTTTTTCTGTACAAAGTTCATTAAATATGTTCCAGTGAATCGACATGTAGGAATTACACGTCGAAAAAATTATTTCGACAATTAAATCTAAAAAAACTAAATCATTTTAAAATAATTTGTTGGCCGACATTATTATCCAATAGAAGCCCAATTCTTTCGGAAATAACAGTCTGTCGGTTATGGATAAATGAACATCAATTTTACGAAAAGAAAAGCATATAATTATCCTTAATTTCTTCAGAGATTTATGTTGACTCTAATTTTTTTATTACAATCAAGAAATCCCAATATAACTTAAGCGTCATACGATGCTCTCTATTTATTTGTTTTTAATAATTCCTGCTTACAGTAATTGTATGAATGACTGTAAAAATATGCAATTTGCTTAATATTTTATAAGCCCTTTTTAAATATGATACCTGTGATTTATACTTTAATAAGTCCAAAGTTTTTTAATATTTTAGTAGTATAAAACTAAACAATAATTGTATAATAAGTTACAATAATTGTATGAATGACTGCAAAACTGTACAATTTACTCATTATTTTATAATCCATTTTTAAATAAGTTACCAGTGATTTATATTGTAAACAGTGCAAAGTTTTTTTTATATATTTTTATATATTTAGTAGTATATATTTTAACATTAGTTTCATTTTAATTTTTACTTTTAGGAATTCAGTACTTTGCAAAAATCAGCAACCTTTTTTTAAATTGTTTTTCAAATAATTCTTTTGATCATTTTTCAATATAAACTGACACAATAATAAGCTGGGTGACGGTACAAAAATGTCTATATAACAATACATTAAATAACGTTACATTCAACTGATGAAATAGTTTTTTTCTCTCACATCTCGTCAAGCGATATTACACTCATAATTTCTATTGAGGTTCTTTAATCGTTTTCTTCGTCAAAGTATTCGATTTCTAAGCATATAATATCAATTCAATTGAGGGTGACTGCCTTCAATAATTTTAGAGGTATTATATTCGTTGTTCCAAATTTCGAAAATGGAACACGTATCATAGTTTTCCGAAATTCGGATGGGTTGTTATAGAATTTTGAAATACGACCTCATTAACCTAAATAGTTGTGACTTTTGGCCAAAAATTCTTTCATAAGATCTTCCACAGTAGAAATATTGTCATTAACACAAAAAAGAATGAAACTATGCGCAAGCGTCCTTAACCTTGCGACGCCTAAGAAGAGGCTCTTCCGGTCTCATTTACTTCTTTTTCAACGAATAAAATTTCAGGCATTAGTGTATCTGTAAGCTGGTGGTGGGGGGGGATCGAAGCATCCCAAGTCGCGCAATCAATTGGAAGCACTGTTGAACACGTGTTCAATGAAACAGATTTTAGCGTACAGCAATATTCGACGTATAAGTAATAAAATCAATTAAAAAAAATTTGCACATTATATAGAAATAAAATAAATAAATCTAATGGCTGATAAAGAAAATGAAGGCAAAAGTCTAAATAAATTTCTAAAATCTTGGACAGAAAAAAAAACTGTTAAATTGTTTCAGTTCAAGCAAAAAAATTAATGTTACAAAAATGCATTATAAATAATCTGTACTTTTACGTAGAGGGGCGTCGATTGGATCGACCCCACCTAAAAAAAAGAAAGAACGGAATTTTTAATTGCTTTTATGCAAATTTTTTGGTATTACTGAAACAATTTTGTCAAAAATTTATCGTGACCCCACCTGAGAAAAATGCTGAAAACGCCCATCTGAATGCGTAATTTATTGGTCTGGCAGTAATTAAAATCAGAATGCCTTTCAAGAAAATGTCTGAAATACCTGAACCGCCGTCACAAGTGCTGCAGGTCAAATAAAATCAAACGAGCAAAACCATCTTCAATTTGAAAGGTCTTTCATCGAAAACGGAGCCAAATTAAAGTTGAATTTGAGACGAAAAAGAAAATTTCCCACTCACTGAATGCTTCAAAAATAATAAACATTGTTTTCTATACGGGGAAAGAATTGCTAGATAATAAGGAAATTCTGACTGGCAATCTGCAAATGGTAGATTGTCTTGATTCAAAAAGCGCAATAAAAACATGGGATAAAGGATTTAAAATATAATGAAATAAGAAAAAATAAAAATTTTAATGTAAACTTTATATAGAAAAAGAGTCATTTATTTCAAACACAGTAATATGTTCATTTTTATTTCTCAAAAATTTGGATTACTTAACATAATGGCAATGAAAATCACTTTCATTTTTAAAGGAATACACAAATTTGTAACTCACTTCATCTTCGGCAAGCACTTAGAACTATTGTTGAGTTTTTCAGGAATATAAGCAATTTTCATATTGAAGTTGAGAGATATTTAAAGTAGTATAAGTTGATTATTAAAAAAGTTGCTTTTATTTGAACTGAAATTTTGAAAACCAACAAATTCCAATTTGGTAGTTTACATCAGTATTTTTTAAATAATGTATTTTAAATTAAAAAGTATTTTAATCATAAAGCTTCTAGTTTTGCGTTAAAAACATTTAAAATTTTCAAATATTTAAGGAATCAGTTTAAATATGTTATATTTTAAATAGTAAGTAATGTATGTTACAATGACAAGAGATGTTTTGAGTTTGCTTTATTTAGTATCAGCAATTACATGTAAATAGTAAGCAATCTGCAACGGTAACTATTTACAAATGACTAAGCAAGTTTCACGCCGTCGAAAGGACAAAATGAAAGAGATACTACAAAAGATAAAATACTGTTCGTCTCACACAATGACATACTGTCCTTGAACATCACTCATTGAAATTGATGTTATGACATACTTTGTTAATTGCTTGGAGACAAAAATTGATTTCTTCATTTCAATTTAACACAATTCTTTACAGAAAAAACCATATTCAAGTATATAGAAAACACTACCTATGCTACAAAATTTCAGATGTATACCCTAATTTAACCTCAAAAGATAAAATAAATTCAGGTCACGATATTTCCATTTATTTTATTAAATGACATTGTATAAGGAAATAACAATTATATAACAATTTAAAAATGTATTCACAATTCCCATCATAAATTTATATAGATCAATTTTAGTAAGTTTGTGCATATGTATATAAGGATCAACAAAGTAACTATATTTATGAAAACAACGTGCAAAAAAGCAAATTCTTTTAATGTCGCAATAACTAAGGCTAAATTGGCTTAAAGTCATCTAATATATGCTAAATTAATTTCTATGCTTTCATCATATATTTTGGTATTAATGTTTATGTCTAAAAATAAACTAGCCCAGCTGGTAGCCGAATGGTTAGTCTTTGGTTCAACAGTTTGTGGGTTTCATTTCTTCCTCGAGTTGATGTTCATTGTGGTTCAAAACCCACATTAAAGATAGATATCCAATCTAAACAGACCTCGTGGACAAAATAATGAGTTTTAAATCAGAGGCAAGCAAAAATAAATTATGTCAGCAATTTTAAACAATTATTTTCTAATGTTTTATGATAAAGTTTCTTCTGCAGCTTTTCTTAGCAACAAATAATGCGGTGACAAGTTTGTTTAGACACCACGATTACCTTAGTAGAAGCCCACTGTGTTTGTTTTTGTACCATCTATTAGAAAATTATTGTAAAGTGTTACAGTAAATTCATTTCATGCTTAGACTCCAAGAGCATTGATTATTGGTAGCACACTCTATTTGTATTTATTTAATCTATCAACTAATAACTGTAGATTGTTGTAGTAAATTCATTTCATGTTTAAACAACCAAGAATCATTAGTCGTAGTTTTTTCTATTTGTCTTTGTTTAATCTATCAACTAATAATTATAGATCGTTATCGTCAATCCTTTTAGTGTTTAAACACCAATATTAAGAGTCGTAGCCCACTCTGTTTGTCTCTAATTAACCTATCAGATAATTTCCTATTTTTGATAATAGTTTGTATTCATTTCTTCATGCCAGTATGTTAGCATTCTTAAATTTAAATTCTCTCCTGTAAAATTATTTTAAGGATCAACAATTATTTTTGTAATGATTTGGTGAATATTTAATTCACGCAATCTTTCGATAAACTGCTCAGCGTGATCAAGGGTTTGAATGGTGGTGTCTTTCAACAGCTTCCTTGGCGAACAATGGGCGGCGTTTTTCTTGCTGCACAGCACGAGAGGCGCGCACTCGATACTGACGATCAGATTTGAGAATAAAATCTGGTTTCCTTTCAACACCTTGCCGCAATCTGATGCTGCTGTCCTTACCTCTACGAGAAGCATGAAAACAAAATGCAGAAGAGTAATCTTGCGAAGAAACACTCTGTGAATGCATTCGTAACTGCCCAAGTTTTCATCCAAAAAAACGTATATTGACTCTGAACTACCCATTTCTCGAGAGTGAATTAGCGATAGTTTATGCATTGTAGGAATATTTGAATTAATTTAAAAATAGTAAAATTTATTTAAAAGAGAATGCTAGAATCCATAGCTAATAAAATAGCATAAGAATTTTAACTCTAAGTTTACGGGCGTCTCATTTAGACCTATCTTTACGAACACGCATGCGCTATTAAATGCATCAAAGATAAGACAACCTCACTTAGAAAACAATATAACGAAATGCTACCGGTCAAAAAATGAAAATAGGATATCTATTTTGACATAAAGTGTTTATTTTATTCGATGATATTCAAGTACATTAATACAAAAAAATTATTCTGCATTCATTCGACGCATATCTCACACAAATACTCATTTTGACTGCAATTCGTATTCTAGTTTCGTTCTTTCAATTGTTGCTGATTAAGTTTATTGCTCCAGTATTCTACAATCATTCCACGAATCTTTCACGCAAATACCGACTGTGATTCACATTCAGCGTTATGCTCTCTGCACTGTTGCTGATAGGGTTTATTTCATTGTAGATAACGGTACCAACCATCTCGTATTCATATTTATTCTTGTATTTTTGCAGGAACTTGCTGAAAACTTTTAAGAAAAACGACGTCCAATGGATGCCTGTCGTTAGAGATAGGCATACTACATAGAGAATTTCAGACCTTTTGAGGAATATAGATTTCACTCGATATTTTCTCTTCGCGCTCAATGATTTAAACACAGTACAGGGCCGTTAGTTTTTGTCATTATCCTAAAAGATTTACAATACGCGAAATGACGCATCCTATAAACTTCAGTGTTTAAAAAATAAAATTAAAGAGTTCTACAAATTTTCCTATTATTTCAAGGAGTTTGCTTTTACTTTGCATAAAATAATTATTAATAACTAATATTAAATTAGTAAGATATTAGCATAATCACTGTCATTACACTTGTTATCGTAAGGCCGAGTTGGCAGCCGAATGGTTAGTGCTCTTGCCTTCGGTTCAACAGTTCGTGGGTTCGAATCCTACCTTGGGCATGGATGTTAGTAGTGGTTCGGAATACAGTTTAAACCGTAGGTCCCGGTCTAATTAGCCCTCGTGTGCAAAAAAAATGACCGTTCAGCGACAAACAAAAATATTATCATAAGAGAACCTAAAATTTTAGTGACATCAATTAAAATGGTTAAACTCCATTAAGAATCCTTCATTTCCATGGCGGATGATTGCAAATGTTTCATCGTGTGAATACGCCTCATACCTTCGATTATGTAAAGCTTATACATTTTAGTTCTAATAAACAATAATAAGAAAATTATTTTAAAATTTTGTTTATTTCATCGCCGACTGTTTTGATTTACCAGGACGCACAATAATAGTAATTTGAGAAAAGACGACTCCCCATCACAGAACCAATTTCCGGCCTTGCATCTTTCAAGTAGGCCTTAATATATCTTGAATTCATAACGCATAAAAGAAAGTACCACGCTGACCACGTGCGTACATTTACGCACAGAGCATAATATTGACTGAATGCAAACATAGCATCCTTTTTGCGCCAATTAATCTTGATAAGAGTATGCTGGGACGTGTATCCGGCAACTGAATAGTGAGGGCTCTGGAATTCGGTTCAACAGTTTGTGGGTTCGATTATTACCTAGGACATGAATGTAAATCCCTGTCTAATGAGCAAAAGAAGACTGTTAAGTGGCAAACGAACTAAATCAGAGAGGTGTAGGTGGAAAATGGCTGCAGCACATTTGTTTGCCCAATGACGCGAGCAACGACTGCTATGGCTTGCTTGGTCAGGATGTTGACCTCAGTATCGAAAGGAAAGGAGTTCTAATCCTGATTTAACTGAAGATCTGCCGTCTTTGAGAAATACATCTGGGGAGAGGGTGTTCGTAATGCCCTCCAGTAAAATAATGTAGGTGGGAAATAAAGTATATTGGAAAGTGTTCTTGGTCCTTTTGCATCTAAATGACCAAGATTCCCACCTGGCGATTTTCATCTAAATGGTAGAACCCAACTCTGGGTTATGTACATCGAAGTGTGTGAGGGAAGTTTAAAAAACGTGTTCTTATTTTTGTACAATATATCATTCTCTATTTTTCACGTAATACTTTTATGAAACACTTGCTGTTTACGTATTACCATTCGACCATTACCGTTAAAAAATATATCTCCAAATGTTGCAGTTTAGTGACCGCAAATATGTTTCACAATCTTTTATTAAAATTTAGCTCATTTTTTATATTTTCTTATTTGTGGCATGCGCATATTTCAAATTCAGTATTAAAAAATAAAATATGCATTAAAAATAAAATTTTACTTGTTTCAATAAAGATATGATTTAACTAGTCTGTTTTCCCTCTCACATTTTGAAATACAAATGTTACAATTTGTATCATTTGGCAATATATTTTTTGATAAGATAATATGTAAATGGCCATCAGGACAGTACGAAAATAACTATTATAATACATAAGTGGTCGACTGGATAATATGAAAATGGTAAACATCATAATGCATAAATGATCGACAGAATAAAACAAAAATATGGTAAATTGAAAACATTAATTCAAACCTGATGAATCATTTGTAACCTCTCTCAGCATACTATCTTCTGAAATCCGAGAGTTTTTACCCTAATTCTAAGGAAGATTTTTTAATCGAATTCTCACTGAACATTTAATTTTCCATTTAGTTTTTGACATACATATCTCTTATTTTTTAAAGCAATTTAATTTGAATCTTTTTGGTTATTTTATTCAGTTAAAATATCCATTATAAAATATTAAAAAAATTGTAAGGACATTTAGTAACGCTCAAGAATAGGACATTTTTACAAATTACTTTAAGATTATATTCATAAAATTTAATTGAATAAATAATTCTAAAATTACTTGCCGGAGAATTGTTTTATATAATAAAGCAGTTAATTACAGAGCAAGTTTAAAATTTTATTTCTCAAAACTGTTATTTGTAACCTTATCGTACTTTAAAACCATCACAGCACACTTTAATGTACTTAACAAGTAATTAACATGCAAGAATCACGATTGACGTGTCTCAACTTAGAGCAATCTGTCTTCAAAATACCAAAGTCAAGCTTTACCAGTTTCCGGCAGTCTTTAAGAGAAAAATACGTTCAACTTCATATGCTTAAGTTATGGAATCTTAAAAAGATAAATTGAAGCGAAAGATTTCTTACCTTCAATGAAATCCTTTTGTACTGAAAATAGTACAACATTCTCTCGTTCCTTATTCTATGAACACCAACTCAGCTACTGGCTTAATCACTTCAATGTAATTCAAAATTGCAAAAATTTTAGTGCCGCCCAACTTGTCTAGAGGTCAGCGTGCCTGACTGCGAATAAGGAGGTCCTGGGTTTGAATCCCGGTTCGGACATGGATGTACTTTTGCTCTCTCTATCTATCCTGTCTTTGTCCTTTCCTTATATGAATGAGGTGTGAATGGTTGCCTACCCTATGGCATGTGTGTAGAGCAAAGTCATACTTTCACCTTCATGGTGCTCCGATTAAAACGAAAGACGCTCCCAATTGACTTAAATTAGCATAGCCAAGGCATAGCGAGCTTGGTTTGTCCAAGTGTCATTAGTAACAACAACAAAAATTTTAGTATTACTGACATTTAAATAACTTTCAAAATTTTCCGTACACACACATTTGCTATTTCTAAACATGGTAAAATTATAATGATAAATTTTGTAGTTTAATGTTAATATGATAATAAAAACTACAGTTGCATTTACAGTTCAAAATCGGTACTGCATGGGTTTAAAAATTAAAATAGTAAAAAAGGGAAAAGGGATCGTGTATGAATATATATATATATATATATATATATATATATATATATATATATATATATATATATATATATATATATATATATATCGATTTTTTTTATTCTTAGTTCTTATTAGGCTAGCTTGGCCTGAGAAAGGTGTGGCTTTCTTGACTGAATTCTCTACCTGAGCTAATCAAAGATCCGTCGTTTTCATCGGGACACTTGAGGTGCATGTGGTGCTCGCAATATCCTTTCCCTAACGCGGCTCGGAAAAGAGAATGGCAGCTCAGGGCACATGACGACGGTTCAAAATAATGATTTCATTTGACTACGTATAGTGGATTTTCAGTCAGCAGTAATTGGCAAATGGAAATACATTACAAATAATAATTCGCATTTAGGAAACAATCCATAAATTATATCAAAATTTGACTCAGTAATAGTTCCCATTCAAATCTCTTTGTTAGCAGTTATTAAATCCAATATCATCAATTGTTCCCTAATCTATTATGGGTGCTATTATTTCAGAAAACGGATTCGGTGTAAAAACAGGCACTCCTTAGTTTGGCCAAAAATTTAGTGATAAATATTGAAGATGAAATTTAATTTTTGGTAGCTCTGGTATAATTAACGTAGTTTTAGGCGTGCCGTTATGCTATTCATATTTTGGCGATGATCCTGGTGTCAAAAATCAAGGGTATCCATAAGTAGACTTTTACCCAGAAGACAGTTTTATGATGAGACTTTTTCAACGAGACTTTTTCACCGAGTATGTAAAAAATGCATCAAGAGTGAGGGAAGGGCGCATCCTATGGCATATGAATGTGACTCGACTGCAGCTACTCTGGAGACTAAAAAATCACTCCTCAGCTCATGAAAGGGCCTCTCTGAGTTTATAAACGAACAAATGATGCTGGTGTATTTCGGATTTGAAACTTTTTCAAAATGCCTTAGTAAAGGTACTTCGCTTTCAAATCCATTTTAAGAAAAACACAAGAATTCTCACAATGACACTTATCCTCAAAATACTTGGAAGTATTTTTTCATTTCAGTAACAAATCTGGAAAATTTCACTATGAGTGCTAATTTTAGGAGAACCTCTCTCTCTTTATGTTCCTTAATCCTTATGAAATCACCAATTTATTTGTAAATTCATTAAAAGAGAATATTACTGAAGTGACGTCAATGCCTGAATTATGCTGCGTTACTCTGTTTACGGAAAGCTTTTATAGTAAAAATCATTTTGTAAATGTCATTGAGATTATTTTGATCTAACCGCGAGCCATCGACCACGAGTCAGTGGGCGAATTAGATATAAAAGTAAATTTAGATATTACAGGATTCTGTTGACAGAAGACAGATTAAAAAACTTAGATAAAAGCCAACCGTATACAATTTCGCAAATGAAATAAAGACTAAAATTAATATACAATTACTTAGACTGTGTCACATTAGACAAATAAAATGCCACTCACTTTAATAATTAATGGTACAAAATAATTTAAAAAGACAATTAATTAAAATAAATTATGTCTTTTATCAAAAAATCACTAAAAGACAAAATTGGTTTTTTAAGATGCTTCTTTTGCATGATTTTCCCTTTGGATTCATTGCATTCAGCTGTGCGAGAAGACAAACGCACACAGAACATAAACATGAGGTCTTCTTTCATTTAAAATCTCTTTTTAGTTTCTCTTTCAGAATCGTATGGGAATTGTAACTTTTCATCATAAAAATGCACAAGTGATCATTTTACAAAATAAAAATTAGAGTTCACGTTTTTATGATGAAATTCACAACGATTTATGAAAAAGAATTATTTGAGCTATAAGTATAAAAAATAATTTTCAAACTGTTCTGCAAAATAGAAATTTAAAATAATTTATATTTTTAAGCATTCTAAAATTACTATTCATAACATTTTAAGTAAAAGAGATATTTATAGAAAATAAATTTGAAAGGAAGATTAAATGATCGACTTTCGTTAAAACAACAATTTTTATGCTTACAATAAAACAGAACTTGTCTACTCATAAGATATTACTAAAGGCTTATAAAATTATCTCATCTATAATAATCTGGCAAACATTCAATTCAAACATTTTCCTTTTGAAAAACTAAAAAAAAATTTAATAATAAAAAAAATAAAGAATATTTTAGAGTCATAAAGAAAGACTAAAGTCCGGAATACTACTTGGAAAAATATTTTGTCCTTCCCCAAACATAGAATGTGAGCATGATTTATGAATTAAACCTGAGGGATCTCTTTAATTATCAGGTGTCGCCATCTGATGGTGCGGGATGCTTTCTCCGGAAATACGATCTGCTGCGAGCTCATAGAAAAAGGAACCTTAGGTGTCTTCAAAAATTGCCTTACCAGCACCTAATATTTTGGGTCCCCTTTTATGACAGTCGGAATGGAAAATTCTGCAATACAATGCTATTCCTTGTGTTTAAATAGACAAAAAATTGATTTCAGAAATACATCTTAAGGCAACGTTAAGTAATATTGTGAGCGGAGAGTAATCAAGTCGAGATTTCACTAAACCACACTTCTGACGCCACGATGTAGGCGAGGTTGTGATTTAATCAAATAGCTATTCTGCTCTTGACTATCACACGTAATATTTACATCTATACAAGAACGGGATATTTACTTTTGAGTCCGCTTAATCGTATTGATATGAAAAGGAGGTTATTGAGGAAGGATCCTGCGCAACCTTCAAGACACTTCTCAGCAGCGGTCGTTCCATTTTTTGCATCAGTCTCGTCCATACTCGCTCTTCCTCTTCAATTCACTTCATCTCCTAAATATCCCACAATATAATCCAGGTATGATTTCTATGGATTTGTCAAGTGCTCACGAGCAAAGTTTCATTCTGAATCGCGAAAGGAGCCCTCACACTTTATTGTGGGAGGAAATCTCTACTTTGAAACCTAATTTAAATATTCGTAATTAAATCAGAAAAATAGTAAATTATTATTTTTTTTTTTTAGTTTTGTAAAAAAGAATTTTAGTAGGACCCTATAATTTCGTAACTAGTATTTGAAAGAAAAATGCTGATAAAATATTCAGCATATTTTTAACAAACACTTAGAAATGTAATGTATTTAAATTTCAGTTTTCGATTCAAACTTAATTTTTTTAAAAATTATGTTATTTGTAATTAAAATAAAAAAAACAAATGTCAACTTATAAATTTTGAACACACTGTATATTTTCCTATAAAGTTAAAATAAGTCAAAAAATGTCTCTTTCTTGCTCTCCCTCTTTACTTTTTTCGGAAACATTTATTTCGATTAAAAATCTTTTATTTTAAATTTTAGGTTAAGAAAATGTACTATAATAGAGATTAAAATTTAAAAAAGTCATCATCCTTTAAAAATGGTTTAAAGTGGATGTTTTGTATTATGATTAGTTCATTTTTGGTCTTATATATTGCATGTTTTTCCTAATGCCAATCTGTGCCAACAGAGGCAGTTAAATGCAACCATGTCATTTTGAATTAGAATCAAGTGACAAAGTGGATAACTATACCGCTTCATGCAACATCACACTACCAAAAACACACTGGACCCTACGAAAGTTACAACATTGTTATTTAAACCCACATTAAAAGCCCTCGATTATGATCAATTAATGAAACTGCTTGTAGAAAAACACTAAAAAATAGCTTTGAAGGTAGAATAAAAATTTAAAATCACCGGCATTTTGTTCTCTACAAAATAGAGAAACTGAGGTTTGATCTATGTCACTATTGAACCACTCGAAATGGATGTAGATAGCCGCATGCGGATATCTGAAAGCTTTCTCGGCATCAGAGTGCAGCCTTACTGGAAGGACTTTGCAGAAATCCCTGTGTCACAAGGGAGGAAACTTAAATGGCCAGAGATTCCGCATGCACTTAAAATGAAGGAGTGCTCGGGAATTTTCAAAGCTCCTCTTCTGCAACACAAGTTCTGCTTTCCATTCAATGAGCCCTCCAGCAAAGTGAACGAGATGGCTGCCAAATAAATGGTTAGGGTTCTGGCCTTAGTTCCAATGTTAGTGAGCTTGATTCCAACCTCGGGATTGGATGTTTGTAGAGATTTGGAATCCACTTTAAACTATAGATCCCGGTGTCATTTTGCACTGTACCAAATAATTTGAGCGACAAACAAACTCACTTCCAACAAGGCAGATATTCAGGAAACTTTGCTGCGATTTTCAGTTGTAACTTTGCATGATTGTCTATAGTTCTTTCAAAGTTTTTTTCTCCCTGCGTCAAAAAATATTGACATATTTTTCGAACGAAATCCTGTCTCGTAAGGTTTCCATGGCACGGTCTGCGCAGCTTACAGTGTGGTGAGCAGCCTCCCTCCATCACTGAGAGGAGTTTCATCTGGATAAGGCGCGTGGAATGGTAAACACAGCGCTGACCTCTGGCTCAGTGTTTATACTAATGGAATGATCACTTATCGTAGCCGCTACCTTCGCCTCCATTAATTAATTGCCTGTTATTTTCCTCCGCTCTATTTTGGACTGCACCGCTTCGTGCGGGAACTCTCAACGCTCGATTTGCTTCCAAGTCTCATTCTTCGCATTTCGCTCTGGAACGGAGGCAGGGTTTTTAGGACTAAAGATTGTATGATTTCCGATTTATTTAAAAACAATTATGGTAAGAATTTTTTATAATGACAATTACATGTTTCGACTACGATAAAAATGACTTTCTAGCCATTGGAATGCAGAAAAATACATTAAGTAATATATAGAGCATTTATTTTATATCATGTATTTAAGTTTCATTTTCTTTTTTATTTCTAGAATTAGTAGAGAATATTAATCAATGACGTCTTAAAAAATCCATTTAACACAGACAACAAATTCTATAAAATAAGTTTCCAGTTTTATTTTAAGGCAAAAAATAATATAAATTTTCCTAATTGTTACTCATTACATTAAAAAAGATTAAAAAGTCATTAATTTAATTTCATAAACTTTTCGACATATTCGCTTTTATTAATAAAATCTGGTGACGTAGTGGTAGAGCTTCCCCCCCCCCCAAGCCACAGGTCCGAGGTTCTGCCCTCGGGCTAAGCAAGGATGACTCAGACTTTCATCCCTCTGGTGGACAAATAAAATTCAGGACGAAGCACGTTTCGGAACTAAACACAAAAGGTTTCGCGTAAGACTGACTAACTAATAGGGACAAATGTTTCAGGCCTCAGAGCCCTCTATCACGAAAACAGATATGGGCACTGTAGACCTTTGTCCTACAGGTCAGCCTTGCTACTGAGTTTTATTCTTATTAATAATTCTCACTCTTGATAAAAAATATTCATGATTTATTTATAATAATTAATTTGGTTTTTAAAAACTCATATTATTTAGGATAAGGTAATCTGTTGGAGAAGTAGTCACTTTTATTAAAAATTAAATTCTTGCTTAACAATTCCTTCTTATTTGTTTGAAGTTTTACCCTGCTAATCCTATGTTAGAATTGTTATGATAAACATGTTTTCAAATGTATTGCTCGGTTATGATTTTAAATAGTTCATAAATAAAATATGATTTTTCTTTTGAGAATAATATACTTTGATTAATTAGATATTTTACATATTTTGATTCATTCAATAAAACCAGAATTTTTTCCATATCAGTCATATATTTCAATTCATTGAAAATTACTTACGCACACAACAGTCAGGATTTTGAGCCATGACTGCAAACACAAAGTTATGATTTTGTACACAAACCTTATCGAAGCGTTTGTCTGAGCATGAATGGGATCGAAACCCGTCTCTATAAGTGGAAAATCCTTACTCACTAGCTTACGAAGAATCCACTATCAAAGAATAGGTTTCTCGCCTTATTGTGCTCTCGTATTCACAAATCACACTCTGCGAATAATGAACAACCCAGCGTGAACTATGATTTCTCTATTCATTTCCTTAACAATAAACGAAGATAGGATTTGAACCAAGTCTATTTGATCTACAATTTAAGTTTTTATATCCAACGTCACCTAGGGAGTGATTTCAAGATGCATCATTGACGAAAAAATTAAATATAGATAAACATCTCAGGGCTAACAAAAAGGACGTTTTGATTGAAGTTGTCCAGTATGCCACCAACTTTTGGCATTGGATCGGTAGGAACCACCCTAGGAAAGCCTCTGGTCAGCAAATAACATTACTATTTAGTTATCTTTAAAATGTGTAACAAGCAAAATCGTTCAATTAAACAAACAAATTTCAAAAATTGTTGGAGATAAAATCACTCTCTCTACAAGCTGAAACGGTAAAAATTTCGGGGAAAGGAAATTCTAACAAAATACTCTCATAAATACAAAATAATTCAAATTTATGAAATCGAATGCATTTACATCGTGCAGCAGGACGACGGACCACTTTCCGGCGGTACGCAATTCTCATCAAGTACGAGGGAAGGAAAAAAAGAAGTGCTTTTGGCTTTAATCTGCTTCATTAAATGCGGGTCCGACGCATTTATCTGTGCGTTAAGAGGGGTCACCCGATACAGCTGACTAGTTGTGAAAGACTTTCAGAGGTTTTCCTAACCAATTTCTTTTTTCCCGCTTTTATCAATCCTCAATCTGCATTCATCTCGTCGACTGCACTTAATTGCGAGAGGGAAGGGAGGGTCGACCATTAAAACGCCGCTAACTGCACTACTGGCGGGACATTTCAAAAAGGAAACCGTTTCGAAATCTCCTCCACACCGACTCTGAACAATTAGTTGAAATTCTCACACAAAATGCGTGAAAATAATATAATTTCAGAAAACTCAATGTACGTAAAAACTATTCATTAAAAAAATTTTGAATTCCTTAATCTGCCTAATATTATAAATTGCTAAGAAAGTCCTCTAAAATTTTAAACAAATGAAACCTAAGAGAACTTAAGAAATATTATCAACTAGATCTTAAGAACTTAAAAAAGCTATTATAATTTATCTGCAAAAAATAGAAAAATTTTCCATACCCATTAAAAAGTATTTGTAATTGCTTTTGTACTGTCAGTGCAAATGGAGCGAGTCTTTATTTAAAACTGCGCATGGAGCTAAATTCAAGGGAAGAGATCGAAATACGAATCCTCATCTCTGAACTTCCATCCTGCAGGAATGGTGGTCTGGTTGTGTGGGGCGGTTTAGCATATTTGCAACACTCGATTCCCCAATTATCGAAGACTCGTTTTTTGCAGCGTACCTCTGGGTGGTTACCCTTTGTCAATGAATATCCGATATTTTCCCCGAAGGAGGCTGGAGAGCATTCAATAAGTTGTGGGCGTAAAGTCTTCTAAATGAACAAATAGACCCGAAGCTGTGAGACCAAGTCTTCGAGGTCTTCTGCTTCGTGCTGACTTTTATATTACGAAGAGTTATCTGAGACAGAGATTTAGTGACTCATCTTCATCTAAGGTAAGTCTGGCTCAGCCCTGTTCTAGGATAGTTACAGAGAAACGTGCTGGTGCATATTAATGGAGAAACACTTAGGTTTCACATTCACGCCCTGGAACGTCATATACCGGCGACGATCAACTGTGATAAGTTGTATGCTCTATTTTGAGTGCGGCTACACAGATTGAGCGAAGATGTTTTTGAAGGCATGTTAGTGAAGAATTGCATTATAATTCAGGACACAGTACATTCGGCTCCTGAGAATGCTCCTGCACCTTTAATTCTACGGCATTTGAACTGTGAGTTCTGTGACTGAATAGTTTCGGTCACAGAACACTTTCACAGACAACCTTAAATCCATCATTACCAAAAAAATTTATGGAGTTATGTGATCGAGACATTTTTACTTTTGCACCTGTGTTAAATATTTCCTATTTTCAATACAAATTTCTATGTTAATTGAGTCGTATGTAAAATCTGCTTGTCTTTACAACTTTGTCGTTAAGGTATTATGTTGCATTCACTATTTATTACCTGGTAAAATAATGCATTTTTAATCATAAATCAAATTTTTATAGCAAATTCAATCCTTTGTTTATCTTTTGTAACAAAATCTTTTACACGATACAATTTTATAGCAAAATAACAGAAAAAATTATTTGATTTAAAAACCAAAGCAGAGATTGAATCCTAATTGAATCCAATGATAATTAATGCTGATGCCTACATAAAATTTCGTAGCATAAGCGGCTAAGCATAGTAAATCATGTCATAAGACGTTACTATTTGTTTTCCTCTGCCATTAGATGAAAGATAAAAAGCTACACTGTAAAGTTGCAATGAATAGAAAATATTTCGCTCCATTCTTCACAATGACGAAGAAAGTTCGCATTCATCAGAGACATTCGGTTGCTGAGCCGACGAAGGCACCACTTTCGTCGCCAATCGGTTATCAGCCAGTTCAGAGGGAAAAGTAGTTCTACACAGAAAATGACAGATAGAAAGCAAATCTCCTTCCCGCCACTCCATTTGGGGGGGTTCCGAGAACTTTTCGGCAGATTTCTCACAAAGGGGTTTGAAGCTCCACAGATCTTCGCCAACAGAAAGCTGTTTTCGCCTGGATTGTTGCTAGGGTAGACTATCTGAATTTCAAATCGTGAGCGGACAAATATTTCTGTATTTCAATAAATCGCCTGAATATTTACTGTATGAAAATATAATTTTTAAACGCAGTTTTTTCTTTTAAAGTTCCTTACAATAGACAGTAGCAAGACACTCATTAATATTGAAAATTATATGAAGTTCAATAATTATTATCAAAGAAACAATTATCATCCATTTCTTGGATGAATTAATTCATATCTAGTAGGACTTTTTATAAAGGGAGCGATAATTAATTTAAATTTTTTTAACTAATTATTTTTTACAATAGAAAGCATCCATTCTATCCAATATTTTTAGATATTAAATATCAAATATATCATTTAAAACATGGTGAAATTCTGTAATAGAGAATCATTCATCAATAAAGTTGTATGTATCTATAAAAACTAAAAACATCATCATTAAAATTCACTCAATAAATTAAGTATTTAATATTACATATTATATGTATGTATAAAAATTCAAAAATATTATTTACATAATAAAAAGTCAATATTTATCATAAATAAAGTTTGGTTTTCCTTCCATTTTTACAAATAACGATGACAAAGCATAAACTGTATGTAAATCAATGAATCACATTTAATGATAAGAATTTCACTGTTTTGTGAGTGAAGTTTATTTTACAATAATTTTATACCAAATGATTTCACCTGACTTTGGACCTCGAGGATCACAAATTCAGCAACTATTGCAATAATTTCAACTTTTTTTCCAATTAACTGTTGGTTCTTTTTTAACAAGAAGTTAAATTTTTTTGTAATATATAACAATACAACAAATTTAACATTAAATCATTAATTTTTCATGGTTTTTCTTTAATAACAAATTGAAGTTTTTCTTAAAATTTAATAATAATCGAAAATTGTTAATTGAAAATTATTTATGTAAACATAATTGTCTTAAAATTAATAATACTAAATTCAGATCAAAAGTTTTTATTCATTATTAAAATAGTTTTAAGTTATTAATTTAAATGTGTCTGCTAATATCATCTTAGAAGCAAAAATTGAAAAATGTAAATGTATTTTAATACGAAAAATTTTTATTTAACTATGAAACCATAAAAATTATTCTAAAAGAAGTGTATCCATTTTTTTATTACTTTTGCTTAATAAAGTAAAAATAAACAATATCTTAAATGTACTTGGGAGAAATTTTATTCATTTTTTTAAATTTAAAGTTTATGAACTCAAAATTCTCTTTTAATTTAAAATATTCCTATTAAATAATTTTGTTACATAACTATGTCTTTTTCAGCAAAAAGTATATATTTATGAGGTAAGCAGTTTTAGAAATCACATGCGACAAATTTAGTAAACTAAAGTGAATGTGCAAACTGTTTCCTCAAAATGTTAAATAATGCAACATTTATTGCATTAATATCGTTCTAAAAATATTTAAATATTTTTATTCTCATTCAAAATATATTTTTCTTTCATAAGCAATATTGCTTAATAATAAATTTGAAAATATCCTATAAAAATTAGTCTTAACAACCTTGTTTTATTTGTACAGATAATGAAAGCATTTGTAGAGAATAAGTTTAAGGTGTTAAAAATAATTTTGTTCCTTTTTTTTTTAAATATGAAAAAATTAATGCAAAAATATATATATGAAAATATATCTTAGAAATAATGATGACTTTTTTTTAGTTTTGATCATTTTATATATCCCCCAGCCCTTTATTATAGTTTTACATAATTTACTTCTCACTTTATGATATTCGGATTCCAGTATAAGCTTTTCTTTCGATGAATTATTTTTGAATCAAACATAAAAAATACATAAAAAGTACATTCTTAATAACAAAATTCTATATAGATTTTTAATTTGTAAAAATTACGTAAATTTGCGAAGATCACAAATTAAATTTTAAATTCTTATAAAATAATGAAATTTCATTTCTTTAGAAAGTGATTGTTAATTCCAAAACACAAATAAAAAAATTGCTTAGTCTATTAAGTTTGATTTTGTGCAATTATTTTTTTATTAACATCTCCTATTAAAGCTGCTCAAGGAACTGGCGAGAAAAACCTAAAATAAATACTTAAGAATACAATCAGTGATACTTTTAGAAACGAATAAAAGAAGCGCAACTCAAATATAAATCGACTGAAAAGTCCGTAAGGTATCTCATAAATTAAGAGACTTTATTATTGAATTTATTAAGCTTAAAATTTCACTTTAGATCATTTGAATTAATCCCATGTAATTTATTATAAAAAAATTGCTTGAATTATATTTTTTTAAATTTTAAGTTGATTCACTAATATTAAACCTGGTGTTTTATGACATATTTTATTATTTCCTAACCATAGTCCTAAAAATATGTTAATGAATTTAAAAAATGAATAATTTTTCTTACCTGTACAAAAACTAATTATTTTTCATCGAAGTATTTTTGTTTTGAGAAAACTTTTGCTTTTTTATTCTAAATATTATTTTAATTAACATATAAAAATTAACATTAAGTATGGTAAATATTTTTATAAAATCTAATTTGCTTAATAAGTTCAAGTTGTTCTTTCCTATCAGCCTTATATTCAGCTCCCGAAAAATATATTTCCAGATATATATCTAATCAAAACAATTTTTAGAACTAATATAAATTTAGCATTGTGACAATCATTACTTTTTTAATATTGCATTATTATATCAGATGTATGTGATCAAGAAATAATTTAGCAATATAAGATATCATGAACTTTAAAAATTATATTATAACTGTAGATAAGAAAAACTACTTTTATTTACACTAAATCTTCACCACAATATAAACACATGAAATCTGATAATAATTTTTTGTAATATATATTGACAGAAAAATATTCAGGGTGGTTGGTTGTTCTGTGGCAATATTTTATTATATGCAAACTAATTGATTCCAATATTTTCCTTAAAGTCAGTTTCAAGCTACTAAAGAGGGAATCGAATTCATAGACTTTTGAATTGCTAACCACAGATATATTCTGAGGCAGGAAGAAACCTAATCTCAATTCAAATTCTTCTTATTTGATTCTACTTGAAATAATAAATAGAAAAATTGATAAAAATTGTAATTACATTTGTGAAATTTCCTCAAATATTTTTATTTAAGTAGATTTTTTAACTGTTTTTATTAATAATGTCAAAACTAATACAAAAGATAAACACTCATCATTCCTTATCAATAGAGATTATGATGCATATAAGTTCACAGAAACAGCTTTACGGATTTTAAAAAGTAAATTATTTTAAATTATATATATTAATGAATATTAGTAATAAAAGAGAATTAAAATATTGTTGAATATAATCATTTTGAGTTTTATGCTTTTTAAAATTTTTATATTATTTCACAATACACTAGAAAAGAAAAATTTCGAAAGTGCAATCAACTTCATTGAAAATGAATGTATCCAAATTTTTATTATGCTATGAAGAATTCATTTATCTTTTTCGACAAAAAAGAATAAAATTATTTCATAAAAAAAAGTATGAATGTATTTTATAAAAAAAGTAGAAATATATTTTATATAAAAAGTATAAACATATTTTTAAAATGTATAAAATCTAATTTTTATGTAAAACATTTTATAGGAATTTCATTTTTTTAATTTTTTAATTTTTAATATTGTAAGCAGTTTACGTTATAAATCATACTTTTTTTAAAAAAAATTTTATGTTTTAAGGAATTTAAACTTACATAAATTTAAAAAATATTAATTGATTATTATATATGCCTTTTGTGATTCACTGATTTTGTATATTAGATTCAAACTTTAGTTTATTCCAAATTAATATCAATCAGTGTGAATGAATGAATGAATCAATCCAAAATAATCTTCATATTCTGGATTACACATGACCTTATAAAGTATAAGTAAATAAGAAGAAATCAAATTGCATTAAAAATGTACCGCTGTTTATTGATAGATCTAAAATTCCAAAACATATTTTACATAATCTGTAAAACGTAGGACAAAATGTAATAACTGTCGAAACTAAATAAAATTACTGAATACGAAATGCACCGTTATAAGGCTGCTGTTTTCACGTGCAAATATCGTGGATATCAAGCGATGATCTACTGATTAAGAAACGTAAATTGTGAATCGAAATTTAGAGTAAGTTGTAATGCATGTGCCCCAGGATTCTGAATAAATAATTATATGTAATACCGAATGCTACATTTCATTCATAATAAATTCGGATAATCAAATGAAGCCAATTTAAATATTATATTGATCACACACAAAATTAAAACACATTATGCCTATCAATACATAACTAAAATTTTGCCATTTATTTTGACATTTATTTTTAAAATAAGCACAAAATAAAATATCAAAATATTTACTTAAAAATTTATATTTACAACAAGCCTTTTTTTAAGGATTTAATTAAATTTATATTCTAATTTTCAAAATATTTCTGATGAAACTGTTATTTATCAATAAATTTATAATCAAATTTATTTTCAAAATTGTGCAATTTTGCAAGAGGTTTCATAGAAAAATAATATTTTTATATTATTATTGTAATACTGTAATTGACTTAAAAACCCCCATAAATATGCTATTTTAAGCCCATATTCTGTTTTCCTGAAATTGTAATTTTGATTCATAGAATGCAATATTTAATGGTATTGTTAATATACATAAAGTGTTCCGAACACATACAAGTATTTATTCATATCCATATATCATTTACACATGTGTTCTATAGCTGAAACACATTGTCACTTTTTTTCTACAAAATTATATTCTATTAAATATATTTTGAATATTTAATTTAAATTAAATATTAAAATATACTTTTAAAATATGTTTAAGTAAATTAATAATAAGTTCATAATAAGGGTTAAGTATATGCAGTAAGGGATGTAAATAATTGAATAGTGTTTATATATATTATTTAAATTTTCTTTTCTCTTGATTATTCTACCTGTAGAAATACACAATCGTAACTTTGCTTAAAAAAGTTTCACTATAAATAACTCATAGCAGCCATCAGTAATCTTTAATCTTTGACCATTTCCTGTCAGTTTACTATGATGATTTGGTTAAAAATTATGAAATTAATTTACTCATATATTCAATTCACTAAATAATTAATCATTTAAAATTTAATTTAATTTTTCAAAAACTCATTTAACTTGCAGACATTTTTGCACACACTATGTAATACTTTCGTATATTTACATTCACTGTGTTCATTTCTTAATAAAACCGCCAACAGTCCAAACTCGAGATGTTCTCCACCCTTCATTGCCGAAAATATTTGCAGATCGCATTCCCACTGAGCTCCATAAAACCGAAGCTGAGTGAGTCGATTGCCAAGCTGGCCTCGCCATCGACATTTTTTAAAATAGAGGTTGTATTGAATGTTTAAACTCCGCAGAAAGAGCCTTTTGTTCCGCCGAGCTATTCTTTATCTAAATATTGCTGGAAATACAAATCTTGTCTGTCGAAGCCGACGGACGAAACTGATATAAAATTCCCACCGCACGAAGGGTCGGCAGTGAAAGTACAGATGCTACCGTAGACAGATTCAGTAAACAGAATTCCCATCCTCTGAAACAGAGGTCTGGAGGGGGGGTCTGCTCTCTCCTCCCCTCTGCCTTTTAACGAGGAAGAAAGGGAAAAAAAGCTTTTGGGTGTCATGGAAGTAATGTCTTCATACTGAAAGAACAAAAGAGCAGCTTGTGCACGGTTACATCAGGGAGGAGTGTTCCAAATATTATATTTTGAATATGATTTGGGAAGTTAAGAATGCCAGCAAGGAACACACCCATCTTTACTCGGTGAACAGCAGACAATTACCTCACCGCATTCTTCAGCGTAAATATATGAAGACCGATTTCCAGTGACTGTTCTGTGAGTCATTTCTTTTTATGAAATATAGTAAGTGTCCACTATAAATCAAATTTTTGTAACAAACTGGATTTTTCATACAGAACGCTACTTACGAACTTTGCATTAACAAATAGATTCAGTTTGAATAATGTGTTATAATTTTACGTACACACGAGGGTCACTCTGAAATTTTTGAGATACAACTAGGTTTTTAAAGTTATACTTACAAAACTTTAGGTGTGTTCAAAGTAGTTTCCTCTAGCATCAATGCACTTTTGTAGACGAATTTTCCACAGATTAAATGCCTCAAGCCATTCATTTCTTCGAATAGATGAAAAAATGCATTTATAGCCACATCAATCTCTTCTTCTGAATGAAAACGACGTCCACGTAAGTTCTTTTTTAGATTAAAGAATAACCAAAAGTCGCACATAGCTAGATTAGGTGAATACGGCGGATGTTCGATCACTTTAATTTGTTTTTGTTTAAGAAACTCAATTGTTAATCCGGCTGTATGTGAAGATGCATTGTCATGGTGGAGCATTAGTCCCCTAACATTCAGTTCTTGTACAATTTCTGGAAAATATTGAGTGGTATACCAGTTGGCTGTTACTGTCTTCTGTCCTTTCAACTTGATGGCTTTAACCAATCCCGTACTTCTGAAGAAAACGGCATACATCACTTTTCTCAGTGCGCGTTGTTTTTTTTATCATTGTCGGCGTGGGATGATTGTGTGTTGGAACGTCAAAAAACGGTATGTACGTTTCATCACCTGTTACAATTTTAGAAATGATGCGGTGGCCACCATCATTCAGCATATTAAGAGTTTCTTTACTAATTCTGACACGCTCCTCTTTTTGATGCTCAGTTAGATTATGGGGAACCCAACGGCAAACTACTTTTTTCATGTATAATTCTTCATGAATGATTTTGTGTATGGCTGCGGATCCAATGTTAAGTTCCTTCTGTATCATTTGATAGGTACAGCGATTATCATCATTTAACATTTTTCGTATGGCAGACACATTATCCAGGATTACTGCCGACGGCGGCCTTCCAGCGTGTTCTTCATCCTGAAGAAAATTGCGACCTCTTCTAAATTCTCTAAACCATCTGAATACAGTAGCACGAGCTGGAGATTCATCACCCAATGCTAAATGCAACCGTTGAACTCATTCTTCTTGATTTAATCCTGCTTTGAAATCGTAGAAAATTATAGCGCGAAAATGTTCTCGCGTCAACTCCATTTTCTCTTCTGTTTAAAATTTATTCCACACTAAAGAAGTTGAAGTAAGTCAATAAAAAATCATCTTCTGTGTTAAAATACTTTGTACTTTAAAATTAAACCGTTATTTTTATTTTGTAAATTCTCATCTGTGCGTATCTCAAAAATTTCAGAGTAACCCTCGTATATAGTTTAATTTTATTTTTAAATGAAGTAATTCTCCTATTTCGAAATTTCTTTAAATTGTGCGTTCTCAAAGAGCTGCGCTCAGTTTACAGTGCATGCTTTTCTCTCAGCAAACAGTCATAGCTTCACTTTCTCAAAATTTATATAGTCTCAAAAGGACAATTTCAAACCAGGATAGCTTTAAGTATTTGGTTTTAGCAGGTGGTCTTTCTCATTATCCGAAGCTAGTGAGTTCCAATCCCGGCCTAACCAAAGATCCATCGGGATGACGGGTGGAACACGCTCAATTGGTCATGGTTGTCATGTTCCCCAATTGAACTGATGGCTGGTCAAGTATAAGCGGTCTTTTGTTTGGTCCCTTCTTTTAAATTACGAAGACCTCCACTCAGCTGCCCCCACTATAGCCTAAGCAAGGGGAGGCATGCTGCTGCAACTACAGCACTGCGCAGTGAGCCGGCCGTTGTCAAGTGTCTTATTCTCCACCGCGTACATTGCCTTCCGTATAAACTTTTCACTGAAAGTGGGCGCCCTCGTATGTTTCAGAAGAGGAAACTCCCAAGCACGCACCCCGACAGACATGCATACAGGAGGCAGACATGCAAATCCCTTTGTTCTTTTCCTCTAGCTTCACGCGAATCTTCCCACAAAGTTCCCCTAGAGTGCACGTCACCCCAGCCAGCGCATGCAAAGGTGACACGTGGGCCTCACCTCGCGCTCGGGCTTTATGTTGTGAAAAAATTTAAAAATAAACGTGGGGAGTGTGCATACACGTTGGGCTGTTGGAGTGGTTCGTCTGGTTTTTTCCGGTATCGAACCCAGCGTCTTCAGGAGGAAAGGCCAGTTTATCGGCCCAGCAGAGCAAGAATGGGTCTGAAAACCAGCGGCTGCTGGAGCGGTTGTGCTTTCCCTGGCCGGCGAGGCTCTGTTGATCCTCCTGTGATGGGTTTTTCCATGCAAAAGAAACGCCTTAAACTCGCTTGGCGTCGAAATCCCTTCGTTCAACAGGGATTGTGATCAAATCGGAAAACTTCCAAAAAGCACTGTCCTACTTTTAGATCATGCCAAGCCCATACGTATTTGCTTGAATAAATCCATGAAATTTAAGCTAAATTAAGAAACTCATTTAATAATCAATATTGAAGTGATTTGTCTGTAATTTAGCTATATTCTTTATTTCTGTACCCTAAATCTTGAAATAAAAGACTATTTCAATACCTATCTCATACTCTTAGCTTTATAGATGATCCTAGTTCAGAAATTTTATTATATAAGGTACAATTTCAAATTTACTTACTAAATTTGAAATCATTTTGTTTCGAAATTAATATTTTACAAAAATACGGATGTGTTTATGACTCATGATAAGGGAAAAAATAGCTTTTGTATGGCTCTATTTTTGTTGTGATGTTTACAAGAGTTGTCCATAATCCTAATGAATGTTATTTTCTTCAATAAGAAAAGATCAATTGATCATCAGTTAATTATTTTGATTTATTTCAAACTGTTTTGGGAATGGTTATGCAGTATATATATATATATATATATATATATATATATATATATATATATATATATATATATATCATGTCTGGAGACTGCACATTATTGGTTTCTTTCAAAGAAAATCTGAATATTCACCACTGAAATTAGAATTCCTTAGTTCATAATAAATGTATTAATTTCTGCCATGAGCGATGAACTATTTTATTCTTAAATAATTTATTTTAATATTTGTTAATCTGATTTCTGATTCCTTATTTATTTATCTTTCATATTTCTTTATGTTGATATACTACATAGTTAATTTTTAACATGAAATACTAATCATTCATTCATAATGCTGCAAGAGTGAATAAAATTTCCTTAAAGAGATAAAAATTATTTACTTATACGTTAGTAAAAGTTTTCGCATTAGTATAATACAAAAGAAACAGTTAAAAATAATATTTATCAGTAATCTCCGATCGCGAGCTACTACTTGCTCGGGAGAACCGTTTTGATAAATAGCGGGAATGTTCCAGTTTCGGTGGCAGATTTTTTTGTGGTTGACAGACAGTAATGTGGCAGCCAAAAATGCTTATCGCAATCACATATATTCCCTCACTGACATTACTAATACCGCGATGGCCTGCTTGGTTAGGGTACCATTCTCATTAACAAAAGGTAGTGAGTTCGAATCCCAACTTAACCGAAGATCCATTGTGTTCACTAATGGCGGCTGGGGCGCGTTAAAACTGGGCGTGGTTGGAGTGTCCTCCTAGTGAAATGATATTTCTGGGAGTGGCAAGCCTAGTGTTAGGGGTCTTCTGATTGGTCCCTGCGACAAAATCACGAAGACTCCACCCGGCTGCTTCTGTGGTAGAGCACGCGTTGGTAAAACTTAATTCCTTCGGTCTTTGAAGCCCGGTATGCATTACATTCATATTGCTATTGCGTTTTCATATGTTTTCTTGCTATAAATATTATTTAACCATTTTTCCAATTGCTATGTTTGTTAGAATATATAATCATATGCTGCCCTAAAAGTGGGATGTCAATCATTGCAGTAGATGATATGTGGGTTGGCTTGAATCCACACAGTACCTGCATTCGTCATCTAAATTTAGTTCTGCCTTTTCTATTACCAGCGGAAATTCATTTACTGAACATGTATACTAGATATTGTTTGTTAGAATTCCTTCTGGGTAATTTTAGTGACCAGATGTAGTTTACGGTAATTTATATTCTACTCAAATATTCTCTTTCGCCCCAAAAAATCTCTAATTTAATAGGAATAATATCTTATTTCAAGTATTTAAATTTAAATGAGTCCATTTTCTTAAATTCTCAAAAAAATATTTTACAAGAACATTGAAATTCTATTTTTTGAACAACTAAGCAACTTGGGAAAACTAATTTGTTAAAAATACTTCTTTAAAATGGATTGGTTAAAAATAATTTTCTCAAAATTTTTTTGATTTTAAATAGTTTTAGTTTATATTGAAAGAAAAGAGGAAATACACAAGTGTTTGAAATAGAAAAAAATGTGTTCAAAAATCACACAATGACTTCTATTTTAAGATTATTTTGAAATGTACTTACAGCTTAACCAAAAATAATTTTAATAATAGTGTATATAATAAAAAATAATAAGTATATGTAATAAAAAATGAAAAACATGTTTCTTTGCAACTGTAATCTGCCAAATATACTTAAAATTTTATGAATAAGAATTGAGAAAAAAATTTTTAATAAATATAAAGATAATATTTTTGGGAGAAATCGAAGGGTAAACAAAGTATTTCTTATCAACAATTGCTCATTCACAAAAATGTGAAAAATTCAAGACTCATAAAATTTTAAAAATAAAGTAAAATACTTTACTCTTAAGTTTAATTCTGCATTTACATTTCTGTCTAACGCGCGCGAATGTAGCTTTAAAGTATATTTCAAAAATTCAAATGATGCGCAGTCACCAAAATTCATAAATGGATTAAAAATATTTTCCACATTAATTTTACACAGTTTACCGTTAAAGGTTAAGAAAATAACAGATATGATATAAAAAATGATTTTGTTAGTTGTGCATGTAAAAATCTTAAAAGCAGCTATTTTGTATTCTTAGTGAAATTTAAGTTATATAAGATAAAATTATATAAAAACAAAGCCCCCCCCCCATCCTCAAATTGCTTTTACGCATAACATTTACTTCTCAGCTAAAATAATTATTTGCATCCTCAAACAAAATGATGTGAGAAAAACAATATGAAAAACTAAAGACAGATTCAATGCACAAAATTTTCTTTGGAAAAAATTGAAAAATTAAATATTTTGTATCGTTAGTACATTACATACGGAGACAGCCAAAATATATTACAATTACAAACAAAATAGTGAGTAAGAAAACTATATGTCTTATTTCATTTTTTACTCTAAATGTTATTTATTTTTAAACTAAATAAACTTAATGAGAATAAAGGAAACATAATATATTTTATTACTTTTAAGAAATATTTAAACATACTAAATATTTTACGAACAATTCGAATATTAGTATTAAACATCTGTTACAAAATAACAAGACCATTAGTTACAGCAAATTTTTTACGAAATTAAAAACATGTTGATTTCCTACCCTTTCAATAACTTCAAAAGTGAATGTTTTTCACTTAATTCATAAAGTTTTCGAGCAAAGATTTGGAGAATGTCTGCCCCTATCCTTTGTTTTCCATTCGTACACCGATACATATTGATGGTTATCTGCGCACGCTCCGTCGAAATAAATTACCTTCGAGGTTTTCTATGAAATTCAAGTCTGGATTATAAATTGGTAAGCCTATAAATTGGACCTATATTATAAATCGATTGCTTTCCTCTGAAACTAATTTTTGGTTGATTTATATTCAAAGAATGTCGCACCATTCTGCTGAAATTTTCAGTTCTATCTTTCTAAAAGGGAATTGAACCATAAAAAGAGTGTTGTGAAAGTAATTATGTAGGCCGTTTTTTTTCCATCCTATGCAAAATTTCTCATGCCACCACAGATATATTATATAGCTATCTAATGAAAAATTAAATCCGTTCGTAAATCATGACAATAATACAGATCCAAACAATCCAAATTATAATTTTTCTCGTGGGAAAAATTATATTTGATCCAGTTCGTAATCAGCCTCCCGGGTTTGTGATCTTTCTATTCTCATTCATTCTCTCTTTTTTGTGAAAATGAATTCTTGGCTTTTGTTTTAATTTCCAAAGAGCAACCTTTAAAATTGACTTTCACTTGAGCTACATCGTCTGCTGCGCACGAAGCACTGTTTACTGCACATTTTAGAGCCAAGAAGTTCTGTTTCATCGAAAGCTGTAAATTTGTTTGTAATCGGAGAATTAATATAATTTATTATTACTTTTCTATACTTCTCACAACAACCTTTTTACTGGTTGCATCAGTTACTACAGAGCATTTAAGTATTTTACTCATCTTGCGCTCCGATCCTCATAAAAAATCAAATGTCATTACAGATTTATCTCAGATAATTTATCTTCCACAAACCATTCTGAATATTCTCATAAAAACAAAAATTTAAATTTTCTCTATAATGATATCATTTACAATTTCTCGGAATAAACTGTTTAACAAGTTAAGATTTTGAAAATTCATATGCTTTTGAAGACAAAAATGAACTGCTTCATATTTATTACAAAAAATTATTAAAATTAAAAATATTGCTTTCTACTTTAAAGTTATTCCCTTTATTTTTATTTAATAGTTTATTCGAGGAAATATAAATAACTTAAATTGCTTAGTCTTATAAAATAATTTACTTGTGATTCAATAACAATCATTACCTTTTGTGACCATATATGCGAATAAAATTTATTCAACTCTTTGAATGACTATATATATTTAAATTAAAAACTTTTACTGTCAAGTTTTCCGGTATTTGATGTTTTTGTGTTTTATAATTTGTTATATTTGTATTTTTTAACAATTGTGAATAGGCTAAAAAATATTATGGATACTGATGTTATGAATACTTGTTCTAAATTTCAAATGAAGTGTTTTCGTTTAAATTCAATTATACAGTAATCATTATTTTTATATCTATAAAACAAGCTGACATAAGTTTGAAACTAAGACAGTAAAATCTGTTTCTTAAAAAGTTTTTCACCTTTTATATATAATTTTCCTCTTTTTTATAAAGATACAAATCACATTAATTTATGCTTTTCATTTCAATATTTATGTGAGCTCTCTTTACTGACAATTTTTAACTTTACTTAAATTGAAATTTTTTTAAACTATAATACTTAAATTAATAAAATATTCCAGTATGAGGATTTCCTTAACTAAAGTTTTCTCGTGTCCATTTAAATCTAAATGTAATCAACTCAGAATTTGATCTTATAACAGTATTTCATTATTATTTTTAAGCATAAGTTTAAAAAAATATTTTAGAAAATTATTTAGTAAATATCTTATTGATTTGAAAAGCATTGTTACATTCAGTAATTAAATATTTCAAAATATGTTTCTACTGATTATTTTATTATACTATGCATAAATATGTAATTCACAAATATCTTTCTGTAAATTTTAATAGATTTTAGAATTAAATTTTTGCTGAAAACATTTAAATGTTAAAGAAGTTTTTAAGTGTGCGTATTGATTATTTTAACACCAAATACAAAATAGGATAAAACAAATTCACTAACTCAATATATTATTTGATTTGTTACATTTCTGTATTCAGTAAGGTTGTCATGTGGATGTAACAAATTTTAAGCCTTTGAACCCAGGGTTGCAGAGTACGACCAATAGCCTGAAAAATAAGGAACTGGAAATCTGAGACTGAGGACAAGAAGGTTTTTGAGTGACATTGTTTTAAAAACCAAGCCCCACTCCGGAATATGAGAAAAAACTTGATATGGGTGTAGAAAGCGAATAAAACAATTAAATTTCATATCTTATTCAAATGTATTATTAAAAAAATAATTTTAACTCATTTTTTCAGAATCTTTACTTTTCGAAATATACTTAGAGGAAATTTTAAGAACACCTTGACTGTTTGTGTCGCTTGCATATTAATGCAGTTTCCTTAATAATTTGCTTCACGCACGCATTTACTGCAATAGACGACTACATTGAAAGGCTAAAATATGACGAGCACCTCGAGAGTTTGATGCTAAATCCAGGTAGAAGTCTGGGAGGGCAGGTGGTCCGGTGGATTATTTATTCCAATCACCATTCCCATGATGTTTCTTGGAAAAGGCCGCTTGTCTAGGCTCCTTTGACTGAAGGCAGTTTGTGATGGCCTGATTGGAAGCTGAATAAAGTGTGAGTCCAAGTTGAAGGTTTTAAGCACACGATTCGAGGATGTTTGTCATTGTGTGTCACTTATCTTATGAATGACGTCTACAACTTGTCTCACCATCTTTCGTCTACTTTCCTAAAGACAACACGCGAAAACAGTTCACGAAGACAGCACCAATTACAGTCTGCCTTCTGTCGTGATCAGAAGCCTTTTCCATGAAATACTCCTGTAACCGCAGGAATGAAACTTGACACTCATTATAACTATCATAAGAATGGACCTCCACACAGCACTGACGACACAGAAAGTCAGTGGATGTCCAACTTGGTACATCAAGATTTGCGGCAGACAATGGCAAACATTAATATGCTTAGCAATACTTCTTCTTTGATTCACATTGTATTCGGTCTTCAACTGAGCCATTTCATCAAATCTCTAATTTCCTGTGTTGATGTTTACATTTAATGTGACATCGCAGCATCTGCTACTCATCTCAGCGTCGTTCATCTACTTGCCATAGATAACGACAGCCATCACAATCTGCTTATTGTCAAACTCTCTTCATTCAGCAGTATCTTCCATGGCACTCATTCGTGGTTACAAGAATGATGCCTCCTCATCTCAGACACAATTTATTTATCATTCTCGCTGGATCACATGATGTGCGCGTCATCAGTGCCAGCGAAAGTCAAAGGATGGCGACAGTCATAAGGTTTCAGCTCTAGAGTTTACCTTATTTTCAGTCTTTGAAATTAATAAAAACATACTTGTAAGTATTAAAAGCTGTTAGGGTCTGTAAGGTTTTTTTCTGTAACTAAAAATAGTTAATGTATGTAGAATCACATTGGACGAAAAAATTTCAATTTTCCTCCGTCAGAATTTAAGATTATCCATGAAAAGGAACTTAACAAATTGGTTTAAAAATAATTAATGAGAGCATCAAATTATAAATGCATGTACAAAAATTTAAAAGTATTTATATTTGAAAAAATCTCTTGCTCCAAATCGACGTGATGTGTTCACCGTTGATGAAAGATATGGCTAAAATTCTTACAACGGCAGTAAAGACAATCTCATAGACGAGGACCATCGTGCCGACAATACTGCAAATGCAATAAGTTATGAGAAACGAAATTGTTTTGTATTTATTAGCCAGAAATTAGAGTATTTCCAAATAAAATTTTAAGGAAAAAATGACACAAATTAGTTTTTCTTTTAAATACATTTTCCTTTCTGTAACAGTTCTTATGAAATAAATATTCTATATTCGTCTGTAACTAATAGTTTTGCGAGACATAATTTTTAATTAAAATATAATATTTTTCTCTTTTCCAGAAACTACTAAGTATTTTGGTCCATCAAAAATTTCCTAATTTTTAAAATTTAATTTTAAAGAGAATGTTTGTTATTTTTAAAGAGGAATTTTGAATAAAGTGATGCACTTATATTTGGAATAATAAAAAAAAATTTGTCTCAAGTAGACATGGCACAATCATCACAAAAATTTCCTCTATTTCTGTAAAAACGACCTCAGAGAGAGCGTCATTCAGTCGATGAAACTTGAAAGGCAATCAGTCATAAGAATTCGACTTTTTATGTCGATTAAATGGATCTCAGAGTATCCAAATGAAATTTTAAAAAATATATATCGTAGATTAGTTTTCCCTTTTAACGCATTTTCATTTCCTAATTAGAGACAATATTTATTTATTTATCACTTATATTGTTCCCTCACACAAATTTCAGCATTCTTTAGGTAAAATAATACAAAACATTCCGCAAATGGTGTCAGAAAAAATCTGTCAGTTCTTTAAATCAATAGTTTTTTTCTTCGGAGTCAGAAATATAGAACCTAATAATCACGGCAAATTTTGTTATTTTTCATTTGATCCATAAATATTATCAGAAAAATATTCATGGTATTTCTGATTATATTTACTGATCTATAAAACAATTCTTATAAAATGAACTTTGCAAAGCGTTCCGCGTGTGAAGAAAGTTCACTGAAACTTTTGATGATTTTTATAAAAAGCATTTGGTAACTATTCTGGTCTCAATAACACAAAGTATTGAATTTTCTCTGTTTGGAACTTTCTATACACACTGCATTTACTCATTGAAGTTTTATAAATGTTACTTGAAACATATTTTACAGTTGTGAGTATGAAGTTTTTAAACTGTAAAAATGTTTAAAAATATATATATACATATCAAGAATAAAATTGTATATTACGAATAATGTAATAAAAATAATTTATAATTCATTAAGCTCTAAAACAGATTCAAGTATAAAATAAAACAATTTTTGAAATACATTGTAGAAAACAATGGAGTTGATTTTATGTAAAAAAGGGCAAGAATATTACAGTAGTATTTTTTAGAGTATTGGATACACAATGCATTCTTAAAATGATTTGATTCATACATTTTTCAAAATTTGCAAATAGGTCCCCATGGTCCAGTGGTGGATGACACACTTTAGAAAATAAGGTCCCGGGTCCAATGTTTCGATCACTCCAAATATTTATATTACTCCACTGCAATCGATATACTTGTAGTTGTATTTTCCTGTCATGAAATATTCCAAGTTCACTCATCGCTTCAATATTACATCGTACAAGTGAATGAATACCAAAAAGTTGATTCTCAATTTGTTTTATATTTAATTATATGCACTTTATAGTAGTAATGTGTATAACACCAAGTAGTAATGTGTTCTAATCCTAAGAGAGCTGTAAGGTACTTTATTGTCCACTGCATAAATTGCCTTCCAGGGTGGTTTTTCGCAGATAGTGGGACGTATTCACGAGTAGAAGTAAGAAAAAAAACCGAAATACTTCTAAGTAACCATTCTTCCACTGCTTACTGTAGCACCATGGGAGGACAGTACTCTTCAAAGCGTAAGGTCCCGAGTTCGTTATCAGCCGCTGTTGAACAACGGGAGGTGAATATTGCGCGTGGGTATGCACGCTCTATCGGTGCCAGAGTGCAGTCTTATCCCTTCTCAAGTGCTAAGCTTATACGCAGAATACAAAGGTGTAACATCTATTTTTAAATTTCCAGCAGTGCATGAAATCAAACCCGATACCTTTCTCTCTGAACAATATTATGGTGAGCCTTTAAAATGGGGAAACTTACCGTTGGAAGAATCTTTTAGAAATGATAAAGTTTGCTGTGAAAGCATCCTTATTTGCCAGTCCATGATTTAAACACTCAATTGTATTTACTCTCTGTTTAAATTTCGGTCACCACACAATTTACAATTATAATGAAATATGAAAAATTAACCATGTGTTTATCAATGTCTAATGGTATGATTATATGCTTTGTTGTGGAAGGTCTTGGGTTCGATGTCAGTGGCTGTCGAAGAATGGGAAATGAACGTTGCGATTCTGCATACACATCTATCAGAAAAAGTTTTTGAGAATTTTCCAATTCCTTCTATCGCGCGGCACGTGAATATGGCCGAAAAAATCCTCTTAGAGAGCGATAAGCTGGTGTTTGAATGCCTTGTAACAGAGTCCCGCAACGCCTGCTGTCAAACATTTGGTGTAAAGGCAGTTTTCTTTCTCTGGAATCCTTGAGGAAGTGTTCAAAGTTGTGTCCATGCCAACATTTTGATGAAAGATCAGAAGCATTAATACTACGAGACAGAAAAATCGAACTACCTAAAAATTCCAACTGATTCCATAGAATTACAACAAACTTCTAATACAGGACTTGCTTGGACTTGGACTGAAGTCTTGATCATTCTAACAAAAAAGTCAGCTATTTATTTTATTTATCAAAACCATTGATGAAAGCCAATGGGATATACAGACGAGTGCAGTTGTCCAAATGCACGTCATGCTATTGAACTTATAAGAGTTATTCGCAAAAGTAACAAAGTAACTAGGGTGGCACAAGTGATTGATTAAGCTCCACCCACATGAAACGTTGGCAGAGTCATCACTTGATTTGACATTCTTGCCTTATCAGATTCCCGAGAGTCTCTCTACCTTAATTGGATTGGGTCTAAGAGGATTCAATCTTAAAAAATAGTTTTCAATGAGTTTCCTTGAGCCCTTTTTTCAGTACAAATATATAATATAAATTTTTTCAGTACAAATACAAATATAAATTATTCCTCAGGAAACTGTAAAATCCTTTTCGTAAGAGTCCCAAAATTGAAAAGAATTTAATCTGTGGAATCTAATTTACTCCTTTAAGATATTAATGGGAAATAAATTTTAAAATATTGAAAAATTTTCGTCAAAGATAGTTTTCAATTTAGAAAATTTTAATTAAATGTTTCTGCATATTATAAATATTTTTAACTATACTTATTAATTTCATACCTATGACTTTGAATGTACTTGAACATATAATATCTAAAACAAGTTGTATTTACATTTTACGTCCAACAAAGCTGAATGAAAAATTTTCGATTCAATGTCACTTTTGTAAGAAAATTATCGGCAACGTTTGAGTATCAAATAAGCTAATCTCAAAATTATGCCTCCCTGGTAATGGGATTTATTACCAAAAACTTAAATTTAGTAAAACAATTTAACCATTTTTATGTATTTTTGTAACCACTTTTATCAACAAAAAGAGAAAAACTACGGTTTCTGATTCACCTTTTCAATATAATAATGTATTCGCAATATTCAATGAAAGATTTAATAATCAAATCAATATATTAACTAATAAAATATATTACCTGCATTTTTATTGATGATAAAAAAACTTAAGCATACATATTTAAAATAAATTGAACATATATAATTTATTTTCGTAAATATTCCTGCATTTATATTCATGAAGTATAAATTTATGATATCCTCAGAATGTGTATTTAAAAAACCTCATCACTAAAATATAATTTAATTTTTTTTTCGATTTGGGCCATTAACAGTGAGCAATTAAAGCATACTTTCAGTATCTAAAAGTGAAATAACTACAAATTGAGCAGTTATGGATATTTGGGAAAATGTGGTCTGTCAAGCAATCACTTTTAGTGCTTATTTTTTTATCGCTTTCTGCCCAAAAAATGAAGCTTCCCAAATGAGCTGTTTAAAAAGAATTGAGATGGTGCATTTTTGATAAGTGCAATTTGGAGTTTTTGTTATCTATGCTGCCGCTTTGCCATTGAAGTGCGCAAGACAAATATCTCCATAATTGAAGGCAGCGTTTCTCTTTTTTTCCTATCAGCCACCCTTTTTTCCACGTAACTGCAGAACTGACCTGTAATCAACGGTTACGGAGAATCTCGGACTGTCCGAAAGGAGCACTGCATGTACTCAGGCTGGGCCACACAGGGCGCGCGCGGCCACCGAGGGAGATCTCCTTGTCCAGTGCTCCGCGACTCGACAAACCTGTTGCCAGCCCTATTCATCAATCGGCTTGTCTCGCGCGACGGACGAAGCTTGGGAGAGATGGCTGCACGCATTACGTAACACAAGAGGTAAGCGCCTCCCTCGGGGGGGGGGCGCTCCGAAACAATCTTGCAAAAGATCACACCGAATTTAAAACACATTATATCATTAATCTAGCAATAATTAACTACTTTTTTTATTTTCTGCTATTTGTATCCCAATAAATTCTTTTCGCAAGAAGGAAGAAGTATATTAATGATAAAAAACATACCCTATTTTCTTTTTTTTTTTTCCATCGCTTTCTCTTAGAATTTAAATAAAGAATTGATGAAAAAATTTAAAATATTGTTATCATCGAAAATGGACAGATGAATCAAAAATTCAGTGTTAAAAAATCCAGTGTTATATTTTTCATCAGTTTAGCAGAAATTGAATGAAATGCTGATGGTGAAAAATATAAAAAGTAATAGAAAAAATATTTCGTTGAAAAAATAGAAAAATTGTTTGAAGAGGAAAATGAAAAAATATAAATGAAAAACTTAATACTATGTAATTAACATATACTTTTTCTTTATTTTTCTTTCACCTTTTTATTGTTTTTCAAAAAATGGTAAGTATATTCAAATTGTAAAAAGATGATAGGAAAAAGAGAAGTTGTTAGAATTGAAAAATAGAAATAGAAATAAGCTTCAGTATATATATATATATATATATATATATATATATATATATATATATATATATATATATATATATATATATATATATATATATATATATATATATATATATATATATATATATATATATATATACATATATACATATATACATATACATATATATATATATATATATATATATATATATATATATATATATATATATATATATATATATATACATACATATATATATATATATATATATATATATATATATATATATATATATATATATATATATATATATATATATATATATAATAAAAATTAATGTTTTCTTTCACTTTACCATCAGCTTGATGAAAAAATAGATAATGAAAAAATAGAAAATTAGTTATGACAAAAAATACAAATGAAAAAAGATTAAATTATTAATTAATTTCTGTCTGTTTTTTCCACGTATTCTTAAATATAATTTGATTAAAAAGTTGAATTAAGAAATAGAAAAATTAAAAGAAAATACTTAAAGGATTACGATAGAAATTATAATAGAAATAAAAAAAAATTAATGTAAGGATAAGAAACTTTTTAACTTTATCCTTTTTTGGATTTTGTGATCGTCAAAGTGGGGGACGTTGTGATTCCCCACAACTTGGCTAAGACTGGTGTGCAGGAACAATACACGATAGAGACATTTTTTATAATAGGCCAAACAGTCTTTACAGTTTTATTTACAAGAAGATACAGAAAATTTTATATTAATTATATAGTTCCAAAAAATAACACAAACACTGGGGTCGTTGTCAAACACAGAATTAATGTTATGAAGGGCTTACATATTATGCCTTATGTGAAGTACAAAATGCAACAGAAGGGTTGCATAACCTTGGGGGAAAAACAGTGACTCTGAAGTTAAACCTAAAGGAGGGCACGTGGTACTGGTTAGAGAAAAGAATAGCTATTTTAATGAAATACTTGATATTTGAATGCTATTGGGTATATCGTTGTACATTAGAGGAAAGTTACTTACATAATGAAGGGAGGTTAAAGCTATGTTGTTCGAGACTCTGTAATAAGGAAAGTTTATGCGAAGTCTTCATGAAGTCAGATCTGGACATATCGACGGAGAAAATTTGGGAATAAGTTGAAGACAAAAACTGAAAAAAGTACTCAGACAACCAGGCGGATTCAACATCTGTCTGCATATTCCTTGCATTAGCAATAAGTTCTTGTGCTACCAATAAATTTTATAAGCATTGATGAAATTGTTATATATGATGTATGTATATATGTATGATGCATATTTTTAAGCAAATTTAATATATGAATTTAAAACACTCAATTTTTTTTTAATAATTATTCGAATGCTTTTTAATTTATCTCTACACTGTAAATAAAAATGTTGTGAAATATAAATTATAAAAAAAAAAATTGTGCTAAAAAAGTGAAAAAAGGTAAATAAATTTCTTGAAATTTAATTTCTTTCTATTCGAGATCTAGATACTTACTTTATTAAAAGAAATAAAATATCCCTCGATATATTAATAAAACTGAATCTTCTTTTTTAGAGCTAAAGATTCAACATATTATTCATATCCGAAAATACTTGTCCTTAAACAACTTTTACACTGGAATTATAGGTGAACACAGCAATATTGTATAGACTTTTATCAAATTCCCAGCAGAAATAACAGTTGGAACCTGTAATTGAACTTATAGCTATTCCTTGTAATTGAAAAATAGCTATATCACTGAGACTTTTACACTGAAATTATAGGTGAGCATAGCAATATTGTATAGACTTTTATAAAATTCTCAGCAGAAATAACAGTACATGCCATAGCAAGATGTTAAAATTGAAGTTAATTTTTTAGGAAATATTCTGTTACTGACCAATGGGAATCAACCAGGTAACCAAAGAAGGTGAATAATTCAAATGGAATTAGAACACACATCCTTGTGTCTGAGATGTTAGTCTTCAATAGAGTATTTTTATACGACTTTGAACTTCAATACGAACCATTTATTTAAAAAAATGTGAAATTTAAAATTACCAACTCGGAAATAAATTTTCAATCTTTCATCCATAACCAAGTCATTGTAACAGGTATTATGGATATCATTTCTTACATTTTTCAATCGCTTCTTATTTCATTTAGTTTTTTTTTAAAGTAATAATAATAGAACACTTCTTACAAAATGGTTTCGCATCTATTAATTAGTTATATACTCTATTATTAGCTTATTAAAAAATGCTGTATGCACATAATTGTATTTCCCAAAACTGAATGATTCTTTACCTCAAAATAATTTGAAAATGATATATTTTTTAAAAAAAGAACTTTTAATCAATTAAATGAAAATGCAACACTTTTACATGTTAAAGTACTTACAAGTGCTGTACATTAATACAGTATGTTCATACAGCGCTGTCAATGAAAGTCATTGTTTGCTGAACATCTGAGTCAGAGTCACTGCTTCCATGTGTTTTCAGACTGCCAAGTCCACTTGTCTGTGGAAATCACACCCGGTCTGATGCTTCATCAGCTGATGTCTACTTCCACTTGGACCATCTTCTTAAACGACACTTTCAATAAGTTTAGCGTCATTTGTAATTTGAAAGCTAGAGTCCGACTCGTACAATCCTTTCTCCTATATCTTCAGCACTAAATTCTGAACAATCAGGAATGTTTGAAAAAAATGTTCTTGAATTCCTCAAGGGATACGTCTCTCCCTCCCTCCCCCTCTCTCCCTATGTCCCTTTAATTTTTCCCCTTCTCTTGCCCTTCCTTGTCTTGAGCTTTTTTTCTTCTTCCTTTTCCGCATTTTTCTTCTCTCCTTCAATTTATTTTTTGGAAAATCTGAAGATGATTAGGATAATCAGTGATTCGGTTAATAGGAGTTTTACTTTCTCTTCACAGGCTCTGGTCAAAATCAAATAATGGCTGCACTTCATGGCTCCCTTTTAAGTGTATTGTTTTCTATAAAACTTTTCTCCTTAGATTAATTCTTCAATTTTGCTAATTATTTTTTTAAAATTTATTGCGTAAGAATATTCTGAAAACAAATTGGTGCAGAAACAATTATATCAATATTAACTCTTTAGAAATGCATTTCAGTGTGAAAGCGAAGAGTAAAAGAATAATATTTCATTTTAATTAGATTTTTTATATCTAAAATTTCTTTAAAAAATTATCATAGATTTTTTTAAACAATTTTAAATTCTATTTTTCACTAAACTAATAAATTTTTATTATTGGAATTTAAATTTTTCTATGAGAAAAATTCAAGCGTGAAAATCCTCAAATTACAATTTAATGGAATAAAATGAAGAAGTTCTCAATAAAAAAATATTAACAACAAAAAAATGAAATTGTCAATAGTTTTAATTAGAGAAATAGACATCAATCATTTTAATCTAAGTAAACATTACAACATATTTTAATTTAAAATTGCTTTTAATTATTTGTTTTTAAATTAATAAATTTTTTAAGCAGATTTAATGTCTACATTAAATTTTAAAAGTAACAAATTAAAAATTATTCCAAATATCATGAACTCTTTTTGATAAGCTGTTTGAGCAGAATGATTAACGCTTTGGCAATCTTTTAAAACGAATTCATGTGTTCCAGTCTCACTGCGAGTTACAATGTACTTTAAACCGTGGATACCGGCCTAATAATAAATCGTGTACCAAAAAGTAACCATAGAATAGCCAACAAACACCGTAATTATTTTAAAAATTTCCAAACTATTTTATTGTGTTAAAAAATTTTAAGTAAAGAAAAAGTAGACGTTCCTACAATTGTTGTTCATTTATAAATTATTTTATATTATCCTCTCATTTTAATGAGTGTCATTTAAATCAGTTAAAATATTTCCACTGATTACAATGATTTTACGAGACCCGGATGAGTGTTTTATCCAAGCAATCCAGACTTATTCTGTAATACATAAATTATGAAGCCTTTCTATAAACACAGAAAAGAAAAAAAAAACTCAGGGTCTAAATAAAGGTTCAATTAACGATGAAAGCAGCGAAATATCAGCTACTTTGTTGGAGCTCTGGTGCCGACGTTTGCTAATAGTTTGTTAACACACATAAATATGGTATTCGGCTCTACAACTTATTTCTCTTCTCTTTTTTAATTTTTTCTTCCCTCCCCTCAGAGTTCTTTCTTCCCTGACCTGTGGGAATAAAAAGGCAGGGGGGGAGGAATCCGCTTTCTATTTTTTCTCCTTCCCTTTGCGGTATCGGACTTAAATTACACGTTATTGGGCCTTTGGTCTTTCGTGCATTAACATTCCGAATTGCGGACAGTTAAATAAGTTTTCCGCATCGGCACTGATTAAAGGCAGAGAGGGCCTTTGGGAAAGAAGAGGCTGACATGCTGAAGGGCGTGGTGCGATCCCTTTGGACGACGTGCCGAAAGCTGGCTGGGGGGGAGGCAGCGACAGAAGCCTAACAAGAGAGGTTGAAGAATTGCTCATAAACATGTGGCTTAAGAAATTGTGGTACTCCACTGCTTATCGAGATTGATTTTTCATGTGCCTGGGCCGCGTAATTGGTTCGAAATTATTGCTTTCAGAGGCTCGTCTAAAAACAGAAATGCATTTTCATTGTCTATTTGATCATTTTAAATAATCTAGTTGTGTCAAAATAATGATGATTTAATTATATTAACTATTAAAATTAGGAATTAAAATACGGATTCAATGCTCTGTGGAATCACCTCAGTGAAAAGATTATAGTGTGGGTGTCTTACTTTCATAAACAATACAGAAAGCTTAAGAATACAAATTGGCTTGAGAATTGTTGGGCGAAAGTCTTCTTCATTTGGCTTAAGATAATTGGCTTGAGAATAGAAGAAAATCAACTAATAGTTGATGCATTTTTATGGTTCATTGGATCAAAATTATATATAATCTATTTGGGTCGATTATGACAATTTAATTCTATTTACTTTTAAAGGAGTAAATTTAAAAACTATATCAATTTAATTCTTAATAAAATCCACAATGAGTTTCGATATCTCACCTCGTCAACGCAGAAGGGAACGCTATATTTTATTGTCTAGATGAAGCAAACAATGCAATATTTAGTGTAATAAGGCAATTATTAAATTAAATTATCAATAAAAGAGTAATTATATTGGTATCTGGTTATGCCTGTGTAAACAATATCTAGATTAACTACTCAAGACAATAATAGATACTGTAAAACAATAATTAGACTAAGTATTCAATACAATCCTAAGTAGTCGAAGACAGTTAACTGTACAATATTCATCTTGAAGCAAGATGCATTGTTGTAAGATTAGGGTACAACGCCATGTAAATCAAGATTAAAAAACCACATTACACTCCCTCTTCATATAAACTTCAGGGAAAACAGAGGACAACTCTATATGTTTGAGATCAGCTTTCAAATATTTACAAACAAGTCACCATGATGTCTCAGCTGACAACTATTTCTATAATTTAATAATATTCAATAACATTTAATATTATAAATAAAAATTAATTCACTGTAGAAGTTTGTATTTTAGTGTATTCATGAAGTATTCCATAATTTACGAATTTCTTAACTTATTATATTTTTAAAAATCTGGTACATTATTTGATTAACTTTTCAAAAAAATTTTAAAAATTAAAAACGTTTTTATTTTAACTGGATTATTTGTAGCTTTTAAAAGGAAGAAATTAATTTTATAAAATTTGAGATTTGTTTCATTGCCTCAACACAGCGGCTGTTAGTGTTTTGATATGTAGTTATCCTGTAAGAAAAATGAATGGTAAAATTATTCAGAGAAAAAAAAATATTAAGGTTTCAATTTTAAAGTCCCCTTTCCAGATATTCATTTTTTTGAAGTTCAAGTTACTTGCCTCATTGAATTCATGATAAATGAATTTAAAATAATCAGTTTTCGAAATTAAAGAGCAAGCAATTAAAGAAAAAGTTTAATATAATGAGTTTCATAAATTTATAGGTTAAATATGTAATTTAAATAATCAAAATTAATTTAATCACTCAAAAATTTAAATAAAGTTATCTTTTAAAGAAAACTTTAAATAAAATATTTCAGTAATTTAAAAACGATATAAAAATTAACAATGTAATGATTAGTGAAGTACATTTTTTTACTGAAATAATGTTTTTGTTTACCTTATATTTTAAATATTTGTAAACTTACTAGTTTTTGAATACTTATTTTATGACTTATTGGAATATTAACATTTCTTACTTTACAAATTATTAAATTTATAAAAATTCTTCTTCACACACACACTCGTTATTTATTGGATAAAGAAGTTTTCCTTTTTCTAAGCAGTTCATTTTTCTAAGCAATTTCTATAAAAACCCATTATTTATGCACATGTTGTACATTGCACATGTCACAATTTCATTGGTGAAATTTAAGAGAGAGTTTTGTAACCTCAAACAAGATCAAAAGTAAGCCTAAACAAAATGAAAAATCAGTGGTCCAGACATTATCTTTTCATTGTAGTCGCAAAATGAAAATGAGTTTATTTGAAAAATAGCCCCTCTAAAACCGAACTGCAAAGCACTCGAGACCAAATATGAAAAGGAATGGGAAGACAAAACAGGATGAATTATTGTTTTAATGATCTGCGTGATTTCAAGGTTAGTATTTCAATTATGTTACAACTTGGAGGTTCGGTTATCTACAGCTTCACCTTAAACAGAGATAAGCCGCATACTCACTAGCTTAGTATTGAACTTAAGCTAAAAAATGTTATTTTAAATAACATTCAAGACACATCCTAAATTCGAATTATGTTTTATAGTTTCATTTTTTAGTGATGTTAAAGTACTTTTGTGGGATTTAAATTGGCTTATAAAAAGAAATTAATCTAACTTATTAGCTAAAATTAATTTGTTTTTTTTTAGACTAATTTTTTTGGGGGTTGGAGATTATGTTTTTTGCCGTTGCCTGAGAACTATTCAAAATTGTAGCATTATTTTGCATTTTTTGTAACAAATTTCCTGATATTTATAGAACATAATTTACAGATATTAAAATGTGTATAAGGAATTATAAATTAACTATTACATAATAATTATTTTGCATTTGTGTGAGAATTGATGCTCTTATCGTTTTCCTCATTTATATTATATTCCTCAATATCACAGGAATCCATTTCAAACTCTACAATTTTATATATTATATCAACTATTTTGTTTGTAATTTTTTAGGTCTCTAAAAATAGCCTGAACAAAAGAAAATTTTACGCATTTTAAAATCTCATAAAAATACTTTGTGCATAATGACTTAAATATATAAGTAAATAAATAAAAAATTATATTTCTTTATACTTTTAGCAAAATTTTTGTCATTTACATAATCCGCAAATAGTAAAATATTCTTATCTAAAAAGGAGAAATGGTTTTATCTGATAACCTTTCATTGAATGAAAAATTTGCATTCCTCTCCTGCAGAACAAAAGAGCGCTGAATCTCATTATGTCTCCTCTCTCGGTGTGTGGCTCGATCCCGCCCTGACACTGCAATAATTGCAAGGAATGAGCAGAAAGGAAACGATCTCCAAAACAACCTGTGAGGCACCTGACGCTCTGCAAACAACTTCATTAACTAGCTAGGAGGTCTCCATTTTGGTTGCATTCATTCGGATCTTGTTGGGTTATGTCTTCCTTCCCTTCAGCAAGAAAAAAAGGATCGTTGCGTCATGGGGTCTTTTTTTTTATTTTATATTCATCATTCAAGAGCTACGTTTTGATTTTTTTTCATTTGTCTAACGGAATGTCCACTGTTTCCTTTTTTCTTTTCTTCTTTTTTTTAATTCTTATCATTTCCCATAGTTTTTTTTATCTATTATTTTTTAAGTGTTATCTTTAGCCTTTTTTTAATTCTCTGCGTGTATACTCACAAGTCTTTTGCATTCACAAAAAACTGTCCAAAGCAATGTGCCGCCAAATTAGTTAGGAGGCTAATCGCTTACGCTTGTTTTATATATTAATAGAAATTCTCACAATCGTTATATTAAGAATATTTTTTAAATGACTGTTAACATAATTGAATGCTTCCATCACTTTTTTATTTCGCGTATACTTTACAGTAAAGCTAATTCACTTATTAAATATTTACATTTTTATTTATTTAATAAATACATAATATTTTTCTAAAATGAATAAATTATTAAATATGTGGAAAACAGAATTTCAGAATGCATATCCTATACGCGGGGACCTGGTTCGTCGGTTCTCATTATCGTAATCCCATCGAAGATCCTTCGTGTTCGTGGCACGTTAAATAGTTCGTGGTCGTAATGCCCTCCAAGGGAAATGATACCTTTGGGGGTCTTCTGCTTGGTTTTTAATTCTAAAATGACAAAGTCCCACTTTCTGGGCTACGATAGCATACCCACCACGTGCCCTGCTACAATATAAGATGCCGTCTCTTAATCCCTTTTTAGTGTTGACAGGTGGAAATCCTAGTATTCGGGAAATGTACAACAATAGAATGCATATCGAAAACAAATATACCTTTTTTTCTTGTCTGAAATAATATTACTCCTCTACCTTCTGAATAGATATGCCATTGTAAATATTTTTCCCTCAAGAATATTCTTTTCATTGATAAATTAGGTTTTTCAAACATTGTCTCCTATTCATTGCCTGACCTGACGAGTGAGATCTTAAGCAAAATCAGATGTCTTCCGCACGGCGTTGTGGGTGTGAATGAAACGGATCAGATGACGCTTACACAATCAATTATGTTATCACAGAAAGGAGAAAATTGACACTTAATATCGCTATTTATGTATCGTAGGCATATTCTAAATGACCCATAACGAAAGCAAACAAAAGCGAATCTAGATCACCTTTGAAGAAAAAGAAATCAGTTATTCAGTGTACTTACTTACTAGGATTTGTAACATGAATATGAAGCAAATGAAATGTGCTGTTTTACTGAAGATTTCAGTTTTCTGATCCAGATGAAACGCCTTCATTTTGAGACCATTTCGTTCGTTTGGTTGACAACTTCACCATTGTGTCACAACAATATTTCTGAATCAGAGATATGTTTTACATGTATAACAATAAGATCAAAAACCTTAAGCGCAAATTCAATTTATGCACCTACATTTAATTTTATAAGCTTATAAACTAAATTAAAGGACACGTTTTATTACCTAAGATATCGAAATTTTACCTTCGTCATTTCAATTACGCATTAAAGTAATTATTATTTTGTTGAGTCACAAAAATGTTAGTTATCACAAAATACATTAGATTTTTATCATGCTTGTATAGTTTTAACCAATTCGCTTCTGTTCATATTTTTTTATCTTATGTTAGGGATCCCTTTTCTGTTCATATTTAAGGTAGAAATTTTGAGGAATAAAATTTTAACTTCATACTAGTAGAAAACTTGTCAAGAAATTATTTTAGTTAAACTTTAAACAGCAACAAAATCAAGATGAAATTAAAAAGGCTCGTTAAGAACGTTGATTTATTAAAACCGATCACTTTTATCAAAAAACATCTCAGTATTAATAAAAATTCCACAGGCTACAACATAACAAATATTTTCTCTAACACATTTCATGGACCAAAACATTCGATTGTTTAACCATAGAAAATGATTTCAATTTTAATCCTTCTCTTGTATATTTTTAAATACATAAAATAAGGTTTATCACCAAGTGTTAAAGTAAAAAAATCAGAAAATTATTTTAATAGTTTTTAATTTCAAACGATAACTGCGATATCTAACGGTAAAAAATGAAACTGCTCCAAATGTTATCCATGCAAATTAATTTGTTTTAACATTCAGGAATAGAAAACCATTTGAGAAATTATGAATATCACTTGAAAAGAAAAGTTTGTTTTATGAAAAACTGCAGCGTTGTCTTGAGGCCATTTCATCTGCGTTTTGTTCAATGATTGGAAACAAATGATGCGTGTTTGAATGATTCGGAATGGACACTACTATCGGAATAGATACGCAAATATTTTTTGGGTTTGCTCCTTCTAAAAGCTTGTTGAATCCAGTTTGTACCGCATAAAAATCTATTTTTTTGCGTTAGATACTAAAAGCGCCTTACAACAATTTTTTTAAAATCAGTCTGGCAAAGTTGTCCATGCTTTAGCCTTAAGAGGATGCGGTTTAACGTTTCGGGAGTTCAAGTCCCACCTCGGCTTTGAATATCTATAGTGGTTCGGAATCCATTTTCAACTGGAGGTGCTAGTATCCCTCATGTATTAGCCCTCGTATGAAAAAAAATCAACGTGGAATGACAAACTAATCTGAATTCAAGATAATACAATGACCAAATTATATTTTCGTGTTAGCGTTATGATTAATAAATTTTCAATGTTTTAATCTAACCGTCAGTAAATTTTAATGTACAATATATAATAATACATATAAGGTCTAAATAATTAAATGATAATCAGCTTGAAGAAAATTATATAAATAAAGTATACTCTTGATATTGTATTGCGGTATGATGTGTAATAGCAGTAGGTAATAGATGACAAAGCAGATCAGGAATAACAAAAATTAAAGATGAAGAAAATCCGCACACAATATTTTTATGCAAAACTCTTCTTCAACATTCCCTGGGATGAGAACTAATCTATGTATTGCTTCAGTGTATCCTTGAAATACATTGTAAGTTATTCTCTTGTCTGCTTTCTTATAAGCATCGCAAGTTATATTAATTAGTTCCAGGGAAAAATAATAAAAACTTAAACAACACATTTTTTTACTTGACAAAATTTTTTTCATTCCATCTTCCAAACATTTGCATCTCGAAATACGACTTCGCTATCACTTGTACAAACTCCAGATGGCATTAGTCTCAAACTTCAAATTTATGATAGCAATTAAAGTTCCTGTTTCCTTATTTATCTTAGATTTCACTTAAATTACTTCCTTCACTTTGAGGCATGGGCATAAAATGACACTATACAGCTAGAATTAAAATATCTCCTCAATCAAACCTAACTATTATTAAATTATACCAAATCAAAAAAAAAATATTCAAATCTAATTATACACATTACTAATTTTTTTCTACGCATAAAATTTAAGAAATTTTAAAAATATCGTATTAAAGTAGTTTGATTAAATTTATTTTAATAAAAATAATCTTTGTGAAAAAATTTCTATACAACAACAGTACAGTTTCATATGAATAAATTCATTAACAACAATGGAAATTCTCTCTAATTAATTTATAAGTGACGTTTATATTGAAGAGCATTTGAAGTATAGATTACTGCAAATCTAAAACTAAAGACGAGCGTAAAGAAGCAGCATAGGATCTGAACGTACTGCTCATTCACGGTATCGATTACAGCCAGAATGGTCAATTTTAATGCATGAAGGGTAATTGGATCGGGACCCCAATTCAAAGACCACTATAACTACCTGTAACTAAGAAGGAAAATGAATTCATGAACTGTTGAACTGAACCCAAAGACCTAACCATTGAACTCACTGTCAGACATTTACAATCAGAAGCAAAATGGTCTAGAAACTCGTTTGACTAGGGCTAAAACATCCGGATTCAAGTCGTAAGTGTCCTGGAAATAGAGTAAATAGTGATAAACCAGTGCGCTCAAGATGGGCCATGAATTATATAGATTCAAAAAAAATATTGTAGTTATTCTCAACTACTACCTATGACATAAACGGAGTATCTTATGAGTATCTGTCATAGTAATAACAAACAGACCGGGCGCCATGAAGTCCATCACTCACTTCTAGTAAAATTGCCCTTAAATACTAACATAACATAGTGTAGCCTAACGGAATATTTTAATTATACCACATGGTCACAAGGAACAGAACGGCCTCACCGCAAACGCTCAGTTGAAAGCTTGTGAAGCCGTACTGTACAAAATCATCTCCTTGTTTCAGGATATTTGACGTTCAACAATCCCACTGTTGATTACGTAGAGCACTGTTCTATAATTACAAGAACAAGGTCGCAGTGATCTGATTGGTTAGGACGTTCTTCTCCTTATAGAAAGGCAGTGAGTTCGAATCTCGACTTCATAATGATCCGTTGTGTTCAATCAAAGTGGCTGGGGAACGTTAATAAGTGGTGGTTGCAATGTCCTCCATATGAAATGATACCTCTGGGGAGGTGGGTCAAGTATTAAAAGGTCTGCTTGATCTTTGCTTCTAAATGACGAAGGATGTCATCTGGCTGCTTCCACCTAACTGGTAGAGCCCAACTACTGTAACGACAAGAAGTTGCTGTAATACTACACCAATGGACTGTAGGGAAATCAAAAGTAAACCACATCGAAGTAGGCTTCTAGAGTTTATGCTAGAGATTCACGTTTATGCGTACCGATGGAAGAATCTGCGTATGATTTAAATCACATGAAGCAACAGATCTTGTACACCACTCTTTTACTCGGTATTTAAGGACATTTCGCACGGTTTGAACTGGTATCCCTGATATTTGAGGCATTGTCTCTTTATGGTGGAGTGACACTCCGTTTTGAAAACCCACGATAGATCTTGTCATTCAACAGAGCAATGTAACAGTGGTTGATTGTAGGGACAGAATTTCCCTATTCTGCATATACTTTTCCAGTCACCTGATCTCAGATCCATTGAAAAGTTGCCTCGGCATCCCATACAGTTCCCAAATAGTTTTCGTTTAATGTGTTGTACGCCAGAGTCAATCGTGGATGACGTCACTCCATCCCTCATAACGTCTTATCGAGATTATACTGCGATGAATATTCACTACATTCAAGATTGAAAAAAATAGTACAACGTATTTATGCACAAGTAACCATTTTTTAATTCCTCTCTCCTGAATACTTTTTGTTATTTTAAAAGAACATTATTTGCGGGAATTGTATGAGAAAAACTTTTTAAGTGATTTATTTGATCGAGTTTTGTGATCTTTTTCTCGTTATAATCAATACGAAAATTTCAAAGAAATGTTTTTAAACTAATCATTCTGAAAAGTAATCGCCCATAAAATCAGTGACAGTAGGTGTGGCTAATAGATGACCTGAAGAGAGGTTTCTGCTGTTATGTCATTCAATTCCTTATGAATGATAAGCATTTCTTTGGCAATTCTAATAAAAATAGATTAGGAAATTAAAAGAAGCTATTTTATTTTAATCAAATTTTTCCAGTTTTGTCATACATTGTCCAAAATAGATTTGTAAAGTGAGTCGTCTTCATTGGAGAGTCGATTTCCTCCCTGCCATCACGGACGAGTGCATTTCATTTCAAATGAAAAGAAAACAGATATGAAATAATTAAAAAAAATACTCTTTCTCATCAAAAAACCAAATTGTCATTCCTTTTCGAATTTTCAGTAAAATACGTTTCTTTCCTTTGATTGCACCCCCGCCCTCCTGCCCGCTGCATGCAGATTCTGAATGGAGTTCTCCCGAAAAGCGGCTCCTAATAATGCTTCCATGTCAAAAAGGAAGTGGCAGAAGGGCATCAATTTTCTTCCTGGGATCCTTATTACAAGATGCCGCTGCAGCTCTTGGGTGGGCAACGCGTGAGGCATCGCCGCTCAGGTGCATCCTTTCTTTCTTTTTCCTTCTTTACCTTTTCATTCCTTGAAAAAAGGGAAGAAGAGGGGAGACGTCCGGGGATGTTTTTCCCTCCCAAAGCTGAATGTCAGGTAAAGGAGGAGGACGGTTGTTAATAGCTTGACCTCTCCATTAAAGCAATAAACGATGATGGGTTGTCATCGGTTTAAGGTGCCGATTCTTTAGGTGGAAAATTCTCACAAAGGGTCATGCTTCGAAGCCTTCATTCAGCGTGTAATCGTTCTAAGTATCATAGATCCTGGGCATTTTATGCGCTAACTTCAAGTGCTTCTGTGACAGGCAACCACTCACTGTATATACATCTGTGTGTGTGCGTGTTTAGTGTTACCTCACGCGTAAGCCAATTATAATGATTTTTGTAAAAGCGAAATGATATTTAGTTTAATATTTGATACATATACTAAATTATAATAAAAATGTTTGAATTGCCTTCATTATATTTTTTAAATGAACGCAGCAAAAATAAAAATTAATTTGCATTAATCTTGGTGTTATATATGCTTGTATAAACATAAATCTAGTATAAGCATAAATTTAAGCATAGAGCTTTAAAATTTTCAAAATATTAATTTTCTTATTATTTATATTAAAAAAAAATTATTGGCATTTTATTTCAATCTTTATTTGTTAAACATAGCAGTAGCAAAAAGTGCTTTTTTATTTAATGAATAACGTTGACATTAAAATTCTGTTTCAAATGAATGAATGAATGAACACTAAAATGTACAATAAAACTAAAATTTCCAATTTTTTTTAATTCATTTTATTTATCCTTTTTTTAAGTGAATTTAAGCGATATAAGAAATAATTTAACTATCAATTACTCAGAACAAATATTTTTAATTTTAAACACAATTAAAATTTGTCATATCAAACAATAAATTGATACTCTTTAAATCACACATTGCATATCGACCAATAAACTTATGAGCTTCAAAAGAATTATTTCATAGTTTGATAAAATTTGTAACTTAAAATCGTAACAATTAAATCGTATTTCACATTTTCGTGGTTTTTTTTATGAAAATATGGAGTAAAGAATATACTTATTAAAATAATGTAAAATTTATGGTATTTTAAATTTGAAAAATATATAATATATAGGCTAAATTTCTTTACATATTATCATGGAAAAAATTCCACTTATATTTCAGAATTTTTCAAAAAAAACCATATTAAATTCTTATCAAAATAAAATACTATTAAAAGTATTTTTATTTCTTACTAAAAATAATTAAAAGGTAAAAGTTTGCATCAATAAAGACTAAAACAGTTATAAGAATTACTTTCATTCCCTTTATGTAAACTCTCTTAAATCCTTCTCCAAAAATAAGTAAAATTTCATTATTGCAACAAAAACATTGTTGAAAGAAAATAAAAATATGTGATAATTATTTTGAATTATAATTAACAAACATGTGTGTATTACTTTTGCAAACAGAAATGACATTGTAGAACTTCTACTTTTTCTTCTTCTTAGAGTTGGGTTTGTATGTCATTGGGCACCTCTGCTTTTATCAGTATTTTGCAATATTAACTCCAAACCCAATGTTTCCTAGTTCCAGTTGCTCGGATCACCGATAACCCTTTAATGGAGTCTAGGTGTAACTCTCTAGTATGGATGATGCATAATGAAGTTAATCTAGGGAGGGCAAGAGCCTCGCATTCGTAAATGATATGCTTGGCCGTTTCCTCTTGCGTATAATATTTCCTGTAGGGTCTTGCTGAAACAGTCCCATTTTATGGAGGTGTTTTCTGAAATAGTAGTGCCCAGTTATGAAGTCTACGATTAAACGTATCTTCTGCCTAGAGCATCTTAGAATTTCAGAGGCAATCCTCGCTGATGATCCACAGATCATACTTTTAGCGTGGGTTTGACCAGAAGTGTTGAGCCAAGCTTCATACATCTTCCGTTTTTTCCATCTAAGAACATTGGTTTTTGCGGTCTTCAAATTGATCCCACAAAAAGGTTCTGCACCAATGGGAGCAAAAGACGATCCTTGTTTAGCAAGTTCATCAGCCCTTTCATTACCTTCGATACCTTTGTGAACTGGCACCCATACAAGTATCACCTTGTTTCTAGTTGCCAGTTCTCTAAGAAGGTTTCTACATTCCAAAATTATTTTAGATTTGATTTCGAAAGAACTGAGCGCTTTAAAGCGGCTTGACTGTCACTAAAAATGAGAATCCGCTTACCGTGGTAGCCCTTCCTCATATTTAGTCGCAGACAGTGGATAATGGCGAAAACTTCTGCCTGGAAGATCGTAGCGTATCGCCCAAGGCTTACAGATAGGCTGGTTCTTGGTGACACGCCACATACTCCCAGTCCTGAGAGGCTGTTTTTCAGTGATCCATCTGTGTACCAGATTAGATCTCCTGTGTTTTAGTTTTGAACATGTTGTTATCCCATTCCTCTCTTGTTGGAAAAACTATTTTTAATGTCCTTTCAAACATGTATGACTTTTACATGATGTCCAAAGGCATCAGGAATATAGGATCTTGAATTTTCCTGGTAATACCCCTGTGCCTTTTGACACAACAGGTTGGTCGTACCATTGGTTTTGTAGCTTCATTCAGAATGCAGTCATTCTAGCAGTGCTGCAGATGAAGATGTCTAAGGGAGTCAGATCCAACATAACTTCCAATGCTCTGGTTGGCGCGGTGGACATTGCTCCCGCGATGCAGAGACAGGCCAGTCTTTGTAGACCTCCCAGTCTGTCAATCACAGTCTTCTGTTCCACCTTACACTACCAGGTCACACAGGCATATGTGAGAATGGGCCTGACAATAGCTGTGTACATCCACAATATCTGTTTTGGATGTAGACCCCAGTTTTTACCAAGCTTTTGCCTGCAAATTATAATGCTTTTGTTTGCTCGGTTAATTTTATCATCAATGTGCTTATTCCAGGTGAGTTTTTAGTCTAAATAAATGCCCAGATACTTCACCTCTGAAGCCACATTGATTTCAGCATCAAAAAGTCTGGTATGAAAAAACCTTTCCGTTTCTTTTTGCGTGTAAAAGGTACAAGGTAGGTTTTCTGAGGATTAATCATCAGGTCCCTATCCATGCACCATTGACTTACATAACTTAGAACATCCTACATGATATGACAAGTTATGTCGAAATCTTTGCCAAGGCTGTCATGCCACAGGTTTAGTTTAAAAAATCAACACCATTCTATATATATATATATATATATATATATATATATATATATATATATATATATATATATATATATATATATATATATATATATATATATGTGTGTGTGTGTGTGTGTGTGTGTGTGTGTGTGTGTGTGTGTGTGTGTGTGTGTGTGTGTGTGTGTGTGTGTGTGTGTGTGTGTGCGTGCGTGTGTGCAATTGAAATTAATTCATCATATCATGAAATTCCTTCATTACAGTTCACTAAAAGAAACAGTCTCTCTAGTATAAAAATTAATATCATCTTTTTACAATGATTCAAAATTTCAAATTGCCAAACGAGATTTCTTTAAATAAAGATAAATTTCATAACAGTTAAATTTATAATAGCATTTGAGATTTCATGAGGCGCCTTAAATTAAAATTAAGCATGTCCGTATTCTTTCCCTATCATTGAGCTGAGTGAGATGAAGTCTAAAATATCATTTTTCTTTTTAGTCTTTCAGTTGAAAATCATTGAAAAGAGATTTTTAACACCCTCCGCATCTTACTTTTCGGGAAGTATTTTAAGCCTTGTATTCTTGTGTTGAAAAGGATTAAGTCCGGAAAAACTCCTTATCATTCACTTTCGCCGACATCCGTGGAGAAATTTGAAGCGTATTGTCCCTTGTTTTACAAATTTCTGACGCCGGACAATCTGACGACTAAATGCCATTGTATATCCACTGCAAAAACTTTTCACAGAGATTGGTTTATGTTCACGTGTCGGAAGACTGGAAATGCTGAATATTCCTCAGCACCCACCTCAACAGACAGGCGTGAAAAAGACATCGCTCTATCATTGTTCAGCAGTGGCTAGGCTCAAACCTGGGGTTGTATGGTCTGAAGAGTCCTTTCAAAAGGCCACGATAAGCTTTTATTCGGAGATCATAAAATTAACATTCATTGCAAAAGGATATTAATTCCTTCTGCAAGAAAAAACTTGCCAAAAAAGAAGTTTTTCTCTCCTGAACCAAAATTTGCCGAAAAGGACATTCTCCAGAACCACATATTGAACTAAATTTATTTGTTCGCGTCATTTAGTCTGCAGGCAGGCAAATTGATTCTTAAAAAAATGCTCCAGAAATGAAGAAGTTGGCAGTGGAAGGAGGAGAGCCTGGGAGGGAGTTGCTCCGCCGTCGAGCGGCTGGCGGAGGCTCCAAAAGAATCGGGAGGCAAGAAAAAGAAAACCGTGCACTCACCTCACCGATGGAAAAGAAAAGGGGGGGGGAGGCAGACAGTTTTAACTAGACTGCGTGACGCCGAAAACGATCGCAGCACACGCAGATACATGTTCCTAGACCTCGCGCCGTCGACGGTACCTGCAGACACTTCCCCGTGCTGGCACAAGTGCCTCAGCTCACACGGGTTGCTGCTGTACCGTAAGAAATGAATTTAAGGACATTTCTTAAGTAGCTACTTCTGTGAATGATCATCTGATGGACGCGCGAACAAATCTATTTATATAAATAAAAGAGACAAACATCGGGAAAGCAATATAACGAAACAATATAAGAAAAAAAGGAAAATACGAGTTACATATTTGTAGTCTTCAGCATCCAATACCATGTTAGTGCATTTTACTTTAATCTACATTCATTCCACGCATCTTTTTACACGATGCGATTCACCCTCTACGTTTCCTTCTTTCTTCTGCTGATCGGGTGTATTTCCTTTGAATGGCACCGGTCAACCCTCTCGTAACAAATAATTGTACTTTTGCATGGGTACAACTAGTTGACTATAAAAATTTTACATACATCTCCGTCAAATAAACGCATATCTGGAGAGATAAGAATCTTAATGGTTCAAAACTTTTGAAGAAAATAAACTTCATTATTTATCTTGTTCAATGATCAGCACAAGAACAATCGGTTTTTGAGATTTCCTTAAAAAAAAATTATTTATTCCATCATTGGTCATTGACATGAAAGACAAATATTTAAAAATTTATTCCTACCTATAAATGAAAACTTTAAAGTTGATAAACTTCGAGATAATTGTATATTTTTATTTTTAAGACTCTTCAAGAAAATAATTTATTTCGTAATAGCATAAGAAATGTTCAGATATTAAACTTATTCGACTTTCATAGAGCATTTATAATAATTTTATGAGCATAGCAATTTTCTGCTAATAAAAGCTGATTTAATTATTCATTTTATTTGTAGAGATGACAATGATTTAGTAGTAGAACATTACAGAGCGAAAGATCCCAATTTCCGCCACTACTGGTGAAAGAGAGACAGGTGTTTTTGCCTGAGAAAGTGTCGGAGTGAGGGCTTGGAAAACTTTTCGAGTTTCCTCCTTTGCGATTCGTGAATACGGCCCATTCTCTCAGAAGCTTTCCCTCAGCAAGCAGTGGGGCGGTGGAACGCCTTACAGCGGCCTAATGACGCCCCATGGGAGGCCAAAGTAACAATGGTTTAATGTTTCCTACCTGTTTTATTGGAATTATGGGTTTATAAAGACGAAAGACCATCAAAAGTATCGGAAATATTGGAATGAAATCATTCATTTATAGCTCTGTTCGAAATTATAATTCTAAAATCCATTATAATTATGAATGTATTTCAATTTGTTAGAAATAAACTGCAATATTTATCAACATATAAAAAATCAGCTTGAATGATTCCATATTTCTCCCTTTTCTCTCTCTCTCTCTCTCTCTTGCCGAACAGAATGATTAGCGCTATGGCATCCTTTCCAACAGTTCATGGGTTCGATTCATACCTCGGTTTTGAATGCCTGTACTACTTTGGAATCCATTTTAAACTGTAGATTCTGATCCAATCAAACTTTTTAAGCAAAAAATAACCGTTGAGAACCACAATTCTTTCAAATATCTTGCCATCGTTCTTTCTTTCTTAAATATCTTTCTGATCCCATTAAGTACCCTCATTTAGTGTTTCCGTACAATGAACTTGAATTTGCATCCGGTTATTAGAATGAAAATGCATGAATGAAGGAAAAAAATTCCCCTGTCGTCCGATCTGTCATCGGAAATCATAACTGTTCCGCCGAACTTTGGAGTGTGCTTTTTCTCTCTTGGTACCCAGCGATCATTGGATGTGTTCGAAGGTCGATTCTCGCAGATCCAAGGATGATCGGAAGTCGCCTTTATCTTCTGGTTAGATGTGTTCCAAGTGCTGTTTATAGACGGATACAAATTATATGTTCTAATCAACGGATCGATTGCTTCGCCTCGCATGCGGTGGTCCGAAGGATCGCTGATAGGAGACGGAGATAAAAAGGAAAAGTGAAAATTCAAAGCTCTGTTACGTTGGTTTTGTTTTGAAACACTTTGAATATCGATATACGAACTAAAAAAAACGTAATCTCCTTCTTCAGAGTATCACGTATCTTTTAATAAAATAATCTTATACGATGACGGAAGCTTAAATCTAAGTTTAGTGCGATTTCTGCACACAGCTTTTCCATTAAAAGTACAAGTTTTGAAAAGAGTTTATTTTAAATGAAGATGAATCTTGAATTTCTACATGAAAGTATTTAGTTTAACAACTTCCGCTTTTTTAATTTATTTATTTTAACGAAATTCAAATAAATAATGAAATTTACCCTGATAATTTATAAAAATAAATCTAAAGGTAAGATTAAAAGTAGGACACTAAAGTTTATGGAATAAACTTGATTTATCAACAATATGATATTAGGTTACGTCATTTTTTCTTAAATCCACCAGTAAAAATAACATATTCAATATCCAGTAAATAAATTATACCCACGATTTATAAGCAGACATCAAAATTAAACGTAAGAAATAAATTTAAAACAGATATTTTCTTAAAGTAAAATGATGAAAATATTCCACGGAATAGTATAGTAATGTACTCTTATTTGATTCATATGATTCATTTGATCCTACTTTACCGCAGATTAATTATGATTCTATTTTTGAAAGTAAAATGTGCAAAAGTTCTGTGGAATAGTTTTCTAATATCTCTCATTTGATTCAATTATTTCACTTTGTTCTAATTTTCCTAAATTAATTATGATTATATTTTATAATCATAATTGATTAATTATGATACTATGATTCCCATAAATTAATTATGCTGCAAAAGTTCCGCGGAATAGTTTACTAATGTCTCTCGCTTGATTCAATTGGTCCTAATTAGCCATAGATTAATTACGATTATATTTTTAAAATTAAAATACTGCAAGTCCCTTGATATAGTTTATTAATACTGTTATATAATTCAATTGACTGTTCTAATTTGCTACAGACTAGTTATAATTGCATTTTTAATACGAACTAATTTAAATATTTTAACAGATGAAAATATAATATAAAATACAAAACGTATCCACTTCATTTCTGTATCACTGATGGCAGTCCTTTAACATAATGTAAAATCAATAATTCCTTAAATACAGAAGCAACAGCATTTCTGCAATGTTTTTAAGCAAAAGTATTTTATTTCTAAATAATTAACTGACAAAATTCAGTAGATTTTACAATCATTAAATTTTTAATTATTTAGGAAAGGCTCGAGAGGATAAGGCTCCTAATCGTCAATTAATAATTTTAATAATGAAACGAAAAAATTTAAAATATAAGAAAAGCAAAATTAAAAAAAGCTAAAAATTAGCGCAGTAAAAATTATAGCACTTCTTTCAGTTCAGTATTATCTACTCAGTTTATAAATTTGAAAAAAAAATTCATCTAGATAAAAAATTACAGAAACTAACTATATATTCTAATTTGCACTTTTAGTCATCCGCGTCACATAAGGAGAACAATTTAAAATTAGAAAGGCTGTAAGTAAAAAAAAAAAAATCAATCGAAAGTAGACTGTCATTTAAAAAAAAGTATTGCTATCTTAGTCTATAACTGCTCTCAGTCTAAAAGGAAAAAAGCCTTGAGTTGTGGTGATGCCTTTACTATTTTGTTGCAGTGGAATAAGCTTTGCACACTGAGCATTATTTTCATATAGTTACTTCTGAAGTCGTTACATCAAAGAGTGGCGGCGTTCTCTTAAAGCAGGGCTATTTTTAGATGAACTCCAGGGCCTTTTTTGCGCTTTTATTTACTGAGTTATGGCACCTCTAGTAAGAACTTATTTTTAGCCCCAGACGCCGTTAGTCAGCAAGCTAGACGGTGGCTAGGACCTCGAATATTGTTTTTTAGGCCGATTTTTTTTCCAGCTGATTTCAGTTGTTCCGCTTCCATTTCAGCAGGAGAAATAAATTCGGCAGAAAGAAACTGGAAAAAAAGGCTTTTCTTTCTTCGTCAATCATTTTACTTTGTTTTTTAACATTTAGTTTCATTTTTTAAATTAATTAATGCAATTAATTGTTATTAATCTAACAAATATCATGGACACAACCACAAAAATAAATATTATAAGAAAAGGAGGTTGCATGAAATTCTTTCACATATTTTGATTATAGCAACTATCAGGTAAAAACAGGTAAATACTGTGCTGTATACTCGGAGGCCATTAATATTGAATGCGAGTTAATTATTTTGTTCATTTACTAAACACCTGCTAAATGTATTCATTAAATAATAAGTAAATGTAGATGCAATGATTAACAGCAAGCAATAAGTAAGTGTAGATGCAATCATTAACAATAATCAATAAGTAAAGCACAGATTAAGCTTTATGTGACTGTGAAAAATGCAAATTAAGAAATACTAATGACTTATATTAATAATAGAGTACATTAGGGATTGATTAAATCAACTGAACTGATAATGCAAGTCTTATACTCAGCAAATTAAGACCAATAAGATTCAAAAACAACCATTCAACTTTTGATGGAGGTGTAACAGAAGATGTGATAATCTAATGTGTTCTTTATAATATAAAATCCTCATGCTTATTTTATTCTTTAAATCAACACCAAAAATTTTTAATTTCAAAAGATGATTTTGCATGCTATCCCCTATGCTAACATTGATCTTTGTGAAAAATATTTTATTCCATTTATTCAGAAATTTCTCCAAAGCTCCTTTATCATTATGTTCCGCAGCATATGCAATAATATTTAGATCTGGAGATATTGTGGCGATCACTTGAGAATTACGAATAGCTGATCTGCACCCAAGACCATCAATTTTACCGTATTAGATCTTGAGTTTTGATAGTGTGACAAACTAGTATACGCGCGCGTGCGAAAAACCTTTTTTTTTTTCTCCTTATATTAAAAACATTTATTTTTACTATTTTATAAATAAATTTTAGATAAAAATTTCCTGTAATTGTCATTATAGATCTCAACATTACTAAAATTCGGCTCTAAATTCGAATTTATTTTCCAAAGGCGAATTATTTTAAATCAATATTATTTTTAGAATTGTATTCTTTAGTGATTCAAAACATTATTTTCAACTGTAATTGTAATTCACTTGACATTTTTGTTATCATGGCTTCTGACTCATAATTTTGAAATTGGCCACAATTTTCACAATCTATACTCGCCTTTGACTCTATTTCATTTTCTGAATAACAACAATTTAAACAAATAATTTTGCTTATTCTTGGTACATTTTCGCTTTTTCGACAAGATAGATAGAACTTAGAATCTTAGAACTATTAAAAGATAACAAACCATTCATATTTTCATACATAAACATCTGATTAAAAGTGAAATAATTAATAAAAATATTTCTTGCGAAAAATCACCCTTGATCAAAAAATTGCTTCATCACCATTCTTTCAAACTTCCATCTTTAAAATAAATTGAAATTCCACTGTAAAAAATAAATCTGGCACATTAATAAGTTCGTATATGATAAAATAAAAATGCTTTAACATTAAATAATCCATTTTTCATCTTTTCTCAATGTAACCTTGTATATTAACCAACTTTTAACATAATATTCCCATACTGAATTTATAGTACAGTCTTTTAATGGAACCAATAAGTTGATAAATGTTGCGCTTACAGTATTTTAGAACTTTCACTTTAAAAAATCTTTCAACTTAAATGATTGAAATTATTTCTGCATTCATTCGGTTAATTTTTTTTATTTGAATACAGAAAAGAGTATTAAATGTCATTGACACAAATTTCATAATAAAAATTAATTTGACACTAAACAAACTATAACTTTACAATTTATCAAAAAAATTTTATTATTTACACGAAGCAAGTCATTTCTTATTATAAAAAATTATTCTTTGTAATATTTTCATGTGTTCAAAGAACTGTAAAAGCTCTATTAATTTTTCCAATTTTTTAAGCAAAAATAAATTGAACAAGCAATAAACCACTAAAAAATTCACTTTAAAAACAAAACTTTTCAATTTTTTAAAGTAGCAAATTATTAACTTTGTATCTAATAAAATGGAAATTAATCTTCTATGAGGAGAAGCATCCGCCACAATTTTTAGTAAAAATTTTGATCACTCTATAAACACACTCACACAACACCTTTTCTACTGAATTTTTTCCTCCATTATAATTTTTTTTAAGTTTTTCTTCATAATCAATTTTTAAATTTATTTCTGAATCAAAATTCATGCAATTCAAAATGAGTAGATATTTAATATTATATTTATTTATTTTTAGTATGTTACATTATTTTTTATCTTCATGATTTATTAAAATAAGTTTTTCATTTAAAATATTCATTTATGAAAAAGAGTATGTGAAAATTTTGATTTTTGATTTTGATATCATAATTATTTTATGACATCTTAATTTTTATTTTGATACAAGAAATAAAAATTGCAGTGCAGAAAAATTGAAGTTTTATTTAAATCAAAATTTTCGATTATTTTTAAATAATGAAACAAGAAATGGACACATTTCTTATTTATATTTTAAATATGTACTTAATACATTTACTGCATGATAGTTATAGAAGAAAATTCAGTCAGTAAAATTATAGAAAGCTCAGTTCCCTTTACTGAAGTAAAATTAACTTCATGCAATTCACCAATCAGTTTCTTTTTTTAATTAGTATAGTATTGTTTTATTACTCCAAAAATGTTTGTACATACTTGTTAATTTTTCCTAATTATTTGTGATGAATTGTTAGCTTAACTTGTATTGTCCATAGTATTTGAGAGCTCGGGGTTTCTGTAGCGGCTCTCCAGTGGCTTCCATCACACAGCTCATTTGAGCTGGGTACAGGGAAGCTCACTGACGTAAACATGCATAAAATTCCAATGCAAATGTTCTATTATTTTTTAAGAAAATAATTCATTCCTTCGAACCAAACAGGAAAGATAATCAGTAAAATAGAGAAGTTTTACGCGTTATATACGAATCCCTTCATTTCATTTTCAAATATTACAAATATAAAAATGTTCCTTTAAAGTATTCTGTTTCGTCACTCCTAAAATTTTTAACTAAAAACCAATCAATTAAAAATATGTTTTTAGTTTTATGTGTTTCAGTATCAGAATTTTATTATAAAAATTTATTTATTTTATAAAAATACTTTATTATAAAAATTATTCTTTTTCCTGAACAGTTTCAAAAAGTATAATTTCTTGCAACAATGAAAATCATTTTATATTTTCTACTTGGCATGCATAATTTGTAAATCATTTATGCATTTTCTACAACCGTTCTATAGAAGTCTTCAAATAAAATTTTAATTATTTCACAAAATTTTTTATTGTTTCCCATTCAATAGCATAAATTCACTTTAAAAACAAGCCTTTAAAAAATAAAATGAAATTTACAATAATATTAATAAACTAACCATTGAATATAGCATTGAAAAAATTGATATTATTTTTCTAACCTATAGACTTTTTTTTTTCAGAATAATCATTTGCGATAGATTATCGTAATTTCTAAAGTATGCATTATCTTCCTGTAAAATATTTCCTTATTTTACGAAAAAATGTAAAAATTTTTAACTTATTTGTGCATTATTTCATAAAAAGCTGTTAATAACCTTGAATAAATCGATATACTTAAAAAATATTGAAAAAATGGAGTCTTTTGAAGCAATAAGGAAAAATTTCGAAAATAAAATTTCTTAAATGTCTACACTGAAGTTCGTGTTGTTATGAATAGGGTTTAATCAATGTTTTTAATATTTTTAATGTAATTCAATAAGAAATGATTCAATATTTTTGAGTTACGGCTTATAATGGGCTTCTATGCAAAGCACTTTATTCCATGCTGTATGATTTGCAATGTTAAAAAAAATTGTATACAAATAAAAATACATTATAATAAATATATAAAAAATGTTAATGCGTATGTATATATAATCCTGTTTTAAATTTGTATTTAAAAATAACATTCTTTACTCTAAAAACTGTTGTATAAAATAATGTTTAAAATAGATTTATGAACTAGAAATTTCTTTGAAACAATATTTTTTTTTACATAGCAGCTTCTTTTTTAGAAAAACTCTTCTCTGATTGTTGAAAAAAAATATGAAATATTTTTTTTAGTTCCCTGCAGTCGTCAAATTGCTTATGAATAGGTGATATTTTGGGAAAGGGTAATGTATATTAGAAGCTGTGACTTAAATTACAAGATGGCTTAGTGTGTTGCTGAACGATTTCTTGCAAGCGAAAGCTGATGGGACCGGAATCTGCAGTTTAAACTAGATTCCGAACCTCTTGTACTCTCTCAAACGTGAGGTGGAAAAATTGCTAAATCGAAGGATAGCTATTATTCGGTTCGGTAAGTAAACGATAAAAATTATGTGCAAGACATACAGTATTTACAAAATTTTTTATCCCATTCAAAATTGTTATTAAGTTTTAATTAAGGCCACCAGCGAGAGAAAAGTGCTGAGTGAATATGGAAAGAGACAATATCAAAGCTAAGCAAATACTTTCCATGATTTGGAAAACTGATTCAGTGTATTACTGGAAACATTTAACAACGATGATAATTCAGAAAGACAGCAGCGAAGGGTAAAAGGAAGAGTGTTCCAACTTGTTTCAAAAACTGGCGGCAGTTCAAGTTAGATTTGTACAGATTTGTCTCTTCCTGACACTTTTGGAAGAGTTGGGACAAATTTTAAAAATTTTGGAGTGGCCCAAGCTGAGTCACACTCCAAAGTTAACTCGGTATCATTAAAACGATAAATGCATCATAATGAACGCCGATGATAAAAGAAATCATAATTACCGTATGCGACGCTAAAAACTCAAATTAGAATTAATGCCAATAAATATTTGAATGAGCGCTTAAGAAACAGAAAATCTTTCTTCACATGTGTAGAAGCGTTAGTTTGGTAACTAGACAGAAATAGCTTATAAATATAATAATTTATTTTAAATTAATGGGATTGAAACGGTTTTCAATTGAAAGGGAAATACTTAAAATGTATGCAGTAGCAAAACATTTTGCCAGCGAATGTTCTAATTGACAACTGTTAAGCTTGAAAAATATCATCAGTTGAAGAACAGATTCAAAATAGAATTTTAACAATGGTGAATAGAATTTTAAAATATTAATAAATAAGTTATGAATTTATCAATTACAATAATTATATAACTAATACTATTTACTGGATACTATTATTCTATATACTATATACTATTAATTCGATTATTAGGTATTAATCGAATGAATTGAGTTATAAAATTTAAATATTATAAATAACTAATATAATTTACTCTTTAAATTTTATAATCTTTAAATTTTATAGCTCAATTAATTCCATTACTATAGAACTGAAGGAAAGGAACAATAATTAAGACGCAGAATAAACGCTACATTCCATAAACTGATGTTTATAAAAGTATTCTATAAATTTAAATATTTTATACATTAAATTACATTCTTAAATAATTTTTTTGCTTTCAATAACTGGTAGTTTGCATCTTGCAGTTACTTTGATTTTACTTTATTAAATAATTTTTATAGCACATAATAGGTTTAAAATAATAATCATTTGCGACTTATGCTTGTGTGTGTGTGTGTGTGTGTGTGTACTGTGCTCAACACGGAAGATAAAACACCAAGAAGGAGTTTGCCAGAAAATAATTTTTAACGATAAATGAGTATTTCGAAAGGATATGCATAATGCAGAGCGAGAAGAGGGTCAGGTCAGAAAAGTTCACCGTAGACATCACAACACAAAGCCCGGACGCGGAGTGAGGTCCACGCAGTGGATGTCGTCTTTACAATAGTGGGCGGGGATCACGTGCCCTCTTCGGGGACTTTGTGGGAAGATGTCGCGTGCAGCTAGAGGGTGACCTAGAAAAATTTGTAGCGCCCACCTCGACCTGACTCTGCTGCTATTGCCGGGAAAGTCCTTTGATGATTGTCTTAACTTGTGGTTGCTTATTCCTCTCCTTGCCTGCTTAGCCTGGAAGTTGAGTTTCGGCTGGTCACAGTGGTTGGTTGGGTTAATGGTTGCGGTATGACTTTCCTGGCCACGAAGTAGTAAAGTTCGCACTTGCATGGTCTCACTCGCTGACTCTGTGGTCCAGCCAGCGATGGCACTCCTTTCTTCAACATTAAAGTTTACGTATAATAGATCGAAGCACTTCACTTGCTGGGGCTGATCACTGTAATGAGGGCATTAGCCGTCTGGGAAACTCCTGTTGTGGCCTGCTAACGACTGGTTAGAGCCTCTAGATAATCACTTCCACCGGAACGGTCTTGCACCCAGTTCGGGTATAACTCACATTATCGGTTTCCGTCTTCGTCAAGGTTCTGGCATCTGAATCTTCTTTGTTGTGGTCACATTCGTGTAGCATGAGACCCATCCTATCCGAGTGATCGGCATCGTGTGGTTCTGGTGATCCTCGGTGGTTGGGCCAAGCTGGCAGCCGAATGGTTAGCGCTCTTGCCTTCAGTTAAACAGTTCGTGGGTTGGAATCCCACCTTGGGCATGGATGTTTGTAGTGGTTCGGAATCCACTTTAAACCGTAGGTCCAGGACTAATGAGCCCTCGTGTGCAAAAAGTGACCGTTGAGCGACAAACCAATCAATCACCTCTGTGGTTGGGCTCGTTGCTTAGTCAAGTCCAGGATTGTCTCAATCTCCACTGCTTGGTAGGTTGCTCCTCAAGAAGGAAAAGCATGTCTTTTCCTCAAGTTGGTGAGGTCTGCCATTTGTCTGTTGGTATGCTGTCCTTGTACTCCTCACTAAAGTGAGGTCTGCTTTATTTGTTTGTGTGTGCGTGTGTACTTATGTGTAATTGAGAGCACCGGGAGTGTTAATTATTATCGACTTCTATCACCACTGGTTTGATCACCTCTAGTCTCCTGATTATGTTGGTTAATTTCGTTTGCGCTGTTTTATTTGTGATTATTAGATCACTCCATGTTAGGAGGTTCACTTCTGTACTTTTATTTAAGTGTAGTGATGCTGTGAGTTGGCAGTCAAGTGCATAGTGCTGTGGGTTTCATTTTTCCCTCACATTTAGTCCCCTGTTGTGGTTTTCCCTAGCTTGTGAACAAAGGTTTGGAATTGGCCGTGTCCTGTAAAGAATTGGGCCAATTGTTACTGACCACCCAGTCGCTGTGTGTTCACTTTTGGGAAAAGATATATGTGTGCCCACCTGTGTCTGCTGTGTTTCTTCTAGTATTAGTATTTTAAGCATGACTGTGTTTGTTTTATTGTGTTAGTAAATGGCATTTGTGTTGCCCGTTTTGCCGACTGATCTGCTTCTTCTTTCCCTTGAATTCTCATGTGTGCTGGAACCCAGTAAAAGTTTAGTTTGTGTGTTGCGCCTAATCCTAACTTTTTTGTTTTTTGTAAGTATTCGTTGCGTTGTGTATGTTTCGTTAGTGCATAAAGACTAGATAAGCTATCCGTGTGTTTGTGAACTACTCCTGGGTTCTCTTCCTATGTCCAGTTTAGCGCTTGTTGTATCGCGTGAATTTCCACCTGAAAAACTGAGTTGTTAGGGTTCATGGGCAGGTGAGTGATTTTAACAATGTCTGTTTCTTTGTAAACAACAAATGCCGCCCCCAGACCATCATTTGTTTCTGAGCCATCAGTGTATATATTGTATTGCGGCCATAGTGCTTGTGTTTGCGATAAATATGTATTTATTTTTTCATTACCTTGTCAGCTAGGTGATACGGGTTGAATGCTGCCTTTGTTTGATGCTCTCTTGATATGTAAGTTACATCTCCTATATTGGCGTCTGTGTTGAATCTTAGTGTGCTTTCCACGGTCGCTTTCCTGAGTATCTGGAGGTGGAGTGGTATCAAACCTGCTAGGACATTAAGCGTTGCTGTTGAAGTGGTTCTATATGCTCTTGTGATTCTAAGTAGGAATGGTCTTTGTTTTGTTTGTAGTTTCTGTATTGCTTGTTTCCTAAGTTGTTACCCCATACTGATGAGGCGTATGTAAAGATTCTTTCTGCTGCTATGTGATACCAGGTTTTAAGTAATAGTGATTTAATACCCCAGGCACGCGTTACTACTCTTATTAGGTGTCCGTGTGCTATAAAGGCTTTTTGTCTAAGTGTGTTAATGTGTGCGAGCCAGTTTAGATTCTGGTCCAACGTCACACCCAAGTACTTGATAGAGGTGACTGCTTTGTGAGATTTCCCGCTCTTCCTGATTATTGGTTCTCGCTGCAGTTAGTGTGGTTCGACAAACGTAATTAAATTACACTTATTGACCGAAATTTGTGGTGTTCTTTACTCCAATTTTCGAATGCTGTGGTGGCTGACTGTCCTATTGTTTAAATTATTTCCCTCGTTCTTCCTCTAGCGTTAATCAGAAAGTCATCAGCGAAGGCTGTATTTTTGACCTCTGGGTGTGTATATTTACTTAATCGTTTGCAATCATGGTTTATAAGATGGGCCCCAGGCATGATCCCTGTGGACAGACTTTGTAAATCTGTGTTGCTGTGCCAGTACCCCAGTCATATTTCACTGTTCTGTTTATGAGGTATGAGCTTATTAAATTAATTACTGTGGGATGCAATCTAGCTCAATTAATATTGTGATTTTATCCTGACAATGTACTAAGTCAAATGCTCCTTTAATGTCAAGTGAAATTAAAATTGTGTGCAATTTGTTTTCCCAGTTATTACATACTTTTTAGTTACATCTTTAAGCGCGTTTTCGCTAGATCTGCCCTTTCTAAATCTGTATTGATTTCCGTTCAGTTTATTTTGTGTTTCTAAACAGTACGTTAGTCTTTGGCAGATTAATTTTTCCAAAATTTTGCCTACAGTTATGAGAAGACAGACTAGTTTGTAGGACTCTGGGAGTGTTCAGTCCTTTTCATTTTTCGTGAAGTATATGACTTTGACTGTTCTTAGTTGGTGTTGGAAAGTGTTAAAGTTTAAAGAACCTTGCAATCCCTTTAGTTAGCAAGTGTGGTGTCGCGTCGATATGGACTACTTCTCCTGATTAAGTAGGCCATATCATCCGGTCCCGGAGTCTTATTTGTGTTAAAGGCGTACGTGGCGTTTCTTATCTCCTCCCTGGTTGGACCTTTCTTCTTCTTCTTCTTCTTAGAGTTGGGTTTGTATTACATTGGGCACCTCTGTTTTTATCAGCATTTTGTAATATTAACTCCAAACCCAATGTTTCCTAGTTCCAGTTCCTCGGGTCACCCACTTTATTAATAAAGTCCGATAAATCTTTAATGGAGTCTATGTGTAACTCAATAGTATGGATGATGTCTAAAGAAGTTAATCTAGGGGGGGCAAGAGCCTCGCATTCGTAAATGATATGCTTTGCCGTTTCCTCTTGCGTATGACATTTCCTGCAGATAGGTTTGTGCTGAAGCAGTCCCATTTTATGGAGGTGTTTTCTGAAATAGTAGTGCCCAGTTATGAAGCCTACGATTAAACATATCTTCTGCCTAGAGCATCTTAGAATTTCAGAGGCAATCCTCGCTGATGATCCACAGATCATACTTTTAGCGTGGGTTTGACCAGGAGTGTTGAGCCAAGCTTCATACATCTTCCGTTTTTTCCATCTAAGAACATTGGTTTTTGCGGTCTTCAAATTGATCCCACAAAAAGGTTCTGCACCAATGGGAACAAAAGACGATCCTTGTTTAGCAAGTTCATCAGCCCTTTCATTACCTTCGATACCTTTGTGAACTGGCACCCATACAAGTATCACCTTGTTTCTAGTTGCCAGTTTTGTAAGAAAGTTTCTACATTCCAAAATTATTTTAGATTTGATTTCGAAAGAACTGAGCGCTTTTAAAGCGGTTTGACTTTCACTAAATATGAGAATCCGCTTACCCTGGTAGCCTATTCTCATATTTAATCGCAGAGAGTGGATAATGACCAAAACTTCTGCCTGGAAGACCGTAGCGTATCGCCCAAGGCTTACAGATAGGCTGGTTCTTGGTGACACGCCACATACTCCCAGTCCTGAGAGGCTGTTTTTCAGTGATTCATCTGTGCACCAGATTAGATCTCCTGTTTTAGTTTTGAACATGTTGTTATCCCATTCATCTTTAGTTGGAAAAAATATTTCAAATGTCCTTTCAAACATGTATGACTTTTCCATGATTTCCGAAGGCATCAGGAAAGTAGAATTGGTTAGACCTTTAGTATCATTATTAAAGTTTGATTGTATTGTTGGTTGAAATGAGACTAGCGTGTTTTGAAAGTGATGTTCTGAGATCCTTTCCAAGGCAGCTCGTTTATTGGGAGCTACATTGCCTCCCCACCTGATTTGCTTGTCTGCTTTTTAAAGACCTTGTTATGCGCTAATTTAAATGCCGTACCGAACGTATCTGTCTGCTATGAACAGAAGTTTTTCCATGCTTTTGCAGTTGTGAGAGCTTTGTTATATTTTGCGCATTCTCTATAGAAAATTGTTTTTCTTAGTTGTCTTTCTTGCTCATCGCAAGTTCGGAATCTACTATTGAGAACTTTAACTCTGTTTCTTTGGATCACGAGTTCTTTATTCCACCATCAGAAGGATGGGATTTGGTGTATATTTTTACGTTTGTAAGTCACTCTTGCTGCGCTTTGTGCTATACTTATTAGTTCTCATGCCAATTTATCTAGATGTTTTGTATTTCGGACATCGCTTACTTGCCGTTCTAATTTTCGTGTGTTTTTTCTTACAATTTTTTAAAATTTATTATGATTCCCAAACTTATGTATAGTATTTAATCTTGTCCTAACAATTTTTTCACTGTTGTAATGGATATCAAAGGTTATATAGTTATGGTCGTTTGCAGAGTGTATGTCTTCGACCTTCCGATTAATTATTATTGATAGTGCTCAGTTGCTTACTACCGTGAAATCAGGATTTCGCTGAGTTCTCGTTGTGCGGAATGTCAGTATATTATCTGTTTCCTTTGCTCCGTTTAGGTCCTATTCAATTAGGTAATCGATTAATATTGTCCCTCTGTCGTCCTCAAAGGTGCAAACCCTTAACTGTGACCTTACGTTCAGGTCGGCTCCTAAGGTAAATGGTCTTGTATGATAAATGTATTGTGTCTACTCTTGGAAGGCCTCTTCCAAATCTCCAAATGGTTTTGCGTATTGTGTACCTATGGCGATGTCTCCTTGTTTTGTGGTCATTGTTGCAAAGATTTCTATTACAATATAAAAATTTATAATATAGTATCTTATTTTGTGTTGTATATTTATGACTTGTTATATGTGTGTATATATATATATATATATAAGCAAGATTAAAAGCATCATAAGCAAAAATTGAAGGATATAAGCATAGATATAAAATTGAAAAGCACAAGAATACAAGAAACACTTATGTTTAGCAATACATTCAGCGCAAAAGCAGCTAAAATAGAATTACTAAAATATAATTAAAAGTGCATTTTTATAAAATTAATAATCAAATATTAGATGGAGATTAATAATTAAATACTATATGGAGAATAATAATATATTTATAAAGTTAGTCAAAAACCAAATTTATAAAATTAAATATTAGATGGAGAATAATAATCAAATACTAGATAGAGAATAATACATTGAAAATACTGAATGGAGAGTAATAATATATTTATAAAATTAGTAAAAAACCAAATTGAGAAAAATAATCAAATACTAGATGGAAAATAATACATTGAAAATACGAAATATAGTAAGCAGATGAAAAAATGTTCAATATATATTTTAAAATTTCAAAGAAAATAGAATAAAGGAAAATGTAATGAAAATGGAGTCAAGTACTAACATGGCCAGCTTCATCAGCGAATGTTGACCACATTGGCACTAAATATGGCTTATCTGCACTGGTCCAAGACATAGTCTTAAAGAAGCCAGTACACCCCAAGCCCACACCAAAAAGTTCAAACCAAAATATCAAACCAGAATAAAAGAATTCAAGCTAAAATATCTCAGCAAAAAACAAATGTTGCCAAAATACATTTAATTCATAGTAATCAAAATTAAATCCAAATCCATATCCAAATACAAATCCAAACCTGCAAGAACCGTACCAAATACTACATGTAAGCCAAATAAATACATAAATTTAACGACTAAGTGTAAACACTATTTTCCTTTCAAGCTTCTTATAAGAACTTTAAGAGTTGGGTGACTTTTCTGTAGTACATAACTACGCCTTACTTCACTCTTATAAGCAATGATCTTCAAGTCAAATAGTGTTTAATAAAGTTGATTGGAATGTTATTATAAGTTAGAATATTTTCCAGTCTATTTATTTGCTTATTGATATTGTTTAAATTATTACATATATTATAGATTCTATTAAATTAAATGAAAATAACATTTTTATAAATTTTAATTAAAATATTTGAATTACAAAATTTAGCTTATTAATCTTGAAATTAAAACCATTAGTTTTGTCATAGATATCAATGGTTATATATGGTTATCCTTTATAGTAATTAAAATATCTAAAAATTCAATTTTTAAGTTATCGTTATTTGCTTTGATTCATTTTAATTCTTCAGGATTTGTAAATTACATCAAATTCTAAGAAATTAAAAATTATGAAATCATAAATATATCGGTATGCAAAAGGCAGTTGTGTAACAAAAGATTTTTCATAATAGTGTAAAAATAGATTTGCTAATTAACTTGAGAATTTAGAGCCCTGAGGAATAACATAAGCTTTTAAGTAAAACTTTTCTCCATAAGAAATATAGTTATTATAAATGTAAAACGAGCTAAGGTCTATCCAAAAATTTTAATTGATATTTAATACTGAACTAAAATCATAAAAATAAAACATAATAACTAAAAGTTTTTCGAGTGTAATGCTAGTGAATAAGTCCTTAAAATCATAAGAGAAAACAACATTAATATTATGAGCAGAAATAAATTCAATAATAGGTTTATTATTTTTAATTATCCATGCATTCTGGTTCCGGTGTGATGTTTTGGTTTGAACTTTTTGGTGTGGTTTTGGGGTGTACTGGCTTCTTTTTAAGACTATGTCTTGGGTCAGTGCAGAAAAGCCTACTTTGTGCCAATGTTGTCAACACCCACTGATGAAGTTGGCCATGTTGGTACTTCGCTTCATTTTCATTACATTTTCCTTTATTTTATTTTCTTAGAAATTTTAAAATATATATAGAACATTTTTTCATCTGTTTACTATGTTTCGTATTTTCAATGTATTATTCTCCATCTAGTATTTGATAATTATTCTCAATTTGGTTTTTTACTAATTTTATAAAAATGTACTATTAGTTATATATATATATATGTCAATATATTCATCCATTTTAATACATAAGCACACACAACAAATACATGTGTCTATATAGAAAATCGGGTGCTTATATTCATGTATTCCTCGTATAAGTCTAGAAGAACTGTAAAATTTTAATGATAAATAGTAAAATAGTATATGACTTACAATGAAGAAAGAATGTCATTAGTATTCCCAGCTCTTCCTTAGCCATGAAGACTCAAGATTAACTTAAGTTTAGTTAGATGAAAAGGAAAGTAGAAATGTGATCAGTTACAGTTGATGTAAAACAATCGATATTTTAAATGGATTTTTCTTTTAATAAATATGAATTTCTCACTAGCAAATGATATTTAAGAAACTAGGTAACTAAAGTTTGATTTGAAACAGAATTTTCAAGGAAACCTTAATCCGCTATGAACTATTGGATTGGAGAGCTTGCTGTATAACCATGAATACTAAAAAGAAAAAAAAAAAGAAATTACAAAACTAATATTAAAGTTATCACATTTTTCATAGCTCAGCAAATAAAGAAATTTTTTTTAATCTAATTATTTTGAAAATATTTAGTGTTAATTTATATTCAAGAGAAAATATAATCTCAAAATAATAAAAAAATCTTAAAATAAATAATATACTCACAGAACTATTTAGTAAATATTTATGGAATCTTCCAATAAAGTGTTTCAGCATTCTATGCATTTAGTGTGAAATTTTACCTTTCGTATTGCCAACTTTTACCCCAACTTACTCAAAACTTTAATATCATAGTATTAAAATTTTAATAAATTTGCGTTTCCTGTTGATTTTATTTCATTCTCTGACTCTTTGTTAGCTTTTTCTATATTAAAGTAATTGATACATTATTATTTGGGATGATTTTATGAGATTGGCCATAACACTCCAATTTATTTGATTCATATCAAAAAGTTATTTTTTTTTGGTGATGTTGTATTTCACTCAAAATCTGTAACCATTATTTTACAATGCATTATTAAAAAAATAATTATTTTCGTTTGAAGGGCATCCTACGCATTTTCTTCTACGAAATACAGTTGATTTATTTCATATTCTTAAACAATCTTCAATTCTAAATATGATTGCTGGAAATATTATTGTTTTAAAACTATAGAATTTGTATGCTTCTTACTATAACAACGCAGCACCAATTGAAGAAAAAGTATTATCAATTTCTAACAACATTTTCTTTCGATATTTCCGTATTAATCGTTTAACATTCTTGTTAAATTGGAATTAGGGATACCTTTTCTAACAACCATAGGTGACAGCCATTGTGACGGAAAAGTTACAATACTTCTTTACCACGCAATCATTAACATATTTGTCTATGGAAGAATGTAACGAGATATCTAGGGACTCGGTTAGTTTCCGTCGGGGATCGGAGCATGCGCAGGAGAGAGCAGAGGCTCTAGCCAAAAAAGCCAATTGAAGCAGTGCGTTTGAGGACAAGATGTCACTGAACAGAAAAGCTATTAACTCTGATGCGTACTGTGGGAAACGCCGACGCTTACGCAGGCCCATCAAGGATATAAAACAGAGTATGTGCTTCCGCTCCATGGTGAGTCACGTGCACATGTCTCCAGGATCACAACATGAAACTGGCTAACTTCAAGTGGAAGCAGCTTGACCATCCACCATACAATTCAAACATGTCTCCCTGTGATATCCATATGCTTGAACCCTTGGAAAAAACATCTAAAATGGAAGCGGTTCAACTCAAGAATGCTGCAACGAACCAGGTTTCGTCACGGCCACAGGAATTCTGGGAACATTTAATCAATGAGTCACTGTGCTCCAGCCAATAGTGCACACTTTGAATAAAGTCATAACTTACACCCACAGTGTCATTTCGTACCTTTTCATTTGAACACTTTTTGTAAAAATTATTCTTCATAATGTGGGATTCTTTTATCAAAAACTTAACCACTCGGCCTAAAGAAAAATAACATTTGTTTATATAAAGAAATATTCGGAGCTACAACACTTTGTTAAAAACTTAAAGCAAACAATTATAATGTTTTAAGACACTTAACACTAAAATGTACATGGCAGGGAATTGATTTCCATTTATTGGAAAGCTTTTCACATCAGTCTCTACTTTGAACTATTCAAATAATATCATTTCAAAACCATATAACTGTTATTCCATTTGAAATCACATTAAGTTTGAGAATAATTCATTACGATTTCTTTTTATAAACTATTTAGAATATTCTACTTAAATGTTTTGCGAAACAATTTCAGATTCAGGCTTCACAGAAAATTTAAGTATTGTACTCTTTTGAAGAATTATACCGATGTAATCAAAAAATATTTTTCAACAAACTATATAACAGTTTCTATATACTTTAATAAACTGCAGATATAAGCATTAGTTCTCTAAAAATACAAAGTAATCTAAAAATCCTAAAAAAAAAATTACAAATTATATATGGGCTACTAATTGAGCATTTTATTGAATTTTAACAAATTTAAAATAGTTTTAATGCGGATCTGAATGCAAAATAATATATTGAAGGTAAAATAATTTCAATATATTACCTCGTTTCTAGCTTTTCTTTTATCTTCTTAAAAATATTCATGAAATTTTTATTTCGATAATCATTGACAAATTATTATGAAATTTTTACATAAAGTGAGTTGTAAATTATACAGTTCTGCAATTTAAAGACTTTGTCATTTAGTATATTGTTCATTCATTATATGACTCATTCACATATAATCTATGATGTTAATCAATTATATAACTTATTCAGTAATAACTCTAATTTTACTTTGCAGAGAAATATTTTTTATTTCCTTAGAGCGGATTTTTATCAGTCTATTTAAGGAGTATTTTGTTCTTGTATGGTGGATACATATATATATATATATATATATATATATATATATATATATATATATATATATATATATATATATATATATATGTGTGTGTGTATATATATGCTCCAAATACTTGTTTTTAAGCAATATTTATTAATAACTCAAGAATAAAAGTTTTAAAATCTAGCTATTTTGATATATTATATTAATATATATATATATATATATATATATATATATATATATATATATATATATATATATATATATATATATATATATATATATATATATATATATATATATATATATATATGTTCAACTAAGTTCCTACCGTTTTTTTATATTGGAAAACTCTGTACGACATTAAATACTTGTGTCACGAAGTTGTACATACATTGTTCTACCTAAATATATATTTCGTTGTTACTAAGATACATTTTCTTGAAATTTACATATCATAAACATGGAATGTCAATCGTCAGTTGAGCATTTTCGACACCTCCTTCTTTTTGCCTTTAATCAAGGTCCTAAGGCCGCAGAAGCTGCTCCCAACATTTGTACTGTGTATGGAGGGATTCTATAGCTGAAAGAACCATCCTTGATTAGTATGTAAAGTTCAAAAAAGGAAATTTTAACCTCAAACTCACACCTGGTCCAGTTGAATTTGATGAAGAGCCATTGAACCACTTTTTACATGAAAATCCTTGTAAAACAACTGACAAAGACAATGGATTGCTCCCACACTACTGTAGAGAAGCAGCTTCACTTGATGGGCAAACTTCAGAAGTGTGGATACCTGACACTGTAAGTCTCACCAACAAAAACCAACGATCCACAATCTCTTCCGGTTTGCTTGCTCATCACCGCGCAAATCACGGACACAAGGAATGATTTCTTCAACAAATTTTTACTGGTGATGAGAAATGGTGCAGTGTGATAAAAAGCAAAAAGAAGGAGTCGAAAAGGCTCATTCTTCTCAATTTGACGTTCCATGTTCATGATCGATAAATAACAAGAAAATGTATCTCAGAAATAACAAAACATATATTTATTGGAAAAGGTGTGACAATTAGTGAAACAATGTACTCTCTTTCTAGTGACATACAACCTCGTGTCCTAATGTCACATAGATTTTTCCAATTAAAAAAAACTGTGGGAACTTAGTTGTCAACCCAATATATGTATATAACAAGAAAATATATATATATTAAACTATAAAATTTAAATTATTAAAAAATTATTAGACTACATTTACTGATAGGTATTTTTTAATTTTATAAGTTATCTTTTCTCCTAAAGTAAGATTTTAAATCATGATAAATTTTGTATTAGTTTTCATTTAAAGTTGCATTTTTATAAATCTTTAAAATTATACAAAATTAACTATTTTTGAAAAATATTGTCTTATGTATATTTTCTATTAAAAATATTATTAATTAATCACATATCTTTGGCAAATGTTTGTTTCATATAAATATATCCTGAAATGAGAAAAACTACTTACCTTTTGTATCACAAGTAATCCTTATTAATAGCGTAATCTAAATTTAGTCATTAGATTTTATGGAATAATAGTATCGAAAACACTCTAGAGGATATCAGCAATTATGCTGTTTGTAGTGGTACATTCACAGAGTATGGAGTACATTTATTTGTTGAAATTCAATATAGGAAAAACAATTTCGTGGAATAAAATTACTTTTGATTTTAAGAAACACTTGGAAATGAGACTGAACTGTGCATTCCTTATAGGCAAGCATTTAATTACATTTCTAAAATTTACAGGCAATTAAAAGCATCGCAATGCAAAGCATTAAAATTTCTGCAAAAAATGTTGCTTACTTTTGTAAAATTCTCAATATTTTTACCATAATTTGCAATGAAATTATTCAATGCATTCAATATCCACACATAGTCATATTCAATTTTTAAAGCCTTTTTAATACATTTTCAATCATCGATGTGATGAACACATCAGGGTCAAATATATTTTCGAATTCATGACCTTTATACTAAATGGTGTTTTTTTTAAATATTTGGAATTTTTAATTAAATAGTGTTATATTTATATATCCGCCTATGACTCTGTTGTCTGAAAAAATAACAATAACTTCTCTGTATTAACAATTCTTAGTTTTGCACAATACTATAAAAAGGTCCTAATAAAAGTCCGATGCCAGCCCCTACTGAGCAACGGGATATTCTGTTGTCTGTCGGAGTGTGTGCTTGGGAGTCTTCTCTTATAAACTTCCTGCTAAGTAAAAAATCCCTTCCCCAGTACATTGAAATTCTTTGCGACAACCTCAGGTCGTTGGGTGTGTCCATTGGAGGTGGGTGTCTTATCATAATTAAACAATTTTTTGGAATAATTCTATAGTATAATTTTTATTATACTTGAGGAAATTAAATATTTTCGATACAAATGTGATTCTTGTTTTCATTATTTTATTTGTAACAATTTGTGAAAAGGATAGCTGGGAAAACATGAAAAGGATAGCTGGAAAATTAGAATACACTGAGAAAGAAACAATTGTGAATTCAAATTATTGTTGACTTAAAGGAAAAATTAATGAGAACTCGAAATATGTGCACAATTTGCTTAAAGAATATGAAAAACTTATATATCGGAAGAACATTGGAAAGAAATAGTCTTTTCTAACCACATTTGTCATTAAAAAATGGCATTGCGTCATTACTTTAGAACTTTCCTATTTTCATCAAAGCCTTAAGACAATGTCATCTTAAACTCAATTATTTGTGTTTAAAACTAGCTTTTTCAATCACAAATTATAATAAAAATAATAGTATTTTTAACATTATATGTATATATCACACTGGCAATACAACAATCAGGAAAATAAAAGTAAATTATTTGAGTACGAAATTCTACAAATCCTGATATATATAGCAAAATTAGTAAAATTTGAAGCTTATAAAGCATTTAATAAATTTTATATTTCAACTAAATTTTTTTTTTACCTTAAATAAATGTTCGATTGTGAAATTAAACTTATTTAATTATATTGAGTTAGAAAAAAATTTATTGATTGCCAATAATAGGGGTGTTTAAAATAATAGAATATTTTTTCTTGGCAGTCTAAAATTTCTTTTGTTGACTGTTTGTTGGTTATTCCGTTTAATCAAAACTTTCAATAATTTAAAAGGTATGCAATTCTACTAAATTAAAATTATGAAAGATTTACTCTGCATCTGAAAATATACGTTTCACATAAAAAATGTACTCATCTAGTTCTACAGCATGAATTTTATTATTCAGTTCATAGTATTAGTATTTCCCCATGTCCCCAATTTCGTCTTTCTAAGTCCACTCTACTTGGAATTAACTGAGAATAAATTTCATTATGATAACATAAATCCAAAAGTGCATGAACTTAATAATTGGAAATGCATTGATATTCATCAGGATACTTAAGAAAGTAAAAATTCCTATGCGCTTCGTGATACGATCTTATTTTGATGTTTATACATTTTGACTAAAATAAAAGCATCAAAATTAAATTATTTGTAACGCAATTTCAAGCAGAGTGTGCACCGATTTTATTTTACAAACTAGCGCTCATTTTTATATAAATATATTTTTGTTTTTGATGTAAGAAACGGCTCAGTTAGTGATAAATATTACATTTCTGTGTAATTTGGAATTAATTTCAATCAATAATTTTTAGATTTGACGAACTGTTTAATTTTTCTTACCTGTCTTTTTGTGTATTTAGCTGCTTACCAAGAAGTCATCCAATAATCCAGGTCCGCCTTAAAATCTCACTGTCTGCTGGATTACCATTCATAATTTTCGCTAATGCACACAATTCCAGTTTTTATACTAACTGAAAGGAAGTACCCACTTATTAGTTTAGTTTCATTGTTATTAATTGTATTATATTATGATCTTTTACTCTATTCTGTAACAATCAAATCAAGTGTTTTATTCAGCCTCAAAAAATAACATAAACTAATTTTTAATGGAACTTTTTACATAAAGTCGAAATTAAATTAAAATTTTGTGCTTGAATATGATTTTTAAAGCAGATGTACGAAGAACATCTTAATGACTATAGTTAGATAATATCATCATTTAATTTAAATTAAAATCTGAAAAATATTATGAATTGATATTTTTCCACTTAACATTTTAATACATTATATGTATTAAAGTGGCATCTAGTATATTGATTCTAATCAATAGAAAAACATCAAGTTTTTGAAGCTTTTTGAATATTATAATTAACGTTCGTATTATAATTATAATAATTATAATTAATTATAATTATAATAAATTGAATTAACGTATTATAATTAATTAAGTTTCAACATATTTCACGATTCATTTTATGCCCTTTTCAGATGGAAAAATGAAACATCCCTAAAAAATAATACAATCCCTTTGAAATTTCACTTGCAAATTTGTTTATGAAGTTACCAAATGATTATATTTTCACCATTATGCAAATTATTACATTTTCTTGAATATTAAATTCCGGCCATTGCATTTCTACCACAAAGTTTGCATGATATAAAATTGATAACAGATGCAAAAAGATATCGTATCCTAAATTCATAAATATTATCCTAAAGAATGAATATCCAAAAGATTCATCTTAACTCATTATCTTAAAGACTTAAGGAAGAGAACGAAAAAGGACGTTGTTGAGAATCGTATAGCCAAGTACCTAATTCAGAATGCTTCAAGTTGAATGGCAAAGCTGCGTGATCTGAAGGAAATAATTGACGCTTCAAGAAAGCAAGGCAAGATCGGTTGGTCCTGTGCTAGGTCAGTCCTGGGTCATATTTTTATAGCGATTTGATATGGAATATTCTATTTTTTTTTTCTTCTTAGAATCAGATTTATAACGTTTTATGAAGTCAAAAAAACTTTTTAAAAGTCAAAAAATAAACGTTTTATTAGTCAAAAAATAACATTTTTGACTTATGCTATGAAATCCCCTGAGATTTTCAAATTGTTTATGATCGGAATTACTAAAGAAAAAGTTTATTTCAGTGTAAGGGAATGAGAGCTATCATAAAACTATAGCTATAATTTATGTTTCGGGGTACAAATCTGAATTTTGGAAGTGTATTCCTTTTAAGCATGTCATTTTTTCTAATTTCTTACGTTTTTAGTACTTACATTTGTTGCTGTCCGTTTGAAAAAAATTTTTGAGTAAGAAATTTACTCTCTATAATAAACTTTACCGAAAAAATGCATAATTTTGCATTTTTATTATTTAAATAAATTTTTTTGCATATTTTTAAGTAAGTAACTTACAGAATATAATGTATATATATATATATATATATATATATATATATATATATATATATATTATGCGATAATTTTAGGGATTTATCTATATTCTTTTATATTATCAAAACAGACTTCCTTATCTAATTATTTAATGAAACTAATCTTAAAATATATTTCTGTGTTAAAGTTTAACAGGATGAATCGTGAAAGCAGACAAACATTCTGTTATATGTATACTTGATTTGTAACACAAGGGTACAAAAAAGAAATTCAATCGGTACTTCTTGACAGTTCGAATCTGAGCAGCAATTGGCCTGTATTGGAGGTTTCCAACTGAATCATCAAAGCAGTTAGTAGGATGATTAGATTTAAATAGCGATATGCGTCGCAGTATGATTTCATAACTTCTCTCAAGTTCATCGACACTGTCTAGACCTAGAAACTTGTTGAGTTTGTGAATTATTTGAGTGTCACTGTTCTAAAAGGAGCAAGTGATCTGCAGCTGATGAACCAGAGCGCATTCGTGTCCTCCCGACGGTAAACCTGCCTGACTTGGCAACAGTCGTAATTTGGCACTAGAGTCAGTTTTCGATATAACATAAGTACGATCTTTTTTTTTTCAGAAATACTATCTACCGCTTTTCTATTCTCGTCACTTACCAAAAGATTAAAATTAGGAAAGAGCACCCCCGTGAAATAATGATGAAGAAATCGCTGACACTCCAACAGAGCAAGTGGGGAGGAACAAAACTTTTTTCAACCCCGATCAGTTGAATCGTGTCTACACTAATCAATGATTTAATAGGGAAATCTGAAATTTATGTTTGATTGCAAGACCATCAATAATACGAATGCCACAATAAACGTTATTATTTTACTGAATGAAGCTCATCACCATGGCACATTTTAAATCAATTTAAAGTTGAATTTGCATTTAATTTAAATATTACGCTCAAAACAGCTTTCGCGCTGTTTTACTCACGAAACCAATTTAAGAAAAAGTAAGAGATGCATAACAAAGAAAATTCTCGTAGTTGCATCTAACGTGAGTGACCGAAAGAAGCTTTGTACAGTAAGACCCTGCTCATCGCGGTTTCGGCTCTCTTATTTCAACCTGGAGATTCCCCCAAATTGTGTGCAGTGCTAGGTTTCCAAATAATATATACGAAACAGTGTAGTTGTGTTTCCTGTTTGGAGCGGGGCTGTACTTACGCATTTTTATCATTTGAAACATTTGTTGACATTATTGTAAGTATAAATATATACAATACAATAACGATTAATAAAGTGACAAATATTATGATCTTTAGTTTTTATCATGGGTGATAATAAAAAGTAAGAATAGAAAGTAGCCAGAAAAAGCATTTCACTGGAAATTAGAGTGCAAGTGATTAGAAGATTGGATTCCGGTGAATGGCAATCTCAAATTACTGCTGCATTGAATTTAGTAACTTCAACAATAAGGACAATTCTTAACAATAAAGAAAAAATGCTGTCATCGGCAACTGCAACTACGTCAAGCTCGTAAACTAGAATTACCCGTTCTAGAAATAACATTATAGAGGAAATTTAAAAACGACTGTCTATATGGATTGACGACGAAATTGAACGCAATATGCCATTAAACCAATCTATCACAATTGAAAAAGCTAGAAGAATTTTTAATTACATTCAGGCTGAAGCAAGTGACGTAAGTGAAACTTTCATTTCTAGTCGAGTAATGTTTAATAGATTTATACATCGAAATAATCTTCACCACATAAAGATTACAGGAGAAGCAGCAAGTGGTAATATAAGAGCGGTGGCTGAATTCCCAGCGACATTAAAAACAATAATTGAACAGGGAAACTATCCTCCAGAATTGGTTTTTAATGTTGATGAAACAGGCTTGTTTTGGAAAAGAATGCCAAAACGAACATTTCTATCCCGTGAAGAGAAACGAGCATCAGGATTTAAAGCTGCAAAAAATCGCTTAACACTTCTACTGGGTGGTAACGCAAGACAAGATTTCAAATTAAAACCACTACCATTTCACCACTCCAAAAATCCAAGAGCGATGAAAGGCATATCTAAATCAACTTCATCTGTAATTTGGGAATCTAATAAAAAAAATCATGGATAGCTATGAAAATTTCCCAAGATTTGTTCACTGAACATTTTTGCTGTCTGTTAAATGCTATTGCGAAATATGAAAAGCACTACTATTAATTGATAATGCTTCAAGCCACCCAACAAATTTATCAGACTTAACAACATGTATTTCAATCGAAGTGGTTTTCTTACCACCTAACACAACTGCCTTACCAATGGGCCAAGGCGTTATAACCAATTTTAAGGCTTTTTACTTGCGGCGAACATTTAAGCAGATGTTTGAAAAAACTTGCGTAGAAGAGAAGCAATCAATAAGAGAATTTTGGAAAAACTACAATATCATGAATGCCGAAGAAAACATAAACCTTTCTTGGAATGAGATAACAGAAAGATAAAGTAAGGACGAAGAAATTGGACACTCTGTCGATATGGATGAAATAGTGGAACAAACCGGTTTAGATGAGGTAAATGTAGAAAACGTTGAAGAAATAGTTCAAGAAACAGCAGCTAGTCCTTCTAATGATAAGCTTAAGGAATTAACTGAGCAAGAAGAAAACAAAAATATTGATAGTAATGATTTCGAAGAAGAGCTAAAAGAACTTTCAATGACGTTTATATAAAGAAGAGTTTGTCCACTATAAGTGAAATTATGGACCAATTTGTTGAAAATGATCCAAATTTTGACAGGAGCTCAAAAGAAAGACGGGGTGTTAGAGATGCTTTATCCACTTATCAAAACTTCTAACAGAATGCAAAAGGAAAATGCAAACTACATTAGATGCCTTCTTGACAAAAAGGCAAAAAAATTGGAAACACAGAATAGACTGAATGATCTGATTAACTTAGAATTTTATTTGTTTTTATAAGTATATTCTCGTTTATATTGTTTTTATTTTTGTAAGAAATAACTTAATTTTACTTTTATTAAAAAAACTTCATTAAATTTAATACCTAATCAATTTTCTATCCATCTTCCCATTATTTACATGTTAACATAGCCTCGTTTAGCACTGTTTCGCATTACGTTCTACTTTGATGGAACGTATCCCCCGCGTTAAGCGTGGTCTTACTGTACCTGAAAGTGACAAACACCGTTGAAAAATAATTTTAGACATTTTAAGATTATCTAAATCAAAAGAGATCGCAAAAGCCTCGCCTTGGCTTAGAGGCAAGAGACGGTTCTTTGGAGTAAAAAGCAGTGGGCTTGGTCCCAGTCATTTTTGAGCAACGGAAGATGGATGCTGCTCTTCTGCATACACATCTGTCTGGGGAGATTCTTTTGAGTTTTCCAAGTTTCCTCCCTTGATACACATGAATGCGGTCAGCTATCTGTGAAAAGACGCATCGAGCTGGATATTAAAGCCCCTTACGACATCTTAATGCTGACCACTACATGGCGCCAAATATATATAAATAAAGAAAATACATGATTAAGTCCAAATTTGACATTAAATTCTTCTAAAGTGGTAACATATGTTACACAACATAAAAAGTTGCATTAAGAAGTGCATGAATCTTGCATCGATATTATACTAGTGAGCCGCTAGATGGCGGAGTGACTGGCATCACTAACTTCAAAACAGTAGGTATTGGGTTCTAATACTGACTTGGGCATGGATGTCTCTTTCTCTGTGTGTGTGTGTTTCTCCCTCCTTTCAATTTCGGGGCTAATAAGGCACACCCACTGTATAAGAGACGATCCCTTTCGCCCCCTTGTTGCGCTGAATAGGTTATCCTAAGTGCAGCCTATCATTAGAAAAAAAGTATTATGCTAGTGAATGAGTTTAATTTCTGAATTTATCATAGAAAAAGTTTTAATTATTATATTTTGTTAATTTCTAAACAGATATGGGTTTTTTTTTCTTTCAAAATCAAAATTTTGTTTCTCATAATAAAATTTTGGAACAACTTAAAATGAATTCCAAAATAATAAAGCGTATATTTACAGAAAGTTAAAATTAACCTTATAAAGTATAATTGTAAGTGATAATTATAGATTCTTAAATATAATCTAATAATAATTGTTTTTAGAGAAATATTTAACTAAATTTATGATGAGTAATTACATTTTTTTTAATTTGAATATCATTTTCACCACATTTGGTAAATTATCATGCAAAATATTACATTTCATTTGCATTAGTATAAATTTAAAATATCAATTGAAAATTTCAGATTTAAAAAAATTGCATTAAGCATCTTGAAATCAAGTTTTAAATTTCAAAAAACTTTTATATAATAAATAAAATTTTTATAATAAGTTTTATAATTTGATCGTGTAATTATTCCTTTCATTTCAATTATAATATATATTTACACAAATAAGCAAAGATACGCTTAGATAAAAAAAATTTTTTAATTTTTTACTGCCCACTGTATCATTAAAAACTTATAATCAAAACGGTCATTATGAAAATTTTGATATCAATCCAATCATACAAAGAATTTTCAAAAATGCAACAATCTTGAAATATAACTTTAAAGCAAATGCTTTCAAAGTTTTTGTCTTAAAATATATGCATTTAATGTAAATAGTTGTCAATTTTACAAGACAATATATAATTAGGTAACTGACAAAAAATTAAACTAATACTATAATTTCAAAACTAACATTTTAAGTCAGAATAAAAACATTGAAGATTTTAACTTGTAGCTATATACTTTAAGTGAAAAAAGTGTTCGAAATTGCACATTCCACTACATTTTCCCCACTGTTAGTGAAGACGTTCGAATATATATATATATATATATATATATATATATATATATATATATATATATACATATATATATATATATATATATATATTCTTCTTATTAAAACCCTCTTACATTTCAATCATTACATATATTTTCAAGGATTTTTTCCTGGTATATTTCTTTCTTTAAATAATACAAATTCTATTTCTAAATTATTCAAAGTTATCTGAGAACCCTATATAAAACGGGGTAAAATTAATATTTTGAACGCAAAGGGCGAACTGTTCTCCGTCAAGGCTGATGAAATAACTGACTGGGTTTGATTCGTAAATGCAAAGTCTGCTGGATACTCTTCTCAGTAAAGATGTGCCTAAATGCGGCAACTGAAAGCTGACTTTTAAACCGTAAAGCAAACAACACTGAACGATCTCCTTCGCGCGACGCGTCCATTTCTCTTCACTACTGTACGAGTGACGATTGATGAAAATGAGTGGTGGACTTACTTTGATAATGACTGATATCTCTACTCTCGACTAACCGTTTTATCAACCATGTCATACACTCATTTGCATACTTATTCTCACTTCATTCAATGGCAACGCGAAAACGCCAGGAACTTTCTTGTTCACCTTATAGTTCAGCAGTCGAGGACATTTTCATCCTGAAAGCAATATCCTTTATGAATCTCCAAAATGAAATGTTTTATGATGCTTTTTCAAGAGATCTGGGTGTCCAAGAAATAATGACAAATCTACCTTTCTGTGAAATGGCAAAAGATAAGAAATAAAGATATTCAAATTGGAAAAGAAAACTGTGCGTAAAAAATAACACGTGGAAGTGATATTTATAAATGAAAATGTACTCAAGCTGATAAAAATTGTTTTTGAAAACTTTTATATGGGAAAAATATGTGAGTTATTCAGTGAATACATATTAATGCCATATATTTATATATATCTTTAATATTTTATGAATTATAAAATATAAATTCTATCAAACATTTTATGGACAGCTTCAATTGTATATAAATCACCCCTTTATTATAGATAATTTATCCAACCAAATGTCAGCATTTTAAGTTAAAGAAATAAATTTCATCTGTATAAATTTGCACACACAAAGAACTAAACTTGATTTTCTTTAACAAAATCGAATAATTAGTATCAAAGTGGCAGCTTTTTTAATGAAAAATTCTTTTAGTTAACAAGACAAAAGATAAAATTTTTTGACAATAGAAAATGTATGTATTTTACGTTTTCTTCAGTAAATAAAAATTCAAGAGTTAGTTGCAAATTTAAAAATTAGAAAATATAATGAATTTTGAAAATGATGAATGCAATTTCCAGTCAATAGGGTAGAAAATTTGCTTGCTTTTTAAGCAACTTTTTTTACACATACATTCTAATATTGATAAAGTTTTTTTTTTCTTATTATATACAAAAAATATAAGACAGAGAATTGACATCCCTTAAAACTGCTGTGGGGGGATTACTCGAAAATTAAATAAATATACTTAATTGAAATAAATATCTTAAAAATAGCTGCTTTATTTTCCTTTATTCTTCTAAATCATAATTTTAGTGATGAGGAGCTTATGTTTCAACAAAATATAAGCATGTATTTGAACAATAATCTAAAAAATAGGAATAGTACAGTAATTAATGTGTGAATTCTTAAAACTCTCAATTTACTAATAGATTAAGAACACTTTTTTGAAGATTAAAAATAAATGAAATTTCTCTTTTTGGAATGATCAAAATGTTAAAGGAAATTATAGAACACGATACCAATTTTATCATAAAAATTAGTAAAATATCAGCTAAAAATTAAAAATATTTATTAAAATAAATAGCCTCTCATAAAAATCTTAATCATATAGTCAGAAACCTTATAAAATATTATAACTGAAGATTTCAAGACAAGACTTGAATAATTTATTCAAGCAATATTTCAAGTTCACCTTAAAAATGCATGTGATCTAAATGCTCTTAACAGACAGTTGAAAATTGTTAATAAATATACAAATCCGGTGTAAGTACTGTTGCCGTCTACTAAAATCAAAATTATAACTGTATGTTATGTAATTCAATAGTTTTAGTAGCTCTAGTTGTATCTAACGTAACCCAGACAACGTGCAGTAATCTGTATTTTTATTTTTCCAAATGATTCTTTTATTCTTATACTCGTATTTTCATTGGAATTATTCTTATACTTTAGGTATTCTTTTGGGATTATTTTGAAGCTAATTTTAATAATATTTTACACAATCATCAAGTTTGATATAAGTTTTGTTTAATTTTTAAAGTTTTTTTTAAAAAAGTACCGATAATTGACCTTTGTCTCAGTTTCAAGCTTTCATTTCAGTTCGAAACAAATTGTATGGTGCATAATTTTTACAAGGAAAAAAAGTGTTGATTACTTGATCCTTTAATCAATTGAAACATTTGTAATTGTTTTAGTACAATAATTACTATTTCATACCTATTCAAAAACATTTCACTTAAAATTTTGAAGTTCACGCTGTATAGGAAAATAAATTTAATATTTCCATGACAAAACGATAGAATAAAAATATCACTGATTTTTAGGCTCGAGAGAATGTTAACCGGAAAATTAATTCAGTATAAATTTGAACAAATTTTGCTTTTCTAAAAATATTTCATACACTTGCTTAAATCATTGTTTCTTTTTACCATTAGAAATTTTAACGCAATTACCCACATATAAGCTTCAAGCTGTGTGCCTTTGTTTACCTAAAAATATTGTAAAAAAATGACCGTTGATCAAATGACAAAAAAAAATTCCAATACCCAAATATAATATCATTTGAAAATGGCACAAACACTTCTGAAGATATAAATTAAATTTTTAAAAACCATTATATGTATATATATAATAGGATATGGATATTTATATTATATATTTCTTTCTTGTCTTATATTTGAATAATAATGATATAAACTAAACTAAAGTCAGTGGCACGACATTTCCCAAGATCCCATCGACAGTGCCTATACCAGTTTTCTTGACCTGAGTTTCGAAGCATATGTCCCCGTTAGATAGTCAATCTAAAGCGAAACCCAGTGTTTAAGTCCCAAGCATGCTTGGTCTCCTTTTTATCGACTAAAGGGATGAAAGTCTGAGTCTATCTTGTTCAGTCTAACGATCAAACCTCGGATCTATGTCTTGGAACCACTAACTACGCCATAAAAGACTTCAGAATAGCATTATATGCCTTTTCATATTTTTTACCATGAATTTCACATAGAAGTTCTACAGACTCACTTCGATTTTAGTTAACATTTAGAGTAATACCAATCTTTCTAAACTGAATGAGATTTTAAAGATATCTTTCACCTTTATAACGCCACATATTGTTTGTATATATATAAACAATTAATTTTAATTTCCTTATTAAATACGACAATATTTCAGATTATCTTTCAGTATTAAAATTTTGAAAAACACGAACTTATAATATTTTTAAAATAACTTATTGAAAAGAAATTCCATTTTTTAGCTGTTAGCGATGACTTATTTGCAGCTTGCAGAATAGAAAAAAATGTTCCTTCCACTGAATTATGTTTTCAGGTTTTGGCATTAGTCCAAGTATTCATTTCCATGTGATCAGGATCTATTTGCCTTGTTTGTCGCTCAACAGTCATCCTTTGTATGCTACGGAGGATTGGACCAGGATCTATAATTCAAAATGGATTCCGAATCACAGCATACAACCAAACCCGAGGTGTTAACTTGAAGTCATGAACCTGTGAACGTAACGCCAAAACATTAACCATTAGGTTGCCATCTTCTAGGTGATCAGGAACATTCATTACATAATGTAATGAATGTATCTCTTTTCCAAGGTGAATAAGAGGTCCGAATTGAGATACTAGAAAAGTACAATAACCGTCCCTCTTTTGGGTGTTCTGTAGTTTGTTGAACCAGTGGATAATCTGCTTGATATCATGTTGTATTGATCGTAATTAGTTGTGGAATCATTACAAAACTCCACTGAATTATTGTATAAATTTTTAAGGCAATATGACCAACAAATCAGTTCGTGAGAAATAATGGAAATTTTTTTCAACAATAAAATATATTTGTGTGTGGAAATGGAAGAAATCCAGAAAATTCTCTACGTCAAACCCAAACCGCAAACACATGCATACATAAACATCACCGAAATGGCAGCTGAATGGTTAGAACTGTGGTCTTTGATTCAACAGTTCGTGGGTTTAATTCCCTCACTAGGCGTGGAAAGCCACGGGGGCCTGGTTAGTTTCGGCTCCGTTATCACTGTCGGGAGGCCGTGAATAAGAATGCCGACTAAACCGAAAAGCCGTCATGTTCACTAAAGACGACTGGGGCCCGTTGAAAAGGTGGTGGTTGCAGTGTCCTCCCAGTGAAAGGATATTTCTATGGGCAGCAGGTCAAGCAGTAAAGGATTTTCTGACTGCTTATAAATGAAGGAGGCTCCCACCCGGCTGCTTCCACGCAATACTTGTTCTTATTCGACGAACAGCTCGCATGATTTATCGAGGCTGCATGTCCTGATCAATGTCTGATATTCCTTATTTTCTAAAACCAATTCAATGGTTTGTTTTTAATTTATATTAACTGCATGAATTAAAATGGATGAGTTGAATTTTAATGATATCAGTGTTTCTTGGTAACCTAATGAAGTATAGAAATTGAAGACTACAAAAAATCACACTTTGAAAATAAATTACGAAAGATAAGACAAGTATGATAATTTCGTGAAATTTGATGTTTTAATAAATATGGTTCTCGTTTCATTAAATTCAGATCTCTGATATGCTTACAAAAAATATAAGACACTATTAATTTTACAAATTAGGTACAGGAAAACGGTTGTGTGATACAAGAGAAAACTTGCAGCACAACAGTGAACTTTCAAAATGAGTGGTTTTATTTCCAAAATTAAAGGAAATATGGGAAAAAGTAAATAACAAAGCCGTCGAGCAACAGAAATCTTATGCCAAAAGATGTCCACAAACCTGAGTAGAAAATAAACACATTCAAAATGCATTCGTTTCTGAGTGATTTCCATTATAGTTACACGACGAAACGCATGGAGAGGAAAAATCAGTTTTCACTTGACAATGAGTGTCATATGCCGTGTCATTAATTATGCCATAAATTTAATAATGATTTACCAGGCAGACATTAGTTTGTTTTGTTGAAGGGAAAGCTTTCTGCCAGGTAGTGTGGCGGGAATTTCAGAGAATCACATCCCCTCTAATCTGCAAAATTCGCATGTCTACGAGCAAGATATCATTTAGTACTAAACTGTAGCTGCTCTCCAAACAGTTTTGTGAACGAGTTTTTCCTGCATCTTATTTAGTTTTCACTCGCATTTGGCGACCAGGAGAGCTGCAAGTCAATTCACCTCCGGTATTACTTCTCTGCGGATTGTCATCAAACTCTAAAATTAAACGAGAGCGTCAAATCAAGGTGAAAGGAACATTGAGAACCAGTTATATGTATCATATTTAACAGAGGTATTATTTTGAAAGTGAATTTCTCTTGCATAAAATAAAATACACACCAAAAGAAAGCTGTGTGTGTGAATGAAAAAAAAGTATTGTATAATTCTAGTCATTATTTTATATGCAAAGATACCATTTGTTTGAATTGAATTTAGGTATCAATATGAAAATTCCTATTATATATTCCAGAAAAAAATGATTTATCATTAGTAAATAAAATAGTAATAACATATTCTTGCACCAAAAAAATTCCTCACTCGAAAGATTCGTTAAGGATGCTATAGCGTGAAACTTGACGATCCTTTTAAAATAAATCTCACTTCTCTCCCCAAATGCATCGAGGAACACGTACACTTTGTTCTCAAGGACCTGTTGATGAGGATCTCCGGGGATAAATGAGGAGTGACTTCAGAGAGTTTGGCTCGAGCCCAGCAGCAACAACCCATGATGCACATTGTTTGCTTAAGCCGGGGTATAAAAATGAAACATGCTAATAATTCTTTGGCTCCTGGATTCCATCTCCCTGCGGAAGATATACAACTCCAGACCAAATCTTCAGAGGCCGCCGTCCGATGAGAGATGCCAAAGATTACCTCTAATCCAGAATAAACAAATGTATTTCTTATATTTTCTTAAGAAAATGGATTTGTTTTTAGGATTTAGAGCTCCTACTTTTCTTACACCGCGATTTTTTAACAGGGGTTGATGCGCCATTCGGATGATAACGAAACTGAGAAATAGTAAGAATAAAGCCTCTTTGACACTGAAGAGAATTTGATAGCATTTGGAGCTGCATTTTGTCGTTTATTTTAAAAGTTAAAGCTTTCATGCTGATAAAATCATTATGAAAAAATATACACATTCATATCGTGGAAGAAAAATATTTTTGTATTGTGCAGAATAGTTCTGCTATGATACTATTTAAAATATATATCAAACAAAAAACTGTCTTTAAATATTATTTGATATGACAATGCGGGAATATTTTTAGACTTAATTAATAAATCATGGTGCATCCAATTCTGTTTAATGTTGCCATTTTTGCGTATATAAACGATTTAAATCTCCAGAATTAAGTATAATTCTGTATTTTTTTTATTCTATTCTAATTACATTATTCCATTTAACTTGTCTACTTATTTCACGCTTTCTGTTATATAAAAGCGTATCATGCAATCACATGCACTACACGTACAACTGAATTGCATATTTTGAAATGAAATACTTTATATAATTTTTATAGTATCGATACTTCATAAAACTGGAAAATGTAAACTGTATTTCCTTTTCTTGTAACGCGTTTTACTGTCAGAGTACAACAACATTGACTTACAATTTGCAAACGTGATTTCCATTCAGAAGTGCACTGTTTGGCATAACGCACAAATCAATGAAAAAGCAATAGCTCCCACTTCCTTTGGAATATGGCAATTTTTCTACCTCGGCAAATAGATGGAGACCACAAGAGTGATAATTAAGGGGAAAATCCTCGCATTTATATCATTGCGGCCATCCGCGTTAGTTTTGAAATTCTTTGTTAAGCTACGAGGTCTTCTTATAGAAAATCAGATTAGAATTAAAATTGCATGGTTTGTTAATATTTTGATTCCAGATTGTAGAAGGAATTACATTCCTTATTACAATAAGCCATTAAATTAATTTTAGTATCTTTACAATTTTTGATTTTTTAGAGCCGTGCGATTTTAAAGTAGTCATTAGCAAGCAAAGGAATGCTCAAAAAATTATTTTTTCGTTCAAATCCAACTAAATTTTACTTTTAAAGTTAGAAAGAAATTAACTGCAACTATAATTAACATTTTTATTAAAGTTTAAAGATAAGCCATTTATTGAAAGTAAGAAACCATAAGCAAATTATATTACGTGCTTACATTAAGTTAGGAGTTAAAAAAAGAAGAACGACATGAAACATTATTAAAATTATTAACTGATTTTAATCTAAGAATTAAAATTTTTTTGTATATAAATCTTGAAGATTTTTTCCTCTCTTATGTTCAAACGTATATTACTAAACCAAATATTTGGTTCCTATAAATCAAGAGAAGAAATATTACCCATTATTCCTAATTAAAGACTTCATGAGTAGAAGAACACCAACAAGTATTTGGCGTTTTACAATAAAAAAAAGTAATATTAACACTTAAATTATAAAAAAATGTCATTTTGGAGTATTTTTATGATGCAAATAATATTATCATTAGGGTTACGAATATAGTTACATTTTGACGCATTATGCAAAGCAAATAATACTAACACTAAAGTTACAAAAAGCGTCATTTTGATGAATTTTAATTTTTTTGGAAAACTACAAAAAAACAATTGTATCTCTATATTATCGCTTGCATTGATTTTTATCCTTTGTTGTTGTTGTTACTTATGGCACTTGGACAAGCCAAGCTCGCTATGCCGTGGCTATGTGAATTTAAGTCAATAGGCAGCGTCTTTCGTTTTAATCAGAGCACCATGAAGGTGAAAATATGTCTTTGCTCTTTTTTAAATCCTCTGATAGATGGCACCACCAGAGGATCCACTCCCTCAATTTTGTCATTGATCTGAAGGGGGGAGGAAATTTTTTACAGACCATTGTACCTATGGTAACTGCTTAATGACCGACCACAGGACTTTCGATTCCACAGATTTAATGGGCACGTATATCGCATGTACTCGGTGGGTCTTTTAGTGGCATTGGGAATCGAACCCCAAATTTCCGGATGGAAGGCGGATAACCATCTTTTCCTTTATCCTTTTCATCCCTTTATCCTTTTTATCCTTTAAATAAGGTTAATATATAGTAATGTCTACTTTCTTCAAAAATTTTGAAATAGTGAAATTCTTTTTGTGGTAATTTAACTCGATGGTTATACGTCCATTGGACAGGGTCACCATAAAATATTTAGTAAAATGGTTTTCTCCGTTTAAAAATGACGACAATAATTGATTTGAATAGGAGATGGTCCGTGCGGTTATCACAATTGAAATAAGTTTGATCTGTAACAGTAGAAAAAATGAAACGCAGATGGTGAATTGCAACCAAATATACAATTCACATTGTTGCAGAATATTAAAACTGTATCAAAATATTGTTGAATAATAAAATCTATCAATGCATATCATATTTTTATTTATTTTTCTTTTTAATTATATTGCTTTTCTAATGGTTTTTTTTTCCTTTAAATGTGTGTATGTGTCTCTTACACATTGAATATACACGTGCTCGTAAAGACAGGTATATAAAATATGTCTGTAAGCATAATGCTAAGAATACACTGCCATCGACATCTGACCTCCAAATACCTCATTTCAGACTTCTTTCTCTTGCAGCCAAACCACCCTCCATCAGGGGTTTGACAGACACCAGAGCCAAAATGCATGCTAAAGTGAAGCTGAAATGTAGAATCTCAGGTAATCCTCCCCCCAGAGTAATCTGGTTTAAAGATAACCTTAGGTTAAAAGCTGACGGTAGAGTCAAACTCAGGTCTAAAAGGTAGGTGAAAATATTTATTTATGTTTTAAAATATTGAAAACTACTGTTACTTATTTTATGTTATTTTTATTCAAAAATTCTCTTCTTTGATTCTTATGGTGTTTTTTAATGAGAAATTTCCAAAATCACGTGGAGAGATAGCGAAACATAGGGCTTTGAAAATACACAGAGTTCAACTCCAGTCATTGATACTGTAAGCAACCACTGGATGCCACAAGCAACCAAATCATTATCCTTTTAATCCAGCAGCCAATTTTTGTTCCCAACCGATTTATGAAACACTGGTGTGCATTATGGATATATCGATTACGACTAGGTAATTTTGACGATCTAATATAGCCAGTTAATATAACCGGCAGTTTCGTTGCGATGAGCCACAGTCAATTGATATGCATCTTTCTCTGCGGACTACTGGAGGGCTGACAGTGGATTCTGATCATGACTGTCTTCGGTTGGGTTTGACATCGAATTTTCTACCTTTGGAACATGAAAGTGTGTGGCCTCGAAACAAAAAGATTTCTTAAGATAATCTTGGCAATATAGAGTCAAATTCAGAGTTTTTCAGGTTAAAAAAGCAGTTAACACTAGGCCAAAACAATTGCCCTTTTTAGTATAGTTGGATTTATTCTTCATCCAGAGGATTTGTGAGGTATTTTTCAATCGATAAAAGCATGGCTTATAAATATCATCGCGAAATTTCGGTGCTGTGTTTAAACTCGTCTTCAAATTAAAAACTCGCTAGACTACTCAAATTAAAATCATCAGCTAAATTTCTTTGTTTTTCTTTTATTTGTAGATACGTATATTTATCAATTAAAAATTTATTTATGTGCAAATAAAAGAATAGGGACTTTTGAAAAATTATTCACATTTCACTGATAAATTTAGTGAAAAGCATTTTCAACACTAACAATTAAACTCAATGATTTAATAGAATAAATTAATTAACATAATCTGAATGCATTTCATAAAACATAGAATTATCAAACAGTTAATTTTGTTGAAAAATATGGAATAAAGTAAAAATAAATTCTCTTTAATATGCATATCCTTAATTATAAAGAATAAATGAAATAGGCTATTAGCTTTGTAGAAATATGGTTGTTCCTAAGCATGTTTAGTTTATCTTATTATGTACTTAAAAAATCCTCATTACATATTTTCGTTAAAAAATTATTACTTAAGTAATACTGCTATTCCATCTTCTGTTTTATTTCACGACAATATTGTTGTCGGAAAACAAATGGTGTCTTGGCAAATGGGTATCACTTGGAATTTCATTTGGCTACAATTACTGACCTATCAATATCATCAAAATTGTAGGACTTAGTTTTCATTGATTTATAACAATGCTTAATTAAATTTAGTATTATGATTTATCTATTAACGTGAGTAAAAAGAACCAAATAAGAACAGGTTGGCAAATAAGGATTTGATATCTCATTCCCTTGCATATTTACAAAATTTTCTACTTGGTAGGGAAAAGTATAAAAATAATAATCATCACTTGAAACTTTTTATATTCATAACAATAAAAGTGATATACATAAAATTCACACCAAATAAAATGATTTACTAATGGAAAATTATGTAAATATTTCGTGAGATGAAGGATAATTCTTCTTCAACTTGTTGAATAGATGATAATGCACATTTCAACCAAAGAAAATTTAACTACATACAAAAGCACGTTATAACCCATTATAGTTTTTTTTTAAATTTCTTTACTTATTCTATGTACAAAATGTTTCTCAAGAAAGATATTACACAATTACTATATGCTTATCATTGCATTAATCATAGCTTTTTTAATGATTTCAATCTTTTTATTATGTACATGAAGACTATTTTTATAAAATCATTTTGTTTAGTGTATCCTAGTGGTTACCAAATCTACCCAAATAGAAGTACCATTTTGGGAATTATGATTTTTTTTACATTTTAATCTTTTACAATGCCTATTTGTTGCATATTGATATTGCGAATAAAATATATGTATTTCCTATTTGCACATGCAAAAGAAATCAGAGAAATGGTGAGGATAAAAGCATAACTAAAACAATTTGCTTTCAAAATTCATTCACAAATTTTAACTGTAATCGATAAGAAAACACATGAATATAGTTTAATGATTAATGAATCCACATCACAAATAAGTGATATAAATGCATTGTGTTTCAATGAGGCGGGTGATTCTGTTTCTCTCTTCAAAATTGCTCAAATCATGATATACATTTTGATGTAATAAATCTCATTTCTTTTTCGAAATTAATTTTGCAGTGATATTTAAACTTTATAATAGGAACTGGAGGAAATCCAGATTTGCAGTGAAAGTCGAAGACAGACTGAAAAATCTTATCAATTTTGCTTTTAAAATGAGATACTCATTTTTATAGACCTCCAAAACCATGACAAGCAAGCAAATTTTGAATTTCCTTCTTTTTGTCATTGACAATTCAATGAACTTTTCTAGTGAATTGATATTTTTTGAAGATTCAACATAAAATGATAATCTGAGATTTATAAGAGTTTTTCTTTATTTAGTGTACTGGAAAGTACTGTATGAACCAATAAATTAAATGACAAATTTTTGTAAAAAGTGTCACTATGAACGCTTATTTTTACTATAGATTATCTATAATTTCATTTTTTCCACAACTGTAATTTCTCTTCAATGAGGAAATCCTCTCTTAAGGCTTTAATATACACTAAAAAGGAGCAAAAGCATCATGACCACCTCCACTGTTTGACCACTTAGAAGTTTCGAGAAACCAATGCTCCAGCAGGAACAATATATAACTTATTCCAAAGAGTATGAGGCATGATTCCTCTGATAAAGCGTGCGTTCCATGGAAAAGGCCTAAGTGACAGAAGCCATATTGTGATGCCTCGGGGATTCGAAATGAGCATCTCCGAAACTACGAGGCTTATGGGTTGCTGTCTTTGTGAGTACCTGTGCCAAGTGTTTGAACGACAGTGAAACGAGTAGCAGACATCACATTATTGGATGTCCACACATTATTAACGATACAGAATCGGACCCTCTTCGCGAAATTGATTGGTAATGGAGAGTGAGGTGCAGCACTGACTCTTGTGCTTAGAGACGCTTCTACTTTGACCCACATTGTATGCGGTCGTTCACTGAGCAACTGTCTGACGCCGATCTTATTTTGCAAAGGGGTCTGACTTCCTGTGTCGCTGGTGATGTGTGACATCTAACATTGCCGTGTCAACAATCTTTTAAAAGAAACACACGTCATTATAAAAATGATATTTCACTCTCCAGAATGGATTACGCGTCTCCCGAGACATCCAGGTGGGTTCAATGTCAATGTTGGAGGAGATGATACTGTTGTAGCCCTTCAGTGTAGGAATGATACGTCATTGACGATAATCATTCGTTGCATTTTTTTATTGTCATACAAATATGTCACTTTCAGCCGTTAGTTAGTGACATTTTTGGCACTAATCTGAATATTTTTCCAAGAAATTTTAAATATTTTTTCGAATTTCAAAAATTTAGAATAGTACATGTTGGTATGCGAGAGCCAACTCGAGCTGCATTAGTTTATAAACTTGGCCCCCAAATCCTCGAATAGGTTTTTGAAAAATCTGGCTACAAGTAATAACTTAGTTCTTATGCAGTTGTCATAACTACTGTATATTCTAAGATGTGGTTCATGAAAGATTTTGATGCAAGAACTTCTCTGTGTAATACAATGAGAAAACGAACCATCCGAGGTTTTGCGACGAATCATCGCTTACAATTCTTATGGCCATAGATTAATCAACGATCATCAATGAACACATTGATGTATTCTGTTTAATCCAACTCCCTTTCTTGTATTAGTGTGTCAGTGATATTAAACAAATCTTCAACCATTTTACATTCTGTAACGCTTTTACAAAACAGAATGTCTTCAAAGAAAATATAACGGTCAATGAAATGTACTTAGTTGATTGGGTGCCCAATCTTAATACTGTATTTGTCCTCATCCAATTGTAGCCAAAATTATTTTTTTCATCCTTTATGTCAATTGACCATTGAGATCCTGAGCCATTTGTTTGCGCTGTTAGTATCCAAATCCTCACAGTCAAATTAGCTTTTCTCATCATTCACTTTCTTTCTAATTGACATCACACCTTTCATAGGTATTTTTGAGGTTTTCACCTGCAAAATATTATAGTTGATGCAATGTTCTAAGTCACTTTTCTCAATACATGCTTATTATTACTCGTTTAAATTTGCTACTATTTAAAGAGAACGCCTATGAGTAATCCTTGAATAATATTTTGTCACCCCTCCTATTTGGAAGGGTTCGTATTCTTCTTCTTAACTTTTACCTTTTTTAACTTAATTTTATTGTTGTGAACGTAAAATTTACGTAAAAACAATTTTTTTAAACTTTAGTAATATAATATTTTTAAAAAGTATTCATTTTTTTATTTTCAGGAAATACTCTCACCTTATAATTAATCAAGTTAACTTAAGAGATATAGGCGTATACGAATGTTTAGCAAGAAACATTCTAGGCAATGCAACTGCATCTGCAACAATCAGTATCGTAACAACGTCTACAGGTAATTTTATAACTTTTGAATAATAATGAAAGCTTAAGGTATATTTTCTATTTAAATTTAAGTTTTCTTTCTTTTTATCGTTTTTTATACAACAGAAATATTTGAGTGAAATAGCTACCAATTTTTTTAAAATTAGGATATAAATTATAATACTGTAAAATTATAGTTGCAGTTAATATAGAAATCATATATAAAAGTATCTCTTCAAATGCTGTGAAAATGGGACAAATTTTATCAAACTTGAGAATTAGATCTAATTTTTAATTAGATTTAATGAATGTTGTCAGTTACTAATTAGGAATGTCACGAATTGCAGTGAATAATGAAATGAAATAATAACTGTGTATTCAAATTTATGAATACAATATTTTCCTTAGAATATTAATGAGATAAAGGATAATCTGAATTTGTAAGTAAACTAATCGTACCAAGAAGAGATTAAAAAACTCAAATTAAAAATAATATAGTCTATCTGAAACGAAATATGCCCTCCAAAGTATTTTTAGCGAGAACTACAAACTTTATATATTGATGCAATTTGATATGCTTTTTTAAATCAATAATATTTTAGCAATGAGAAATCAACGCTTACTTGAATGGTTAGCATGCTTATTTAAAAAAAAGTGCTAATTATTCACAATAGCTAATCTTTAAAAATTTCTAATTACTATTGTATATTTGAGATGATGGAAGCTGTCTTTGAAATGTACTGAGAGAAGAGCGACTTCGAGAATGCCTCAGAAAAGCATATAAGAGCACAACAAATGTATCAATCCACAATAATTTCATGCTGTTGATAGCAGTAAAAAAAAGGCAAGTGTGACAGTAGTTTACGATCCTAAAATAAATGCTAATGATCCTTGCAGCCTATAAACGCAGAAAAAAAATTGAGAAATGAAGAAAATAATCCCAAATAATATAACTATCATTCCCTTGTCGTTTGCAAGAATACATGCACCCAACTCTAGCAGAAGATGACTAATTATCGGTGAGTTTATGTCTCGATGTCAATTAAGGCTACTCCAGATGAATGAAAGTCTGTAAGAATTCGATTAACCCCTTTTCTCTCCGTGCTGATGACGATCGACAGCATCCAGTATTTGTTACTGGATGGCATTGTGGAGTAAAAACCTAATATTTAAAGTCTGGCCAGAGATCAGCTCTCTGAATTTCGATCATTCTGCAAAACTGTGATTTCATGAAATTATGTAAGAAATATTTCGTAACGGTAGCAATGCATTCACTACGAAGTCATCCAGGAGCAATTTATCAACAAAGTATATGGTTATAATGTTTTCAAGGATATATATGAAAACTTAATAGATCAATTGCTATATAATAGTAATATCAATCGCAAAAGAATATCTGTAATTTAATTGATTTTTAAAAGTAATATATTAGGAAGAAATGTAAATAATAAAAAAATATTGAACAAAAATATGCTTAAAATTGATTATATTTTCAAGAAAATATGAAAAATGATTATATTTTCAAGAAATTTAGAAGAACCTGAGAAATTAAAACACAAAACAACTATTTCTAACTGCAGCAACAATACCTATACACCAGACCATTTAGTCAAACAGAGGAAAAGTAGTACCTATAATTGCTCATGCATTTTCAACATAATGGTATAGTTCATCGACAGCAATTACTGTAACCTCAAGCCAGTCTTAGCAATCATTGACTAGGCATTTTCTATTGATGAGAAGCCTAGAAAACTCTTCTCATTAATATAAAATGTCTGGTCAAGGATCAATGCATCCATCGAATGTTCTCTGTATCTGAAGAAATTTTGATCATAAGGGCAACATGAGGTCGTGGATTGTTCTTCTGAAATGCAACAGTTCCCAGGGCTTGAAAAAGAGCAAATATGACTTTATACAATAGAAATATAATGGCTGTTGTTCAAAGTGCCGTCAATGAGAACAAAAAGTGAACGAAAAGTTGTTGTTGTTGCCAGTCCTCATTTGTCACCAAAGCTAAACCAAGTCCATGACTCCAACCACTCTAAGAATATCAAGTACGTAGATTGAATCCTTAGAAATCCCCTTTAGTTAGGTTAAGGTTAGGTTAAGAAGATATGATCAGACTTAGCCAAATAAGTAGTCATTTAGAACATAAAAGGAAAGGATCGAAACGTGTATTCACTGATACTCTATTCTATCACTCATCACACACACAAGACCCTCATACCAGTATGCATTCTTTAAATGCGGCTATTTTGAGACGCCGCTACGCAAGGATGAGACTATAATGATGCCGTAACCAAAATAGGATTTCGTCTGAAAATGAGAAAACATGCCATTCCTGTGCCAGGCTCTTCAGAGATCTAACAACCGAAGACTTTCCTGTCTACAGTGTGGTGTTAAGAATAGCTGAAGTTATGGTCACTGAGTTCATAGACCAAGCTGCAGTAAAGTTCATCGAAAGGTTCTTGCAGACATTCTTTATCATGCAAAAAATGGTGTCTTAAGAGACGCCATTTTCTTATTCAGAACTCCTAACATACCAGTAGAGCCCATACGGCTGTCATCTCGGCCTTTAATGACAGCAACACGTGAAAGCTAGAAAGACATTCTGTCTGACTTTCTTGAACCCACTGATTTCATATTTTGTAGACAATCATGGTATCTCGATTGATACGAGTCGCAATATTGCAATACGATAAATAATAATTCAATACGATAAACACGATAAATCATACAAAAAAGCTAACATTCGACCTCTGATAAAGTTAGAAACATGCTGAAAAGCATTTTTTTTTGAAAAGTGTTTAATTGAAACTTATTTATTTCAATTCATTTGAGATTCATTATTATGCATTTTAATAAAGAAAAACTCAAAATCTATGTTTAATGACTGTTGCAATGCTATCTCACATCGTATTATCAGAAAACCTGAATGTGATTTAAGAATGTATTCCATTTTATTTCACCATTTCATTTTGTATAAATGCATTATGATAGGATATTAAAGAACATGTATGGATCATATCGAATGAAGTTACTTACAATTGCAGCGCCTATATCAGTAAAAACCAATTAGCAAATTATTTTACATCATTATTTTAGCATGTCATTGATTTTTCCGAAATGTATGATAAACCAGAGTTCATGCTTATGTTAAGCTGATAATTTTGACTCAAATATGTCACTCTTAGTAAGATATTTTACTCCCCCAAATCCCAACACAGCAACGAAATAGGCTTTGTAGAATTCTGTTGCAAGAAAAACATATCATGCATGGCGATCTATTTTGCGTAGAATAAGTACCTTACTGCAGTTATCTTCTTATTTTATACCTTATAGGAACTTTTTTTTCGTATGCAAAAATTCACTAATGATTAAAATAATACTAATTTTACGAAATTTTCAAATACATATCTTATATATTTCGAAATATGGTAGGAAGAATGTAAGCGATGAAATATAATATATCATACATGAAATTCGTGTTTTTGTTTCTCTTTCCTTCTTCAATATTAATATATGTTGATAAAACATTGCTTGACATTATTAAAATTGTAAAATATGGCTTTTTTCCAGATTCCACATTGTGGCCTTTTGTAAATGAGCCTTGTCCAAAGAAGAATTTCTGCTTAAATGGGGGAGTGTGTATCTACATTGCCATTGTAAAAGAATATGCCTGCGAGTGAGTTTTTTGAATTTGCCTGCAAAATATTACCCAATTTATTATATTATTAAGGATTTTTTATATCTTGATATGTGTTATGTAAAACGTCAAATAAATAGACAATGTATAAATTGAAAATGGCTTGCAAATTTTATTAAATGTAAACGTTAGAACAGAAATCGTCATTTTGTCGAATTTCAAATTTTTATCAGGAAAATTTTAAAAAATGACCGCATTTGTATGAATAACGTCTTCCATTTAATTTTACCCATTGAATAAGATAAAAAAGACATCTATTGACGTCTATTTCCTTCAAAAGTTTTAAAATATTAAAATTCTGTAGATGGTATACCTATCTCTTCAGATAGGCATCCACTGGAGACGATCGTTTAATTAATCAGTTATTACAGAAATAGACATGAGAACGAGATGGTCGGTACCAATGCACGAAGCAACAGTCGGAAGAACTAAACACAGAATGAAAGTTGCAGTTAGTATTCTAGTAACTCTGACTGCACAGAGTATTAGTAAAAGATACGCAGAATGAATGTAGAATATTGAAGTAAAGAGTTAAACTATTATTGAATAATAAAATTTTCCTTACAATAATTTATTATTCAATAACATTTTAATACTTTACTTCAATGTTCTACATTCATTCTGCGTATCTTTTACACGAGTCACTATGTATGTCACATTTCCCTTTTTAATTGTTTAATTATATTACGCTCAGAGTAGCTGTTTTCCATGCCTTCGTCATTAAATAGTGAATACCATTTGCGATCCTTACAATTATTTTCTATACATACATACATAACTGTGCAAGCGAATCCCAGAATGTGACTTAAGGTTAACGGACTTGAAATACTTCATCACCAAACACCTCTTCATTTTGAACCACTGTCAAGTGACGAGGTCACACCTGAGCTGGGACTAAAGCCCCTTAATTCCAGGAGCTCCTGGAATTAAGGGGCTTTAGTCCCAGCTCAGGACCCTCCTCTATACATCCACGTCACATCAGGACTTCGGAAGTCACTGATGAACGTCTCCAACCCACAGAGTTCCAGCAACCTAGCGAGAGTGAATAGGGTCAATCATAGCCCACAGCAAGTGATGCTTCACTTTGCTGGTCTTGAAGTGAAGTTTTTGAACTATCGAAGCTCTGTTCGAAGACAAATGTTCGTAAACCTACCGTTATGTAGCTATTTTGGCAACGAACAGCAGAAAACTTATTAATCTAAGACAATTGTAAAGAATTTGAATATTTATGAAATGTTGCTCTTTGCGAGAACTTTTCAAAGATAGTAGGTCATAGTCACATGTCGCAAAGAAAAAAACCTGGAAAATTCCCAGACACTCACCGAAACAAACATGCATACAGAAACGGAAGCCCCTTTATTCAATAAAGGTGGAGATCGAGTACAGGACCTTCCACTTTAAAAATTAATATTTTATCACTCGAGTCCATAACAAAAAAAATTCATAGTTATATTTTTAATTATTTCAAAAGAAAAGACAGCAAGCTATTCTTGAATCAGTGAATTCATTCCTGTAAACAAATTATATTTTTATACATTCCCCGAATTCAATGCATGGTGTTTATTAATATATTTCCAAGTGCTTTCATGTTGAGCAAATAAAATCACCATTGTATTGTTGGAATCGGATTACTTATAACACTTTTTTGTGAAAAAAAAATGCGAAAAAGTGAGCGTAAGAAATATTTTGAAATAATCTCAACAATTTTTCTGTTATAAGTGTTAAATATTTATCTTATAATAACTCCTTATTCATAAAACACAATGAAGAATAACATCATATAAACTATACCATCTAAAGAAATATGTACGTGGAAAATATCTATTATTTCGCAACTTGCAATATTTAAATATAACTATAACAATGTTTTTCTTTTAGTATTTTCCACTATATTTTTATTTTTCAATAAAATGTTTTGAAATTTTAAACTTATGTAAATTGAAAATAAAAATAAGGAGGACTTAGAGTTTGTTATTTTAATAGAATTATAATAGAAGTTTTATAGAATGTATTTTTATATTTTTTAACTTTCCAAAAGTTGTAATAATAAAAATATAAAATTTTTATATATTCAACCGATTACTTTTGATCTTTCCGACAATTTTATAAAATTTAAATCGAATCGCAATCAGTACGTAGTAATAGCAAACATTATACATTCTGTACACGAACTTTATATGCAAAAGTCAACTGTTGACAGAGTTTTTTGTTTCATCAGAAAAGTACTATACTTTTAAAGGAAAGAAAAAGAAGTTGGATTGAAATGTTTTACAATAACAAATAAAAGTAAATAATGCAACTTTCGTAAAGTTCGATATTATTCAATAGGATTATACATTGGTAGACAATTTATTCAAGAATAATCATTTTAATGAGAGCTGGGTATTTTAATCCTATATTTCCGAATCATATAAAATCTAATGAAATAAATTATTTTACTTATGCACTCTATTTGAGCTTAATTTGCAAGAACGAGTGAGTTTAAGGAATAGCTTTGGATTGTAGACAAGCGTAAAAATATTTCTATGAAAAGAAAACTTAAGTAGTATTTGAGAAAACTTAAATAGAAATTTTATGAAAAGAAAACTTATAAGTAGAATTTAATATGAAAAGAATTTAAAAAGAAATTTTCAAAAATGATTATAAAGTTTTGTTTCTCATATCGATTTTTAAACAGGACGAACTCCCTTAATCTTCAGGAATAGTATACATTGATTTATTCAGTCTACTTAAATTACTCCTACATCAACAGACAAATAACAATAATTAAGAATTCATCATTCCTATTTGTGTGTTTTAGTACATAAATATTCCATTATAAGTAGATTATTTTTTGTTTTCAGGTGCGCTGAAGGCTTTGGGGGTCAGCGTTGTCAAAACAAGGCAATTTCAACTTTAAGTAGTAAGTATATAAGACAACATTTTCAATACAAAATTTATTAAAATTGAATTTACACAAACATTAAACTCTTATTTACTTTTGAACATGAAGTGACAAATTTGAAAATTTATTGTATTGAGATACAATAAGGAAATGAAAGATTTTTAATCTCATGCTACTTTTATTAAATTTACTTTAGTAAAAAAAACGCACTCATTTTACAAATTTGGCTAAATTGAATTTTAAATGAATTCAACGTTGCATATATATTAGCGAAAAATGTCAATTCACAAATTTAAAGTACAGTATTTTTTAAAAACTCCTGAATAAATTTGAATCAGAGGGTAACGCTATTTGGAGAGTATTCTTATCGAACAGTATAGTTATTTGTTTTGACTAAGCTATATGAAATCAAAACAGTGTCAGTAAAATATGAGGCACTCAGATCAAAAGAAACATCACTGTATTATTGTATTAATAGAAAATCATAATTTTAATTACATTTTGAAAATCAGAAGATTAAACTTTTTTATATATTTTTCTTAGTTAAAAAAATATTTATTTGTTCATTAACACATTAGTAACTGATATTCAGCTTTTTTACACCTAATGATAAAATGCTCTGCAGTTTTTAGGTGAGTCGCGCGATTTTCTTCTTTGCGGACAGTCATGGCTACATCGACTGCTAACCATATTTTAAAATGTGAATATCAAAATTTAATAAACATCCATGTCCAATTCAGTCAAATGTATGAACAGAAGCACTGAACATCAGTTTATACGTTCTAAAAGATGTTTCCAAATGTGAAACTATTTAACTGATGTGTTGACTGCTAAATATCTTCTTTTTGCTGATCACTTTTATTCACGAATATAAAGTTTTCTAACTTTCAAGCACTACTTTAAAAAAAGGATGCAAATTACTTAGTTCACGCGTAATTGTTTAAAATGATTTCGAATATTTAAATCCACTTCATTAATTGAATCATTTAAACCTTGAAATTTAAAAAAATCATTTAAGTCTGAAAATAATTGAGTTTTGTTAAAATTTATGTGACGACATAACACACACACATACATTTTCTGGTACCACAATTCCATTTTAATTTAGTTACAATACAAATAAAATTTCTTCATTGTGAAACCATATAAAAGTTCAGATCTTATTCTTATAAAAACGTTGTTCTATTTTCATACTAACTTCAACTATCTAAGAAGATCCAATTTAGATGAAAAAAGTAGTCACTATATAAACACAACTTTAAAACAAATAAATTAATGGAAAAAAGAAGGATGTAATATAAAAGGGGTGATTTTATAGAATTATATTATAAAAAAGGTTGTTCTATTTTGTCTAAGACAAAAATAAACCTATTCTTTGTATGATTGTGCCTTACTCTGCGAATAAGGTTCTTGATGTCGAGGTTAAAAAAATTTTAACAAAAAAATATATAGCGAATCTAGCAATAAAGGCGAAATTAGTGTTTTCATATTATTTTAATATATGTACACAGTGTTGTAAATTGTTTTTACAAATTATTATAGTATCCACTTAGATGAGCAAAAATTTCCTTAGAACATTGGGTTTCACTCCACTCTGAGAAGCAGAATAGAGGAAAGAAATTCATCCAACAAGAATATGGGACCTCAACGATAGAAGTAGATTACGTGTGTTCTCCGTCCTCTCTTGCGTGTTGTCCACGAGCGGACTCGTTCGATTCCTATCCGGCATAATGTATGTTTATAATTCCTCGTGCTTATCCTACCTGGAACACTTACATCATGCCAGTCCGTTTGACCGGGGCAATGCATCGTATCTTCTTGGAACAAGTAATTCCCGACTTATTACAGGCTGTTCAACTCCCCATCTTGAGGAATGGGTGGTTTGTGCACGAGGAATACCCACCACATTTTTTCATCCCACTCCTTAACTTGCCACATATCTCGACACGATTGATCACATTTGGCAGAACTATGGCTTGGCCTCCTTTCTCACCGGACCTCAACACACATTATCTTATTGGGGCATATGTTCCTTCGCCGATGTCAACTGTGCAAGGACACGCGTGGTCCGCATCTTGGACACTTGCAGTGGACTTTCACTGAACTTTTGGTACTGTTCAGTCTCTTTTTCAACACTGCTGTGAATTCAATGTTGGCGTTCTAAAACTCTTTTCTGACTCTCAGAGAGGAATGCGACTCTATGTTCCGGTGTAATGATTGCTCGCCTGCATTGGTACTATCAACCCTCTTCATTTGTAAAAGTAATTTAGAATCACGCTGCATATATATGTGCGTGCGTGTGTGGGTGTGATATTTATAAAAGTCGTAAGCACTTCGACTATCAGTAAATTAACAAGATTATAAAAAATCAAAATAACTGAAAAAGAAAAAAGAAAGAAGTAAATTTTTTGAAAAATGATTCGTTACTCATATAGCTTACAAGAATGAAATAACAGGAAGTAAGTTTTAATTTCAAATTCCAAGAGAAAAGTGGGTATTATCAAAAGCATTAATTCCTCTGTTTCTTTTCCTTTTGGTCCAACACCTTTAGATGAAAAGGCACACGATTTGGAAGCCCCGTCACGCTTGTTGCAGCACTTCTGGGGTTAGGAAGGGGTAAGATCAAACTTTTTGATAGCTTCAAAAAAAGATAATTCCATTGCATCCTTTGACTAGCTTTTGAGTGATCTCTTACCATAACGTTTTGACTACTAACTCTAACCCATGAGATAGTTTTTAAATGTGCTTAGTCGTTTGGAACAATGCACAAAAAAATAACTGAAAATTATGTTAAATAATAAAAGCTAAAACGCAAATAAATCTTCGTACAACAACCAAAATGCACCTTTTGGGTATAGTTATATTAAAAAGCTGGGGATGCCCATAAATATATTTTGCAATTCTCATATGAATTCATGAATACATATTTAAAGATAAGCTTCAACAAATGGCATCCATTATTTTAAATACATTATATTTTGTGAAGAAAATTTTGCGCTATATAAAATGAATGCAGTAAACTCAAGCACTTATCATTAAATAACACAAGAATGTTCGAAAATAATTTGGAAATGTAACAAATTTGAGGAAGCTTATAGATTACAAATTATTCAAAGAAAATGCCTATTTATTTGTAGAGTTTTACTTACAGCTCGGTAGCTACTGTTTAGACTTGAAAATCAGTTATAAAAATATTTTGCAGCAGCGAATTTCATAGACTAAATTATGCGCATAATTTGATTTAAGTGACTCTGAATATAAAGCGATATTCCATAAAATCAAGCATTCATGCGGTCAGTTATAATTTTAAGCAATTCTTCAAAAGCTTCAACACGGCTAAATAATGTACTGTAATATTATTTCATAAAAAAATGAAGTCTTCTTCAATTTTTCGTCCAGCAGTGTAATTAACGGAGACAAGACCATCTTAGATCTGATCTTTCTAAAAATTTCAACAGGGCTATGTATAACTTTCCAAAAGAATTTCCTTTCAACGCGGCGGGAAAAATGTATATTATTTTACATTTATCCAGCCATGTAATACAGAAACAAATGAAGCCTTCGCACTGTGGCAATTTTAAAGACCAGCAGTGTTAACTGAGACAAGACCACCATAGACCTAATATTTCTAAAACCTTCAACGTGGCTAGATTTAGTTTTCCAAAATTTTCACAAAATATTGAAACAATTGAGGCCTATTTGAGACTAAGAAACTTGAAATGTTCGTCCTCTTTGAAAAGCTGCTTCCTGATCAGGTTCCATGACGACTGGCTTCTTGCTGCTGCCATTCGGACTAACTCAACTTTTTACATGGTTAAACTAAATTCATATTTTAGTCCAGATGAAACTAGTTTTACCCTTTAACCTTAGTTTGAACTATTTTAACGAAATAAGTAAATAGATTTTATCTTACAGTTAAATTTCTTTTGATTATAAAATATTTCTTTTAATAAAATAAAATCTTAAGCATTCCTTTGGCTGATAATTTTTTTTCAATCTTATCTAAAAAGATAAACATTATTTCCCATACTAATCATTTATATAATTTTATTTTGTTAATAGTTTGTTTTCCTACAATATAAATTATTTATAAAATTTGTACAATTTTTTCTTTGATTAGTAATGTGGCCTATTAAAAGCAAATCCAAAGATATCTTTTTAAACGGCATTTTTATAATCTTATATTTAGGTAAACAATTTTATGACAGACATTTCGCATACTTACATCCAATATTCCTCATCATTAATAAATTTAAACACGACAGGAATCTTATCTACTACGCAAAACTAAGAAAAGATTTTATAAATAATGTTTAAACACTGGTAATTATAAATGCCTTTATATATATATATATATATATATATATATATATATATATATATATATATATATATATATATATATATATATATATATATATATATATATATATATATATATATATATATATATATAAAGACACTTAAATGTTATAAAATGACACAATAAAAGTTATAAGATTTATTCTGATTCTAAGAAAATAAATATTGTAAATGTATTTCAATGTTAGTTACATACGAGTTTAACACACAAATGATTGGTTAAATTTTAGTAAGTTTTAAATGATCATAAATAAAAAGTTACATTTTATTCTAAGAAATATTATTTTTTTAACAATAGACGTCAATTATCTAAATTAGATAGTGATTTTTTTCTTTTTTTGAAATAATAATAAACGAAAAAACTATTTGTAATGAGAATAAAGTCTTATTAAGAATGTACATTAATTTAATGAGATTGTAAAAAAGATTGTGTGTTTATATTTATTTATTTCGTCCATTTTACAATACTGTAACTGTTTCTGAACAAATATTATCAATTAGTTATTTTCATGTCTTAAAACTGTCCGCTGCAGGAGTTTGAGTAAATACAGTCCTAAGAATTGTAGTTGTTCTACAGTTGTCCAGAACTACTGGGGATTTGTTCAGCAAACTAAAGCCCACAAAATAATCTTTATCTTAGATAAAATTATTTAATTCATTACAGTTATTTCTCAATGATGTAATTGTTGAAAATCGAAATTTTCCGTATTGTATAGCATACAGAATAATTTGTCATGCTTTATATATGTAATTTGGCAATATTTTTTTTATGCAAATGAAAATTATTTTACGTTTTGACGGGTTTTTCTTTTCCTGAAATAAAAACTCATTCATTTAGGTGAATTTTTGACTTCATTCCTTCACAGATACTAGCTTCTGTTGACCGTATAAAAATATCGCATTAAATTTTCTGGAAATTTTGAAATAGTGTTGAAGTGAATCCCAGGATTTTGTTCATCTGGCAAACGAAATTTTTATATAACAATTTTAAGAAAGATCTGTTGTCGAGAGTGCGTTTACGAGTGGATAATTAGACAATCAGTAAAAGAAGACAAGGAGTAAAATTGTTTGATAGAGACAGATGTTACGTCGATGATGTTTATCTTAGTATAACAATTATAATCTCATTAGTATTAAGAGAATCTTCCTCCCAGACATTTAATGAACGTCATCAACCAAAAACACTTAACGACAACAATATTTAACTCCTCTCACGATAGTAAATGGTAATTTTTTAATTGAATAATTACATTTGTACAAGCTTCAATTTGGATTTAAAATTTAAATCTACACAATTTCGCCAACTAATATAATTTTAAAAAATTTAACAAATATCATACAATTATAAGCGAAATCTTATTAATCTTTTCTTGATTTTTTAACAAGAAAGATTTAGAAACTTTATTCCTGATAAAAATAATCTAATGTCCCTATTTCACGATATAAAAAAAATGTATCAGTTTTAAAATGAAATCCAAATTATATAAATAATTGTTTCAGAATATAAACCTCAACGGTATGGTTCAATTTAATTTACCACCAATATTCTTAAGAAAAAAAGAAAAAAACCTGTCACTGCATTGCGTCCCAAATCGTTGGGTAACTGATGACACAAGACACTTAAGGCTGGGACGAGAAGTTCCAAGAAACAGTACAATTAAGTCATTAGGTGAATATCCGGCTTCTAAGTAGTTTTAACTTTTGCTTAGTAATCATATTAGACTGCGAATGAGCAAGTCTGAGCAAGTTCGTTGCTTAATAAGAGAAAACATAACTTTCTTTCTACAAGGAGTTTTGTTAGGAAAAAAAAACCCTCATTATCATACACGTTTCTATTATCTACCATAAAGAAATTTTTGTTATTATCAGACAAAATTGTGTTTTAAGAGAGCAATTTCCGATAAACTACATAGGAAAAAAATTAAATAATTTCATATTATCTATCTATTTTAGCCTACCTCCTTTAAAGTTTAATATTTATTATAAGCACAAAAAAAATTTTCCAACTGTTTAGAAAGAATGTTTTGCTTAAGAAACAAAAATAAAATATCCTATTTAAATAATTAAAAACCAACACCAATTTTTTAATTAAATATTATTATCATCTTACAAACGACGACTTCGTCATCCACTTGTGCTAAAAAACTCAAATTTTGGAATTAAGTTCTTCTCAAAATAATATTTTTCACTGGACTCCTTGGAGACGCATTTGCTATACCATGGCTTCAAAACTCATGGGTTACGGGCACCGTAAAATGATTCTGAATTTCCACAATTAGGCACTGTATATGATAAAGTAAATATTTATGAATAAGTTATACTATAGAATTTTGATAAACCATGATTTTTCATTTTACATACATACTTATATATATATATATATATATATATATATATATATATATATATATATATATATATATATATATATATATATATATATATATATATATATATATATATATATATATATATATATATATATATATATATATATGAGGACATTCAAAACACAACCAAACCCAAGCACCTGTACATAGAAAACCAAAGTAAAGCTTCCATCTCCCACTTTTAGCAGTAAGTTGAAATCGAACCCAAGACTTCACGAAAACAAAAGTTCAGTTTCACTTTGTGCCAACTGCTTATAGCCAATCTAACTCGTGGGCGATGTTACGGTTGCCGATCAACTTGTATTATTTCAGTGATTTTATCGACACTTTTAATAACCACTGATTTAACATCAAAAATACTTTAACCGAATCAACGAAACCGAAATGGGATGTCACTGGCTGATCTCGAACAGCATTCGTAATTTTTACCGTTTGGCAGGCATTTCAACTTTTATCAAAGAAAGACAATAGGATATACTGAACTTTCTCTTTGTTGACTTCTATTTTTAACTGATAAGATCACACAAAAAAACCGCTAAAGATTTTTGTGAAATTGCTTCATCAATAATTACCGATTACACGAGTCATCTAACGAAAAAAAATAATCGATTTCTTTTACCCTAACATAATATTTCACTGAGACAATGTTTGCTTCTATGTAAGAAAAATTAAAGAACAAATATTATTTATTCAATAATTAAAATCAAAATTTTTACATTTAGATGTCTCTTTTTACTATCATTTTTATCAAACAAATGAGATTCAAATTAATCTCTAATTCATATTAATTAACAAATCTCTCTAAATCTTTGGAATATAAAGTATACAATTCCACTAAAAAAATATGTTATATTCAATGCCCGTATAAAAAAAAACAACCACAAGTGGAACGCTAATTCTAATGCAGTCCAGAAAATTTTCACTTATCTCGTTATCAGCAGTCATCATAAGATTTGTAATGCTGATCATATCGTAACTTCTGATAGGATTAATATAACAAAACGCATCACTGTTTACAAAACGAATCTACACTTGATACAAATACAAGAGTCTCTTGCAACATCGGAACCTGACAGTTAGTAATGATGGAATCCAGCATTTCGAAAGCAAGGAAAACACTTATTTAAGTTCATATGGAAAAAATATTGTTTTAATCATCTAATGAATAAAATCACGGCGTTTTATGGAATTTTAAAATGTTTATATTGAAAAGACAATTTTATCATAATGTTACTCGTCTTAATTAAACTGAAGTATATGCTGATAAAAATACTAAAAATACTTTACATTATAGTAAGTTATGAAAAAAAGAATTTACTAAATATTAAAAGAATAAATTATAAATAATGTAACAAAATTAGAGGACAAAAAAGCACCAGTAAAATGCATTGCTTTATTTGTATTAGTGCCAAAATATTTCTCATTTGCGACGTTTTTCATTAATAGAAAACAGAGAGCGGAACTCATAAAAATTTTAGCTATCTAGACAGAAGTTCAAAATAATTGTTACACACCCCTTTATAAAAAAGAGTTTCATCACATTTTAGTGTGATTTCCTAAACAGAAATAACAAAAACAGATCCTGAAGGTTCTTAATATTATTCCAAAAATATTTACTACATCATCAAACATTGCGCGTAAATTTGAAAATCAGGCCCAAATTGAGTAACACATCAAAAATTCAACGTCAAGTTCAATCTCTACAATTTTTGTTTCCCACAATGGTTCATTTTGTACTTCATATTTCTACATACATTCTCCAAACAGAAAGACAAATTTAAAAATATGAAGAATTTTGAGTATTATAATGCCTTTTATCACTAAATGTCACGATACTTCGCGATTTGAATGATTCGAATTGTAAAGTCATGAAAAGTTAAACAAATATCATGAATTTTTGGGGGAGGGGGTTTAAAATGCATTAATATATTTGTAATTAAATACCTGGCTCTAACTTATATTTACACACTAGTGTGAATCAAAAATTATCTACCATTTGAATGGTACATCCTCGGGTTGGGCAAGGTTGACTCAACAGCCTTTCAGCCCTTCAGTGAGTCGATAAAACTGAGTACCAAGTATGCTTGGGAGCTAAATACACGTGAGGCTGACCACCTAATCGGGACCAGTTATAGGCACTGTAGGCCTTGGCCTTCATATGGGCTGCCGTGTCACTGAATTTAGTTTAACTGTACAATTTATTTACATGAAAATACAATCATGAAATTTTTTACTGGTTTTACTCTGTATCAAACCACCTTGTACGATGATTAGATATAAATTTTAAAATGCGTCTGCCAATTAATAGAAGATTCTTAGTGTAACGCATTTTACACGAACAAAATGCGGCAAAGAAATAGTTAACATCAATTATAAACATTACAGGTATTAAAAACTGAGGTTATCTTATCTATGTATTTTCGTAGCCGTATGAAATATGCTTTTTCGTCTCGAAAGCTTCTTACAAATCGTCATCTGTAGTAGAATTCGATAAATGATCTGATCCATCTCTTTTCATCATACATTATTCTTTTTAGAACACATTTAAATTTTTCGATCCACAAAAACACTGAATGAAGTGGTGACGTGAGAGTTCATATTACTATTGGGTTGTTCGTTTTTTTTTTTTTTTTTTGGAAATGAAAGACAGTTTTCGTATAATAAACAAATATTTTATTAAATTATATATTGGCCGTTCTGGTCCAACACCTTTTGTCATCTTTCTGGTAGTAGCATAATTCCACGCTCATATAATTTTTGGTCTTTGCTGGCAAAAAACTGATCGAGGTAGTTTTTGACCTTCTCATTTGAGGTGAAGTTTTTACCGTCTAAAAAATTTTGGAGTGACCAGAACAAATAATAATCCGATAGTGCCAGGTCTGGAGAATATGGTGGGTTGTGGCCTTGTATCCCATTCAAGCCGTAAAAGCTTTTGGCGAGTGACCAAACTTGCGTGAGGTCTCGCGTTGTCTTGGTGAAACACATCTTTCCTGTTGATTAGTTCTGGCCTTTTCTGTTGAAGTGCATCATTCAGTTTGTCCAGCTGATGACAGTAGACTTCCGAATTAATCGTTGTGTTATCCGGTAAAAGCTAAAAAAACGATTCCTTTAAAATTCCACCAAACAGACAACATCACCTTGTTTGGTGAATATCGGCTTTGGAAATTGTTTCAGCCAGTTCATCTTTTTTGCACCATGACCTCTTCCGTTTGACGTTGTTGTATACAACCCATTTTTCGTCTCCAGTGATGATGCTCTTCAAAAACGGATCATTTTCGTGACGTTTGAGAAGCGAATCGCAGACGTCAATGCGGCGACACAGATTTCTTTCTGTAAGAACAAAATGAACCCATACATCGAGCTTCGAGGATAATCCCAGGCCTTTCAAGTGGTCATAAACTGTTGTTATTCGCCGGTTCGCATCAACTAATGCCTTTATCGCGTCTTTATCAGCTTCAACCGGCCTTCCCGAATGTGGTGCATCTTCAACATAAAAATTGCCGGATCGAAATTTAGCGAACCAGTTCTGGCACTGGCGTACTGTCAACACACCTTCTCCATAAGCATCGGTCAATTTCTTTCTGGCTTGAGCAGCATTTTTACCCTTTCTGTAGTAAAACAGTAAGATGTGTCGAAAATGCTGCTTATCGCTCTCTATATTTAAAAGGGCACCAACCAAAAACTACTGCGTAGAATTAATTGGAATTTTTCACACACAAGCCTTACTATATGAGCTCTCAAAGCATATAATAACTATACGGCTTAAGTGTGAAGTTGGGTGCAAAAAATACAATTAAATCCTCTGTGGGGAAAAACGAAATTACTTTCCGAACAACCCAATATGATAGGCCACAATGAATTCTTACATTTTAAATACTTCCTAACCAGAGAAATCGTATGCCTGATCCTTGTTCTTTCTTTAGTGTCCTTTATTCATAATCTAATGGAGTCTTTTAATTACCTATTTACAATAAAAAGACAAAAAAAAAGAGAGGGAGAGATCTAGCCTCAAACTTTCATAGACAAACCATTAAAGTAAAACAATGAAATAAATATGGATGTCAGAATGTTCCCTATTAAAACAATTATAGCTAAAGAGCAGATATTTTTTGACTTGGTTACAAATTTGAAAATTGCTGTTTTTAAAATAACTTTTCTCATATAACTTTGCATACAACTACTCGTACCAGAAAAATAAAGCATAAATGCGAGAATTAGTCATCGAGTTTATTTTGTAGTATCCTAAATACTGACACTACTTTCTTGAATTAATTTATAATGAAAATTTAGGGCATGCATAATTTACTGTATCTAAAACGCTTTTTTTAATCATCTATAAAAATAGATTTGTGCTATCATATTGATATAAGGGCTTTACAAAGGATTCAAATTATTAATATAGAATTTGCAAAAAACCTTACAATACAATTTAGGTATCAATAGTCAAGTTACTTTCAGACATTAAGGTAACATATATTTCAACCTAAATTTTCATTCATATTTTAAAAACATTCTGTAATTTATTATTTGAAGATTTTAGCAGAGAATGTCATTTTAAAACATGTTTCTAATTGTTCATTTAATTGAGACTCATTTTTTTCGTTTCTTACATTTAACTTATTAATATTATCAATTAAGTTCTTAGGTTTATTAAAATAATATTTTATACAGAGTAAAAACAGTATCAATTTATGGTTAAAATGTTTCAAATTATAAGCATTCTTACATAACTTTTGTTCTATCAGTGAGACAACAAATTTGAACAAAATTTCTTTGACAGACAACACAAGTCATTTCTGACATTGAAATATACACTATAACAATTAATATTTTATTAGATCAGTAATTCTTCAAGTAAAAATATATTTACTCAAAAAAAAATTAAAGTAGCTCATAATTCAGTTTCCCAATATCTCAGGTTTTATACATTTACTTGAATCCTAATCATAAAATAGAGTTGCATTTGGAGGAAGGCGAATTTTTTAGAGTTATATCTCTATTGTTCGTTTGCTTTTTTTAAAAAAAAGTTTTTGAGAAAATGAAGCAATTATGGTTAGGGGTATTCATAATGACTCATAAAAATGAGCGCGAATTTCGTTATGAATCTACCACAAGTGTAACTCTTTTCTAGAACAGTATCCAATAAACTTTTTTCTGGAAAAACTCATTTTCTTAATTTAATTGTTTCAGTGTTACATACATTATTATTAATCTGAACCTCTAAAAGAGAAGAATGTCTAGAACATTTCAAGAATAAAGTAAGCTACAAAAAAATTCCGAAAATTGACACATACTTGTATAAGTTTTATAATATACACATCTTGTATCATATCATCTTACCATTCTGAATGTTATTTCCATTAAAATCTTTCGAAAACTTTGAAAATTCCAGAAACCACATAACATTAATCTAAGAAACAATGTTCTGTTGCAATGTTACTCGATTGATGCATCGTATTCCATTGCACTGCCACAAAAACAAAATATCACAACTCTACAAATGTTTTACATTTTGAGCTCTCGTAAATTCTAAAATAAGAGATAAGAAATAATAAAAATTTATTTAAATAATGAAAAATTCCTTTTCCCACGTTTTTAAATTTATTGATTCCATTACACTTGCTTCCTTATCATTACAGGCTGACGGCAATAGAATATTTTCCAGAAATTTAACGATAAACTATTGCTGTTGTTCACCATTGTTTTTCCTTATTTAAATTATTCTAAATTACGGTTGTTGAAATAAATTTAAAATAATGCAGAACTTCAAACCAATTTTTGAAATTTACTTCTGCATTCCCAAAAACTAATAAACATATCTGAAATAAGTAATGAAAAATCTAGAATTAAAATTAAACATTTAAACATCAAATATTTCTAGACAGGTATAATTTCAATGTGAAATTCCATTAGTGCATTATGTGAGCTCTGCAACTCGCGAAGAATGCATTCTCTGTTGAAAACTATTCCTGAAGAAATGTTTCAGTTGATTGAAAGTTACCTCAATCTATAAAAGGCATGACGTCGCACAGTGGGTCATTCACTTTGGCTCACATAACATTTGTGTTGAACATCATATGTTCAACTCATGTTATGTTTCCTAATTTAGAAAAGAAACTGGCATTTTTATTGCATCACTACAAAAGGCGTGTGTATGAGTCACGTAATACACATCTCAAAATCTGTCGATATACTTTGAAATACATTAAATCGTTTATTTTGACATAGACATGTATCAAAAAGTTTACCAAAAGCAAAGCTTTGAGTGTATAATAAAATGCATATATATATATATATATATATATATATATATATATATATATATATATATATATATATATATATATATATATATAATTCAAACATCTTGCATAAATACATTCAACCTGTGTTCATTAAAATATGCAGATATGTAGACTTAGATGTAATTAGATACAAATAAATAATTAACATTCTAAAATATATAATGTAATAGACCTCTAGATACATATATATCCCGAATCCGTTATTACAGTATGACAATTTTCAAAGGAGAGGGGCTGTCACCATATTGTTTATGATTACACAACAGAATTTCCCCATATCCAGTATAATGTAAAAGTTAAAATTATAATAAGTGTTATAAATTCTCACCCATCAAACATGCATTTATTACAATTTTCAAAAAAAGTAATAAAATAAACATTCTTGGAAAATTAATATAATAATTTTCCATAAAATGCTAATTTTCTGAAAAACAATGAAGAATGTATGAAATGAGAGAATATAAAAATGTTTTATATTTTAATCTGTTTATAAAAATATTTTTAAATTTTTAACATATATAAGGAAATTTAAATAATATTTATTAATTATAATAATATCTAAAAGGTTAATTTCATTAAAAAGCAATGCTTATTAAAACAGGAATGTTTATTAAAACAGTGATGAAATAAAGGAAGAAGTATAAAATACCAAAATAATAATAATCAAGTAGTAGCTGAAAATGCAAAATTAGAATTAAAATTGGCTTCTAAAACTGTTGATTAATTTGAATCACTTTTTTATAAATTTGAATTACTTTCATCTGAATACTTAACAGACTATGTGAAATCTTTTGTTTTGCATCTTGAAACAGTTTGATAGAAAAATAACGTATGTTATCAGATAAAATGATTCTCAGTTGTATTACAATCAAAATTTTAATTCATCTTAAGTGTTAAAGAATTAAAATATTTTAAGTGAAAAAAGGATAAAAATTTTAAGATTTTTTAATACTATTAAAAAATTTAAGTAGGATTTTCTACACTGCTTTGCATTATACATTATGTCAAAAACATTTCATTAAAATATATACATTTAATTTACTAAAGAAATAAAACTTGTGTGAGATTTAAGAATTGAATAATTTTCCTTTGTAAAAATTTGAATTACACACTTACTTTGATATTATTTCTCCATATATTTAAGGCCATAATTTATGATTGCATTATATTTTATTATCTTTTGCAAATTTATAATCCACTAATTATGGGCTTCTAATTGCATTTTAAATAAACTTTTAAATTTTAAATATTATAAAATTTTCATGATTTACAAAACTTAATGTTCTTTACTAAGCAATAAATTATGCGTTAATATTCGGAATTGTGTTATTGATATTGAAAAAAATTTTTTTTTTTTTTATTAAATTACTAAAATATTGCTGCAATTGCCTAAATTTGAAACAATTTCGAGGCCTCTGGATTCAAACCTACATGAATGAATCTAAGGACAAGATACTCTAATAAATTCTTATCACAATAATAAGTATAATATTTGTTTCCCATAAGATTAGGTAAAATAAATGACCTAGTTTTATTTATGAAAAAGCTTATTTGAAAAAAAAAAAGCTCTTTTAACTGCTGGATGTTCGCTTATACGCCGATTAACCAGAACAAAGTCGTAGGCTTTGAATATCGTTTGAAAAAATACTTTATCAAAATCCTTTCAATTCTTGATTACTAATTTTTATTAACATTATTAAAATAATTTCATAATAAAAACATTGAGTTTAACTTTTCTATCAGATACCAATCTAACAGACATTCTAAAACTGTAACTGTTTAATTAAAACTTTGAGTCAACCCAAATAAGGTACTTTTCCTTCTAGTTAAGAGACTATTATAACATTAACTCTAAATTTTTAACCGTGACTTGACAGAAAAATATCAGATTACAATCTAACATAAGAATTATTTTGAGAACTTTTACAATAAAATTAGATATTAAAAAAATTTAACTATATAAAAATTATATCTTTTTTATCATTTCAGTTGATTATGATTTTCAAGAAGAAGAATGAGATGCCGTCTGCAGGTCAGATACTTCTCTACATGCAAGAGCTGGTCTCTGCTTTCATGTACATAGACACATTCTATTTTATTATTCATTGAAAGAGTGAAATATCAAAGGACAACGAATAAAATATTGTGAGAAAGAAGTCATTGCCAAGTTTGGATTGGTAAAAATGCCTTTCACTAGCTTGATTCCTAAAATGAGTATAATTGTGTACATTTAACAAGAGTGGAATGCCTGCTTTAACTTTTTCTAGGAATTATTTATTGAAACAACCTTTCCAAGAAGCTTAGCAACCTGTTTCTGTGTTCATGAACAATAAAATGCATTGAAATTAATCAATCAAATGTAAACACAATTGTGACTCATTTTTAATGGACTTCTTTACAAAAAAAATGCAGAAAGAAATAAAAATCTTTATCTTTATAGATCCATTTGCAAAGTAAGTGCATAGTTGAGTAGATGAGATGTAGAGGTTCACATGGTTCAATTATTCAAAACTTACTACATTGAATGAGATGACTAGCAAAGAAGAAAAAGTTTTTGGTTGTCGCAATAATGATTGTATTTATACCTGGATAAATATAAAAACTCTCATAAGATCATTTGAAAATGGAGTATTAACAATGCTTATAAAAATTTATGATAAAAAATATTTAAGCCACTTCATATTTTATCAATTTATAAAATTCAAATGTATGTGAAATCAATCAAATTTAATTTATGTGCAATGTTAAAAATCAAATATATATATATATATATATATATATATATATATATATATATATATATATATATATATATATATATATATATATATATATATATATATCTGTTATATGATTGAGATAGAATGTTTTTTTAAGAAAAAACACTACTTCTAATTAACAACAATTGCATACATCTTCCAAAAACAATAAGTTTAAGAAATCATAAACACGTTTTTTCACTTTATACTATTAATCAAACTCACTATTATGTATTATGTTTCAAAGAGCTTTTCATTTGAAATTTATTAATAAAATCAGTTGTGTGGTCTAGTAAATGTGGAATTCATTTTAAATATTCTAAGAATATAGTACTAACAATCAAGGTTATGTCAAGAAAATTGATTAAACCTATTGGATGTTGCTAAACAAGTATTTATCCTTCAAAACACAAATCTTTTCCAATAATTATATACACAATTTAAAAACCTATCAGCTTAAAACATAAATTTGATTCATTTTAAAGTATAATTTCAGTTTTATTTACTGTTTTTTTTTGGGGGGGGGGAACAAAATAATACACAATATTTCATTAATCTCAAAATATTATTAGCATCAGATCTGACCAAAGCTTCCAAAACTTTATACAGTCTAATTCTAAAGCATTTGAGCATATATCTTTATAAATGAATTTTAATTAATCATTTAATTCCCTATATAACAACATTTTCTAATGAACTATAAATATTCATTGAATTGATATTACTAAATACACAATTTTAGTCTAAAAAATTTTTAACACTTTCAAATATAAGAATTACATTCATTGATTTAATACTTTTATAATTTAAGTATTAAAATGAACAACACAGTATAAATAAAATGAATTTATTAAAAATTACAATTTATTTGATAAATCACTTTTTTGTATTTCTCTTAAGGCCATAGTGGCATATGATGAAGAGGGCAATTTTATTTCCACTTTTAAAGCTTTAAAAGCCCCACCTAAAATAAAATAATAAAAGAACTAAGAAACTATTTAAGAATTAAAAACAATACATATTATAAAAGATAAGTAAATGAGATTATATTAATAAATTGTGCACAATAAACAGAAAAGTTTGATTGTAAAGTTTAGTATTTAAAAATTTTGAAGCACTTTAGAAAGAAAATCTAATACTGATAAAATATATTACATAAAAATAAATGATTTCTAGTCTTATTTTATTTACTGTATAAAATATAAAAAATTATATATATATATATATATATATATATATATATATATATATATATATATATATATATATATATATATATATATTTCCAGTTCTGGTTAGTAATTGTTTTCCATGATTTCTAATAATTTAATTGTTTCTAATAACTTAACAAAATGTATTTTTTTAGTTTTATTAAGAATATCCATAATTTGGAAATAGTAAGAAGCAAACTTTAATAAAATAGACATCAATGCAATATCAACTAAACTAATTAGGTAAAACTTATCGTCTTACCTTTTGAAGAATCTGGTAGTTTTACACCATTTAATATATCTAGATCACTTAAGGCCAATGGCAGGGTATTATCATCATATGAAAGTATTTCCCATTTTATATCTTTTGGAATAACAATAAGCTTTCTATAATCTCCACTTAAGGAATAGGTTCTGAAATAAAGAAAATAAATAACATTTTATAGACAACTGCATTGTAAAAAATTTTCAGTAAGTCTAATCACACAACAGTGGATAGTTATGATTAATCTTATTGAAAAGTTTATAAAATTTTAAATATTAGTTCAAAGACAATTGAGAAATTACAATATTTTACATTGAAATTTTTAGTAAATTTTTTCATAAAATTTTAAATGGTACTTCAATAGAAAAAAATTATATATATATATTATATAAATATATATATATATATACTAAGAAATTAAAATTTAGTATCATCTGTTCAGCCTATTAAAAAGATGCAGAAGTTTTTCCCTGGAAAAAATCATACAAATATTTAAGGATAAAAATAAAAAACTATATGATTTTATCCACTATTTTAATAGATAAATACTTCATCACTGAAAAATGAGTATATTTTTTATTTTTAATGAAAATATTTTCAAACAAAAAGTTTTTTTGATGTTAAAATTTCTAACATTTTCTTTTATATTTTAATTTAAAATTCAGTTTATCTGTCTTACAAATTTATATTTAATTGAATGAAAAAGCCCCAATTTCTTAAAATCCAATTTAACAAGGCCCCACTGCAAATATCAAAAATTGTATATCATCTATTTTGCAATTTTCTTGAAACTGCTATTATAAAAATTGATTAAACATTACATGCTATGTTTGTAATTTAATGTACACTAGTTTCCTTTCTGCAAAAGCATCAAACTTGCTTTCATCAGTGAATCAAGGAAAAACAAAAAGTCACACGACTGAATGATATTCCTTTTCTTTTCGATAATATGTAAGATGTTTGGCAAGAAAGAATTTGCTGTGAAAAATATTTGTTGCAGAAATTTGATCGTTCTAGGAACACTGTATTAGCTGATTGAAGATAAAAAAGGGGATTTCATTAAGGAACACCCTTTTATTTCCATTAAATAAAAAAATGTTCAAATTAAATTTTATGGTATTTATAAACCAAACAGCTTGAGAAAGAGATCCAACAAGAAATACAAGCTAGAGAAACTATAAAACATTTATATAATTTTAATACTTACACATTTTCTTGTTTTAACTGACAAAGTTTAAATTTTTAATTAAACATGCATGATGTGCTGTGTTACATTGCATTGTTAAAAAGATGTCATAACAAATTAATGCACAAATTACAATTAACAAACATGTAAGTGTAGTTATAGTACACATATTGTGGAACAATAAATATTTAAGTAGCACTTTAATTCTCCCTATAATTAGTTTCTTATTCAAATATATTTTATCTGGCTTTTTAAAGAAAAGTCACAAGTTTCCACTGCTTTAATCATTATAAAGTAAAAATTTAATAATAAAAATAATATTTTTTAAAATTTCACTTCACTTGTAAACTTCTAATACATAGGAGAGAAAAGGTAAACATAACTTACTTTGTTTTTGATTCAAAGTTAACCAAGTCCATTCTATCAGATCGCAAATATTCATCATACCATTCTTTAGCTATGAGATAAAATTTTAAATAATTTAATAGTTAAAAGGAACAGGTGTAAAAAAAAATAATACAAATCTAAACAAAAAAGTTTAAAACTTTCTAATTATTGCTTTGAAATTTTTAATAAGAATTCATTTCAGCTACTTGAACATATAATTAATTGTTGCATTGGTAAAAGATTTTTTTCCTCTAGAGATTAAAATACATGCAAAACCATTTTTTAAATGCAATTCGTTTTTGTTTGTTTTGCTTCCATGCAATTTCTATTAAAACCTTATATAAAATTGAGGAAAATCATTTCTAAATACTTCATTGTATGTGACGCTGATAAGATAATCAGAAAAACAAACTTTTCACTGTACATTTCTTGTAGGAATTAATTTTCTTGGTTCTCTGACAGGAAATATTGCAGGATATCCCAGTTGTCTCTTGAATATTTGAATTATTATCTCTTTTTTATACGGTAGAAAAAACAATTTTAAAATTATTTAGTAATTAAAAGTAGGTTTATTTCTTATCTAATAAAATTAATAACACACAGAATTTATCTAGATTTTTAAGAATCAAACATAAAACATCTCGAATAGAAAAAGATTATTGTTTAAAGTCTCATATTTTAAAATAAACTTAGGTTAAGATTAAAACATTATCAAAGTTAAATTGTGAAAATAATGTACTTTAGAGCTCTTCTTTTCATTTGATTTTGGTATTGTTAGTATCCATATCAAAACTCATTAAAACTTTCACCCAATAAAATGTGTCCAAACAGTTTACATATATCTAGAGATCATACAAAAGAAATTGAAAAATTATTAAAAAGAAAACTGGAATATATCAATGTATGAAGAGTTTAGACAATAAAATAAATTTCTAAGCTGTTCTTTTCACTTGAATTTGATATTGTTAGCACCTATTTCAGTGATACAAGTATTTTTTCTAATAAAAATAATAGTAAAAACATTTTTTATTTATTAAAATTATTTCATCCTACAAAACTTGTTAGAACAACTTACATATATCTAAAAAGCAAAAATCTAAAGAAATTTTTAAATTATAAAAGAGAAAACTGGGACATTTCAGCTATATTTTGACTATATTTGCCTTGAACTATATTGAAAATGAACTTAGAAATATTTATAAATAAAAGAGAATTATCTTCAAGCGATTAAAAACACAATAGACTAATTGCAATCATATACGCAATTATGTTTGTTTTACATGATTGAAATTTATAGAGATTTTAAATATATTTTTACACTTTCAGTTAAATCCAAGGTCAATTGTGAAATGTATTCAAAATCCATTTCATTTTCAATCAATTTCCTCTTTAACAAAATAACACAAGAATATTTTTAAACGTATTATCAACATATCATATTAGATATGCATTTATTGATATATAGTTAGTGTGAAAAGAATACTAAATTGATTAGTTATCATCCATTACAAAAAAGTAATAAATTCAAACAGTTATATTACATTATTTTATAAATAAATAAATCCTAGAATAAAATAAATAAATAAAATTCTCTAATTTATAGATTAAAATTATTAATGAAATTAAATTTGTATCTAAAAAAATAAATAAATAAATAAATCCTTGAATTAGAATAAGTACTTCAAACCACTTCTTCCCACACACAAGTAACTGTTTTCTATTATTTATAAAACAAGTTTTTAAATTTAAACATATTAAAATACGAGGCAAATTTCTAAATTTAAAGAAATTGAATAAATTTCTAAAAGGTCCTTTTTAATTGATTTTTAGCATTCATTTCAAGGATACCAGTACTTTTATTTAGTAAAAATATTGGTAAAATCATTATTTTTGATTTAAACTTATTAAAACTATTTTATTACACAAAAATTAATAAAATAGACAAGAATATAATTCTTTTTAAGCCGCAAAAAATGGGTTTGCAATTCATAGTTTCAGAACCATTAAACCTCGATTTCAATAAGTTATGCAAATCCAACATTAAACAAAAATATAAAATAAACCAATTAAGAGAATTTTATATTGTGCACAAAAATTCAAACCTCAAAGCACAATTTTAAATAATTTTTATCAAGATTTAAATTTATTTTAAAATTTCTTAGATGCATATAAAATTTTCTCCCTTAAAAAATATATGATTTTACATTTTATAGAAATATTAATTAACACCAATTTCAGACACTAAACACTAATCTAAAAAGTGGTTTTGTTTTTGATTTATTTGTTGTTCAATAGTCATTTATTGAAAACAAGGGCTAATTTGACTGGGAACTACAGTTTAAAATGGATACTGAACTACAACAAGCATTCATGATTGAAGTGGGATTTGAACCCATAAACTTATGAACTAACAGAGTAACTAAGAGTTCAACAGAGAGTAAATCGTTTAGCTACCAATTTGGACATACCAGTAAGAGATAAGTAAACTGTTAATTGTAAATTTCTTTAATAAAAAGAATTGATACTATCAATACCAACTCACGATTTAAGTCTGCTCTATATATATAAAGATGGCAGGAAACTATTGGTACTCACTCTAAGAATGAGTTGCACAGTGTTATCTAAATTAAAAATGGAGTGGAAATGCACCAAAGAATAAAGATATGAAAGAAATATCTTTGAACAATGTACAGAATATTTTAAGACAAACAAACAAAAAAATTCATCATGAATGGAGAGAGAACCTTACTTTCAGATTATCTTGTTTCATGAATTAGTTAAATCATTAGACAGAAATAAAAAATTCCTGTAAATGAGAAATGTAAGAAATTTCCACAAGTGTCAAAACTAACAAAATATATAATCATTAAAGAGCATTCATGCTACAAAAAATATCATGGGTTTGACGAATTTCAGAAATGTTGTAAACCATCTTTGGAATCCCTCAAAGAAGAAACTAAGAAAAGTACACATTTTCATCTCCTGTTGTAATGCTGAATGATATATTTTAAATGATTTTATAAGATATGAGATTAGACTCTAGCCAAACAAACCAAAGAAATTCTAACAAACCTTCAACCTAAGGATCATAATTATAGCTTTGTTTGAATCAAAAAGATGCTTTACTGCTGTATACAAGCAATTGTTTATTGTGAGCCTTTATAACTGTAAAAATCTACAAGAAAAACAAAAATAGTAAAGTCTGTACAATTTTTAGAGAAAAATTTAAAATTGGGAGTGGTACTTATTCATATCAATGCTTGCAGTAACATAACCATTAAAATCTTAATACAACCACAATAATTTAAATGAACTTGTTGATTACTTGTCTTTAAACCATGTTTATAATTTAATGTTTTTCATTTTTCCCTTAGTGAAAAATTGTTTAGGAAGTCAATTTTTTCAAGCCCTGAAGACATTTCAAAACAGAATTCATTTCCATATTTCATCAATGACAGAAATGTATTCCAAAGACAAAATTAGAAACCTTTAACCTTGATATAATAAACAATCCATTTTACTTTTCAATCAAGTATTTTCACAACTAAAAAAAATTTCTCATGATAATATGAATTTAAAGATTATATGGTGTGTGTATTTGTAATAAAAATTAAAACATTACAATTTTTTAAATTTAATCCTAATTAAAATATTTATTGAATGCTTGCAACTTTTGGTTTGCATGATCAAATTATTTCATGTTAAAATTTAGTAATATTTTTTTTTAAAAAAATAAATTTTGGTAGTATATTACACATTTCCTGAAAAATACTAGAGAAATCTAACAGAAATAAAATTAACAAATAAAATTAATATTTAAGAAACCAAAATAAATAATATCTATTTCCCAATAATAATGTTTTTAAAATTTAACATTTTCAATAAATTTTCCATTTGATTTAATTACTCTAATTAAATTAGATTATTTTCATTAGTTGTTTACAATTGGCACATCAGAATTTTATGATGGCTAAAATTGTAAACAAAGATAATGATCAAAATATCTACAAGCATTTTATTACATCATAGGTATTGTAATCAACACATTTTAGAAAAATCTTAAATTTTAGAAAAATTTGACAAAAGCATCTATTTTATTTATGCAGAAATGAAAGAGAAGATAAGCTTAAAGGAAAGAAAACTGAAATAACACAAAAACATTTCAAATTATCAGGAAAACAAAATTACAATAGAATATTTAGCAGATTATTCAATAATTTAATACACAAAGACAATACTTAAAATCAGGTATTTAAAGAAATAAAAGTGAGAAAACCAAACGATTAAGTTCGCCATAAAACTGTGTAAAACCAATGCTTACTTTCATTCTCTGGAAATACTACACTGTGACCTGGAAGAGGTAAAAGAATATCAGTTATATTGATATTCTCCATATCTTCCTCTGATACAAATTTAATCATGTTTGAAAGAACAAGTTTTCTGTTGCCTTCTTTGGTAAGCTCTAGACTTTCTTTAAGACCTTTTAAAATAAATAATGATTTTTATAATTAAAGTAAATAAAAATAAAAGTATCCAAACACAGTGATGTGGATATTTCAATATAAAGGAATGTTCATTGTATCATACCATATAAAGGAACATTCAAGAACAATAATTAAAAATAATTACTTTAAAAATATTTGTTTAGTATTAAACAAATATTTTTAAAGTAATTATTTTTAACTATTATTCTTCATATATTAAGAAGAAACTTTACAATAATTTACTCTACTTTTAATGTTATTTATATCCATGTACTTTTCAGTGTGAATATATAATGCTCATAATTAATAATTAAATCATAAAACTAAATAAATATGAGAATCATAATGCAAAATAATCCATCCTTTATTAAATAACAATTTTAACATTGTAATAATTTTGGCCATTTTTTAATGTTCAATGATCCATTGTCATTTAATGTGAATTTTTAAATGTGAATGTATATTGTAATAAATTATTTCTTCGATGAAAATTGTAACTAATTATTTCATAAACTGCCATTTCATATTGAATGATAAATGCCATTTAAATTTGTAGATAATAATAGAATTTGCTCAATGCAATGGCAGAGAAAACATTCCAAAAATTTTAAGATGGTTAAAAATCACATGATTATGGAAACAGCCAAAAGAATGAAGGGTACACTTTTCTTATTATTTTTGGTTACATATGACTATTATAGATAATAATTCAGTTGCACAAATGGTGTCCTAAAAATCCATTGCATTGTCTGATTTACAAAATTTTCCAAAAGTTATGTTTCAACAGGATGTATGCTGCATGATACTTTTTCATCAACGAACTATTTACATTTTTGATCAGCTGCTAGATTGATGCTCTTTGTTTATCAAACTCATTTGGAATAACTTAACTTGCTAAAGTCAGACCTCTTTGGAGCTACATGAATTTTGTACAGTTCCCTATCCCACTCAATTTTAAAAATTAAAATTAATTATACGTTAATAATTAATGATCTGCAATTAGTTCAGACTTGAATTTAAATATAATAATAATATAGAAATAAATGTCAACCAAATAAATGTTTACAAAAAGTGCTTCATAAAAAATGTTTTTTATTCATTATTATGCATTCTAATTAATGTATATAATCATTCTATATGATAAAAAAATCATGAAAGCATTAAGAAGTAAGTTATTTAGATTTTTAAAAGAATTCAACGATTTCTAGAATAAGAGAAAAAAATTTAGGTATTTTAGACTTCTAAGATGAATTTTTAATAAAAGCAACAAATTAAGAATACACAACAGAACTCATAAAATAGTTTTAAAGTTCTTAAAACTTGTGATTGCTGAGAAATAAAATTTAAAAAAATAATATTGCACACTAAACTGAGCAAAATTTATGAAAAAAAACAATATTTTTTTTTAGGTTTACTGATCATCATATGTAAAGTAAGCAATGAAAATTGTATATTTTTAAAATATATAACTATATACCAGCAGATGAATTCGATATTAAATCTCCTTTCAACACTTTCAGACCATATTTCTGAATCCTTTTGGAAACAACTTTATTCCAAATGAAGCTCTGATAACTATGTATATACATAAGTCTCATATTACGAGGCACCTTAAACAAAAATAAACAATAAATTTTAAAAGTTTTTAATTCTTAATTATTATGTATTAGAATATTTCCATATGATTATGAAACTAATAATTTGTAATATTATTAATCTTATTATATATTGCCTTTTATGGTTTTTACATGAATCAACATATAGAAAGCAAAATTAATGAAAATAAATATTGGAAGTTTTTCAAAAGACAAATAAAACAATATATGCATTATTTTTTAAACCATATACATGTTGATGCCTATGTGATTGTGTTATCTCAACATACATTCAAACATATACACATATTAAAAAAATTTTTTTAATTAGATTATACTTTTGTATCCATTAAAAGCACATTTTATTTAAATAAATTTTTATTGCAAATTCATGTACATAATTGCAACATAATTACTGTTGACATAGGTAGAAAAAAAATTAAAAAATTTTTAGGCAAAATTATGATAATTTTTTCCATAAATATTTCCATAAACTTATTATTTTTTTAGAATATTAAAGGAACCATATAAAATTCATAATAAAAACTTAAATCAACTACATACAGCATTCAAGGCATTTACTAAATCATTCTCATTATTTGTGGCAACTCCTTTCAAAAGTTTGGCTTCGATACTATATTTGCGGCGAATTTTTTTAAGTGCTTCTTTGGCATTTCTAGTTTGAAGCCAAATTTTTTTAGCAGTGGACAATTCATCATCATCTATTAAAATATAAATTATTTTGTTTAGTAATAGTTAATATTGAAAAACATAAATGTTTGAACGTAAACAAACTACAAATAATTATTTTACATTTTGAAACACAATTAAACATTTTAAACTGGTTAGAGATACAAGTAGTTATCAAAATAATAGAAACACTGTAAATAAAAGTAATATTTAAGAATATAAGCATTGAAATATAGCCTAAGTTCTATTTTTATACATAAAATGCATATAACATAATATGGGGTAATTTTAGTGAAGTTAGATACAACTTGGATTTTTGTCAAAATAAACAGTCAAAATTTTAAACATTTAAATTCTTGAGGCCGAGCAAATTGAAACATATAATTTTTAAGCACTTTTAAATTAAATCTAATTCCTGGCCTTCACATAGTGCAGCAAGGAAAATTTAGAAAAATAAAATATCAGTATAGATGAATGAAAAAAGACCAACAGATATTAGATTAGATAACAATCCATTAAAAATAAATAATTGCAGGTAAAGGTAATAAAAAGCTAAGAAAAATCTGGATTCTGCATTATCAATAACTACATTAGAAACAGAGCATATATTGTAGATCAAGAATTTCCCAAACTAATTGTCACAGACAATAACACCAAGCATTGCCACAACTATAAAACTAATTGAGTGAGAAACTGAAGGCTGTCATAAAATCAGAAGAATCATTCTTCACAATTTTCTCTACAACAGTGCAGGTGCATCTTTGTATTTTTTAGAGGACTCCTATTCAACCACATGATTGTGATTGTTTTTAACCAACACTTAAATAGGAAGTGGAGCTGTCATAACAAAGGTAATCAAGTAAGGAAATTTAAGATGATTAGACCCATCCTATGAAGCAAATTTTATTTCCTATAGTAAAACAAATTTCCCGTGATAAATATTTTTATTCATGGAGTAAAACTCTCAAAACCCTGGTTGGAAAAACACAAGGATGAAGTTAAACAACTATATTGTCTTCAATGTGGAATCAATAACCTTTAAAGGCATTTTTACCAGAATTTTCAATATTTAAAATGATAAATATTCCCCTGAAAATATTAAGTAGGCAGTTTTATTATGATTCAGTTCTTAAGCAAATAAAAGCTATATTACATAATAAAACTGATCCTACAGCATATTAGAAAAGAACTCATTATAATGTCAAAGTGTTTTATTATTTTGATAACCACCTATACTTTTAAGGTACATTTAAGAAATTTATAAAATAAAAATAACTAATTTTAAAAAAGCATCTGTTTAATTATTAGGAAATTTCTTTTAACTTTCCATAGTAAATATTGAATAAATTCTTAAAATTTAACATCAACTAAAAAATATGTAAAATGTTATTAATTCCATAGTAAAATTTATTTAAAAAAATATATTATGATTTTTATATCAAGTTACTACTTTTTTTTTCATAAGCATTGTAGCTTGTTACACACACATAGTGTTTATGAAAAACTAAGTTTTTATGCTGCCTCTCTAAGTTTCCTCCATTTGACTCTATCCTATGCAACAGCTTTCCATTGGTTCACCTTTAACAATTTAAGATCTTCTTACAACACTATCTAACCTTCTAGTAGGAGCCTTTCCCTTTCAATGTTTTCCTGGTATTGTTATTTTATTTTATTTTTTGTGGGGAAAGAATTATTCTACCTATATATATGGCCTGGCCATCTAACACAGGTAGCTTTTACCGTTTATATGATGTCAGAATCATATTTTTTATAGATTTCAATGTTATAGAAAATTTTTAATATGTTTCTTTTAGTGGTCCAAAGATTTTACTCAATATTTTTCTTTCAAAAATCAGTAGATCTTTTTACCCTTGTTAAGCACCCAGCATTCAGATCTAAAAAAGACCACAGGTCTAACATAGATTTATTTCGGTTTTTATACTGATTATTTTAGATTTAAGTTGACTTCTAAATCCATGGAAATATCTGTTGGGCAAAGATAACCTGTTTGTTATTTCAATTTTAATGTTATTGTTGCTTGAAATTACTATGCCCATATTTAAATTGCTTAACAGTCTCAAATGTATAATTGGTTATTTTTAGAGGGGACAGGTCCATTGGTCTACTTGTTAATATCTTAAATTTTGTATAATCTTCATTGATCATCTGGTCCATCTTTCCAGCTACCTTTTCAGCAAGGTAAATACTTCAATAACAACCTGCTTATTGAATTACTTAACTTGGTTTAAAAAAGATAAAATTAAGTAATTTTCAACAAAATAAAATTACAAAAAATCTAGATTTTAATCAATCTTTTTATTAGTAAGTATGAAAGTAAAATAAAAAAAATATTTATAAATAAAATTATCACGTTTCAATGATTACATTGAAAAAAGTAAATCCTTTATATAAAAATATATTTAAACAGAACAACTTATGCATTTTCAGAAAGATCTCATTTTTCTTACAAAAGCTAGAATGTTCCAATCTCAAATTGTATAAAAGATAATCATTAAAATTAATTGAACGTCATATAGATTTTGTAGTTTTTTTTTTAGATCTATGAATACTCACCTTCTGATTTTGGTGTTAAAATTAAATCTATAGCCTCTTTCCAATTTCCTAAGAGAAGAGCTCTAGTTCAAAATAAATAATAGAAAACTAATTATACATGAAAATATAAAAACATAAAAATAAGGTTAATCATTTTAAACATGTAATCTTCGGTGATAAAACAGTTTTTTGAATTATATAGCTCATAAATGAAATATATAATGAAAAAGATACATTATTAATATGTACAAGAACTTTCACTAAACATAATTTTCCCTCCATTTTTCACTTTTCAATGGAAAGAAATAATGAATCCTTGTGGCCATATCAATAACTCATGTATCTATTAACATAAAATGCAGTGTCAATTAGACTGATAATATCACTAATTGTGAAAATAATATATTAATTGACTACAATAAATGAAAAATCAAAGTAACTAAGCAATGTAACAAACAGAATGCAGCCAGAAATACTTTTTACTGATAAGATTGAAAGAAATTACTTTTAAATCAGTTTTCAGAAAATTATCAACATTAAGTAAAATTGCAAAAAAAAGATAACATTGATGAAAACATTAAAAAATCTGACACTTATTTATATAATTGGTAGTATAGAAATATTTATGACATAGAAAATGAAAAAATACCATTTATCTTTTTGACATCAAAGTTTTGAAAACAAGGTTTTCAGAGAGAGACATTTTTAATTTATAATTCCAAATATATAACATAAAGGCTAGAATATTTTTTCCAAATTTTTATGTAATGCACAGAAAAATATCTGTTAATGATACACTTTCAATTAAATGTTACTAATAATTATACACTTTCAATTGGATGTTACTATTAATGATACACTTTCAATTAGATGCTGCTGTTAATGAGATACATTTTCAATTATATCTTTCCATTATATGTTAATGATACACTTTCAACACATCAAGTTTATTTAAAAATGTTTTTAGTGTAAGGAATGCAAACTTTCCTAAGAATCATATTCATCAAAAAGCAGTATTACCTAAACTATATTTGTTACATTTTTATGAAATTAAAAGAAAGAATCAAAATTCATAACATCAAATATACATTAATTGACTTAGGTTCAAAAATGATCCGCTTCAATCTACAAGATAAAGAATAGTTCCACTACAATATTAAGTTTAATTTCTTGATGTTAAAAGTAACAAGTTTGTAAATCATTAGTTTTATACATTAAAAAAATCAATACATTTTAAAGGTAACTGAGATATCAGAATCCACAAATAATAATTTATAAGGAGTAAAATAATGGATTAACTGAAAAAAATGCAAAAAATATTTATGAAAGAAAGAAAATATAATTATATAGTATTACTAAAAGTATTATAATATAAATTACAATTTAGTATTTATTTTACTTGATACAAAGATAAAACAATATGAAATTATTACTTTTTTTTATCAATTTTAACATATTAAAGTAGTTACAGAAAATCATCCCTTTTGTTAAATACCTACAATTAAACCAATGTTGCCTATAAATAAATAATTACTTTCAGATTCTTTAAATATAGTAAAATTTAAAAAATAATAGATATGTCAAAAACAGTTTTCTTTCATTATTGCACAAAATATAACTACCTTAACTAATTAATGAAAAATGTAACTTTTATGAACAGACTTACTTCTACAGTTAGCTAAAATATTTCATTTCAGTTACATTTATTAAATATTATAAAGCATTCATGTTTTCATTATGATATACACTAAAGTTAGACATAGTAATGTGTTAGATATATTTATAATAAATTTAAAATGCAAATAAAAATATTTTTAACTTCGTAATCTAATATATAAAGTTAAAATCTTTATCAACAACATTAAAAATTTTATTTGAATCTATTCAAAGGTTGAAACAAAACTGTTAATAAGCCCAGTTGTTTAGCCACTAATATTTGCCATACTCTGCATACTTTCAAAAATACTGATGATCTTTGGGTTGAAAATTCAAGACAAGCAAACAGCCGAATTCCTTTATAAAACATTGTTGCTCTAAGTAATGCAGAGAATGTATGAGTAAGCAACTATAAATTATGATGTGGTGCATAGATTAACTTGATCAAATGTAGAAAAATATTTGATCAGGTTACATTATATGTATCTCCAGAAATGTCTAAAGTAAAAACTCCTAAATATCTCTGAGGCAAAAAAAATATATTATGCCACAGTAAACTGAACTAACTTTTAACTTCTGAAATATGAATTAACGATAACTAAATCTCCTTATTAGTAACCTAATATAGTTTTCTTCAGACAAGGTAGTTATGCATTTTCAAACATCTGTAACATGCAGTAAGCTGCATTTATTAATCTATAATTTATACATTTCTATGCCAATGTCATTTTAATATTTCATTCCATCATCATGAAATGTAATTATTACATGCCAAAAAAAGTAAATATATTCTTATACTTCTTCGAAATATATTCAAAGAAAAAGTTTTAGAACAAATAAAAAAATTTAAATTCATATTAAAACTAAAAAGTTTTGATGATACCTTTGCATTTAAATCATATATATTTATTTTCTAGAATTTATAACAATAATATAAAATGAAAAAATTATTCTTATTGATCTTTTCTTTATATATTATACATATATATATATATATATATATATATATATATATATATATATATATATATATATATATATATATTATTTTGCTGTGTCAACAATTTTGGAAAATTGCAAAGAAAGAAAAATTCACTATTCTGAAATTGCTTATTATTTTTTAAAATCCTGTTCCCATAATCAAATTCATCACTTTAAATCTGATATTCTCAAAAATCTTACCTTCCTATTATGTGAGTTGGAACACAAGATGTTCCAAAACGTTGCATACCATAGTAGTTAATAAAACCTTTTGATGATAGTGAATGCATTGCTTTATCAATATTTTCTTTATTGCCATCAAATTGTCTAGAAAAAATCAAAAATATTATTTTAATTCAGTTATTAAAACATTTTAATCGCTTACATTATTAACATTATTAATCGATAAAAAATATTTATATAATTTTATAAGCTTTTTTCACCTGAATTTTCCCCTTTTTCCTTAAACAATATAATTGTAAATATAAATTTTAAATATTCTATATAATGCATTGGCATATATAAACTTTGTTATAAGTTATTGTACAGTAATTTTTAATGAATAAGAAAAATTGCACAAAATACCAACTGAAATTATTCCATAATTCTTAATTCTAATCCACAGTTTTAAATTTAAAATCATTTGCTATTGACATTTCTAAAATTGTTCTTATAAAATTTTATTTATAAAGTTTTAAAATATAAATCAGATTTGTACATACATTTTAAATCATAATTTAATAAAAGTTTTTTAAAACTGGAAAATTTATGATAATACTGTTAAAAAAAATTAATCCACACACTATACAATAATGAAATATAACAGTATGTTGATAATATTGAATAAATTCATTTGTCACCTTTATTTGTAAAAGGGTAAATATTAGAATTTATGCATGTACCTACATTTTTATAATAAGAAAAACATCGCTCACAGCGATTATGTATACATGCTACAGTTAAAGATTCAAAATATTAACTAATTGCGATTGGACCATATAAAATAGTTGGGGTTGTAATGTTCTCCATAAGAAATTATTCTTCTGGGATGGATGAGGGTCTTCTGTTTGGTCCCAAGAACCAACCATTAATTCTAAATTACAAGAAAAACCCATTTAATTCTAAAGGTGGAGTCTAAGAGAAACTCAGAAATGATTACACACATACGACGAGAATTAGGATTATTTAAACAATTATGCTGAAATAAAAGTATAAAAATCATATATTATACTGAAATAATAGTAAAATAAAATTTAGTATTGGTATTTATTTAAAAAATTATTTTATGGTATAAATACTTACAGAATTTATTGGGAAATTTTATACCATAAAAATTAGGTGTTTAGCTTATTTAAGCACATTCTATTTAAAACATTAATTTCAAAAGTATTTTTGATAACATTAGAAAATATTTGATTTATCCAAATAAATATTAGCAATTATAAAAAAATGTATATAAAATAATTATAAATGTTTATTAATTTCTTATAAGTCATATTTATAAGTTATATTTATCATAAATATGAATCCTTTTAAAATCGATATTGATTACTGGTGCTTCTCAAAGCATTTAAATAACAACTTAATATAAATATTGTTACAACAAAAGAATTAATGTTTCTATATTTATGAATCAGTCAAATTTCATTAATATAACCATATCTCAATTTTCCAATTATCTATAAAATGAATATAAAATATATAAAGAGAATGGAAAACTATAACTGACTGCTTTCATTATCTCTTAACAGTTTTTCCAAAAAAGAACTGAAATTAATTTTCTAATCAACAAACTTTGAAAAATCAAATGTTTTCATTTGTTTCATTGTTGTATAACTGACTGCTTTCATTATCTCTTAACCGTTTTTCCAAAAAAGAACAGAAATTAAAATGAAATTAATTTTCTAATCAACAAACTTTGAAAAATCAAATGTTTTCATGCATTATTATTTAAAAGTAAATATGTAAAAATTTAAAAGTAAAAAAACAATTTGAAAATATTTGATTCAAAGTAGTTTTTTTAAAAAAACAAGAGCACTTAAGATAAATCACATATAGTATGAAATTATTTATGAAAATTAATGATTTATAAATGATGAGACAGCTGAGTAAAATTGCAGTAATTTCTTAACATCAATATTCAACACAACGATTATATATTTTGGTAGCAAGTGATTACAATGGAATTCTAGATAGGAACAACTGATTAAAATTTAGTATTGATATTTGCAATAAAATCAAATAAATACCTATACATATTACTTTGGAATATTATTATAGTAGTATGTGAACTCATGGATTGTATCAATTGATTAAAATATTATCATGAAATCTAAATAAACATAAGTTAAAAGTTATCAATGAAACCAAATGGATATGCACACATACAAATAATCATTCTAGATTACATATTTATACTTATAGATTAGATTTATAAATACAAAATGAAAGTTCGATCAGGTAAATAAGAAACTAGTACACTGTTTTTAACTGCCTTCAATAAAAGAAATACAAATTAAAAATGCAACCAATACAAGTTAAACATTTTCACTGCATTATTGATACATTATTTAAAATCATATATAATAAAATATTGATATGATATTTAATATTGAAAATAAATAATAATTCATATTAGAATAAAACAATTAACTTTTTAATTATTGGAGGAAAACACTTTCAGAAATATTTAAATTTTAGTAATGAAGATAAAAACAAAAAGCAATTTACCTTAATATTATAACAAATGAATTTCCATATAGATCTCCTAATTTAATTTGTTCAGATTTGTATCTAAAAGAAATAATAAAGTAATAAATATTCATAATTAAACTGAAATCTATTAAAAATGCTCATTTATAATTTGAAAACTACTTACTCTATGTTACCTATTTTAATCATTTGAAAATGTTTGTTAATACCAAGTAGTTTTTCAGATCTTAATCTATAAGCTGAAACTAATTGACTAGTTTTAGCTCTTTTATCTTTTGTTCCAGCATACGAAAATATTTTAGGCTGAACTCTAAAATTCAAATAGTAATATTATAGATTGATCATTTACAGGGATAAATATTTTAGTTACAATAAAGTCACAAAAATAATATTAACACAGTATCATTCAATAGAAATATTAATGGAATAATCTTAACATATGATTTGAATAAGTCAAAAACATTTGAAGAGATTTAATATTTTTCAATATCACATGTTTACACTAAAAATTAAAACAATATTAAAGATTATGATAATATGGAACAGTAAAAGTTGTACTGAGCTAAATATTTTAGTATAGTTCTAAATAATTAAGAGCACTAATGTTTAAGATAACTGAACCCTTAAAGTGTTCAACTGAAGGCCAAAAATCTAACCTGCCATTTTGACTTATTAAAAAGAATTAAAGTAATTAGCAAAATGCATATATCAAAAATGCATTATTTTGATTAAAAACACTGAAAATTAAATGGTTATATAATAAGAATTATTAATTTAATATCACTTGAAAACTCAGGAACCTAAAATATTAAATAAATTTTGTGACAATATTATCCTTAATACTTTTTATCATTTTTATTTCTTTTTGTAAATTTTTTTATTGACTCAACTTTATATTTCTTACTGATAAATTTCCTTAAAAAATAATACAATTTAAGTAATATATAAATTTAAAGATACATCTAACAATGTAAAAAGACATTACAAGATGTTATAATTATTAACATAACTTATCTTTTTCCAGTGCAAATTAAACTATAATCAAAACACAACATTAAACACAACAATGCAAATTCTCACCTCAGAAATGATGCAATAGTATTAATTGTATCAATTGTATCTTTATTTTCTTTATACAAAACAAAATGAGCATAGTTTCCACCAACAGGAGGTTGAAATCGGTTTCCTATGACAATGGATTTAATTTATTTATGAATAATTATGCATAGATATAAATAACAATGAAGCAGTTAAAAATTATAAAATAATTGCTTCTAATTTTCATACTGAAAAAAACGTGTGATAAGTATACAATTTTTTTTTTTTTAAATGTAAAACAGATGATAACTTAATAGTCACACATGCAAAACTATTTTTAAGAACAATTATTTATGCATAAACAAACCAAATAAACTTATTTTAGTTCTTTTTTTATGAAAAGTTTTAAAAAATTTTGCAGAACAAAGTAATATACCATTTTATTATTATGACTATTATAATACATTTTGCCAAAACATTTTAATAATGCACAACAGCCAATCATTCATGTGAATGCTAAAACAGTAGTAACTAATTCAACCAATGCCAGATAATAAATCTAAAAAAAATTATTAACGTTATAAGTGATGGAAAAAATGTTTATTATAATTGTTTTAACACACATAACATTTTAATAAACATTTATTAAAAAGTCTGTTTATCTTATGAATGCTTATAAAAGTTTTCAATACTTTTACATATTAATTCAATTAAAAATATATAAATTTGCATGTATATTTAATATATTTTACTGGGAAATAATTTAAAAGCTCCCTTAATTTGTAAGAGCTACAAAAAACTAATTTTTATATTCTTCATGAAATTAAATTTTACATTTTTGATATGAAAACATAATCATAATCATTTTTGATATAAAAACATAATCATATAATCATCAAATCACAAGAATACATTCCAGCACAGTAAACCAGATTGGCACATTCATCACCAAGCTGACTCCTAGGATTTAGCCAAAAATTTGTATAACCAGTTTTATACAGTTAATGAAAATAAAATATAAACATTTTAATTGCATAAAAAAATTATAAAAAAGAAGAGAAAAAGAAAATTTTAAAAAATCTTCAGTTTAAGAGATCAATAGAATAACATCTGCCTTATAAACTTTCAAAAAAATTCAGAAAAATAGTGAGATGTAAGCATTTTTATACAGAAAGTTTCTTATATATTTACATGTTTCCTTTAGTTATATTCTTAAAGTGACGTTATGTATTTCAAACATTTAATTTATTGGGAGCATCATACAAACTAATATTAATCATTAAATTTTTATATAACTTTTAAATATTAATGAAAATATTTAGCTATCAATTCATATAAGCAACCGACCTTTTTTGAAACACCTCTTAACAACAATAAATTTTTTGCCATTTTCATCAATAGTTGTAGAATCAACATTATTATAACTTTGCCTCAAACCAACATGTATTTCTTTCCTTGCATCTTTATCCATATCAGTAACCTAAGAAAATTGTGTCACAAAATAACTCACAAATACAACTGAAGCAAGATAACAAGCATATAAGTTTCTAACAAATAAAGCAATACAAATTACAACTATGGCTAAACAATCTTATAAATAATTATATTAACTTAAAATAATTATATAACTTAAAAATAAATTATTAGACTATTCATTAAATCTTTGTATGGCAGTAAAATTATATATAAATATCATAAAAAGAGAAAATTTTCATATTTACAAAAGTGAATAATCAAAATGAGAATAAGTATACATTAATTTTAATTACAAGAAATTTGGCACAATGACAAAACTGAATCACCACATGTTCATTTTCTTCAGAATTTATTATCAGATTTAACACAGTAATTGAAAAAAAGAACAATTTTTATCTATGTGAAATATAACAAAGTTCCAAATATAGAAATTCACAATAAGAAAATGTTTTAATTTCTTCTTTTCCCTAAAAATTTATTTAATTACTCAATTCTTTATTTTTGAAAATACTATTTTTAAGTTAAATAATAATATAAAAATTGATAACAAGAAATCTATCCAGTGGGTGCATGTTAAATTTATACAAATTACATGTGTGTTGGTATAGGCAGCCCTCTTATAACACAAAATTCCTAAAACAAACTATATTATATGAAACTGCACTATATGAGACACAGAGCCAATACAAAAGGAGGGAGTTTTATTTTGAAAATTAATTAAAAATATAAAGTTTTTTTTTCATTTTGGAGTATGTATAACATAAAAAAGTACAAAAAAATATGAATTATATTTCAAGTAATTAACAACAACAAGAATATATGTAATGTTGCTAGAAAAAAGCATTAATGAAATAAGATATCTTCTATAATTTGCATTTAATATTAATCCAACATAACTCATTTTATTTTGTTTACAATAATAATTAAATAAATTGAGCTATGTGGGTAAGATAACAAAATTAAAAAAGTATTTTGCTAAAGTATTTCAGTTAAAGAAAGTAATTTTAAAGCATTCAATCTAAGCTGTTATTTGATTTTTGTGTGTTAACTTTTCTTTATATCAACTTGATATTTTAGTGTCCAAAAAATTTAATTTATCAACTTATTTTTCATATTTGTCATAAATATATTTTTTTCATACATTTAGATGTGGCAAAAAAATGACACATTGGCAATTTGTCTTCAAAAGAATTTTTTTTTTTTACAGTTTATCCAGTGTCCAAAATGCAATGCAACTCAAGCGTTGCCCACATTTTGGCCTGCAGTGGTTTAAATAAATGCCAGTTATTCTCAGGCTTTGAGGCTGTGCTCCATTGTTTGAAGATGTTTAGGCTCATGGACTTGGTTTGATATTGCTGTCAACCAGGAGCGATAAGCCACAACACAAAAATGTTTGTTTTTCATATTTGTATTTAATAATTTCATTAATATTTTTAATAAATTTAATTCTCTGCTTATTTATTTAAATAAGTATGCATCTAGTAAATTAAAAATATATAAATCTATTTAAAAACATTTTGATTCAAACAGAAAATTTATTTATATATTTTTTCTTTATTTACATATACCTTAATGCAAGTAAATGTATACTCCAATATGAAGCAAATGTAAACAATAAATATTATTTAATTTAAAAGATTGTACATGGGTGAAAATATATTCAATGCTTAAAAAATAATTTGAAAATAAAATTGGAAAGTAAAATTGTTATTCAAAATACCTGTTATTACTGAAGTGTTCAATTTAAAACATTTCAGTAACAACTAATATTTTGAATAACAATGAACAAGAGTATAAATGGATTCAAAAGTGCATATGTAATTTTTAAAATAGAAAAACTAGCATATTTTTTTAAATAAACATCTTAAAAGATGGTTGAAGTTTATTTTAAAATATAAATTACATTTTTATGCAATTTGTAATCAAATACCTTTTATGGACTTATTAAAAAGGCAAAGGTTATACTCACTTTAAAAGAAAACTCAATTTTAAGTATTTTAATGTTTTATAAACTTTATTAGATTAATGACTTTAAAACCCTCTTTAGCAAGGATAGAAGTAATTTGTTAAAACAATATTTACACAGAAACTCTGAAACAGAATAATTACAACATCAATTATTGATTATATCTTGTCCGAAATAATAAATTAAAATTAGTAGCTTGTCTTTTAAAATCTTTGATTACACAGCTACTTTTTTTCCTTTTTATTTCTCATGAAGATAAAACTAATCGGATAAATTAAAATTTATAAAAGTAATTACAGCTTGACTATATAGGAGAAAATCATCTCTTACAAAAATACTAATATATTATGTAAAATAAATATAATTTAAATGAATACTTCAATCATAACTTCAGCAGATTCATCATTTTGGCAACAAAGTGCATCCAATTTTGCCATAGTCTCCTCATCCAAAACATTATTAAGCTAGAACAGAACAAAGTTTTAAGCAATACAATGAAACTAATACATCAAATTTTAAAATTTGCATGTGTAAATATAGCTACAAAAAAGGTTGATAGTCAATATTTTTAGCACAAGTTAAAAATCTAATTCCCTGAGACATTTTCAATCTACATCTTTAATATAGAGCAAGAAAATAAAACATCAAAATAAATATTAGTAATTATAAAATAATAACTTCAAAATTATCACCATGTAAATTGATATTTTATTTTAAACAATTTGTTTTATTCCTTAAATCATTAATATCTATATTATTTTAAATAATTTTAACACAGTAGACTTTCAATTATTCAATATATTCCCTACTTACAATAAGAAAAATTCTGATAATCTGAAATTATTTTAGTATTTCATTGCTGAAAACAAAAATAATTATATATTTTTGATTTACTGCCGAATAAAATACTTTCAGTAATAAAGTATAGATTCAGTAAAAGAATCTGTGAATAAAAGTGAACGCATTTTATATTTAAGGGACAATATTACAATAAAAAATAATTATATTTTCTTAAAATAACTTTTGAATTTTTATAATGTGATAATTTTGTACTAAAACTGTACAATTCATAACGATTATATGGTGAAAGTTCCTGTAGCTACTCAATAGGAATGATTTTAAATTTAAAAAATGTTTTCAGTTTATTAGATTTTCTGTTAATATATAAAGTCATTTTTTGTTTATAATTTGATTTTACTCTTGAAATGTACATATATTCTGAAATAGAATTTCCCAATCAAATTTCTACTATACAAATGTTAAGATTTTTGAAAGAAATATAGAAATAACACATACAATAAAAAGGTAATTAATTTTTTTTCTTAATTCAGTATTATATTTGGGTAGCTTACAAATGACAATATGAAAATGAAAAATGTTTAGCCGACAACAGAACTGTGCTCAGTTAGACTCATTAGATTTCCTCAAAAGCTGCATGAATTCTTTCTTATTTATATTATGAATTCAAATGTTAAAAAAATAATTTATTTTAATCAGAAGAGATTTATTTATTCCCAATGAATTTCTATTGCACATGTTGAAAAACCCAAAGAGCTTTTTAATTGTCATGGACTAATAATGGGATAATATGACTGTGCATACATTAATGATGATAGAAATGTAGATTAGTTCAGACATTTTTTCCACATAAAGTATTTTGATTGTAGCCTGTTTTTTTAATGGATTTTGAATCTCTACAATCATCATATCCATAGTGATAAGTGGATACTTGAGCTGATGAGCTGAAAGAGTTTGAACAGATATTTTATGACATATACAATCCTAACAATATGAAAATTGAAATGGTTAATTATTTTAAAATGCTTAAATTTTTGTAATAATCAATGAACAGCTTAGCACATACCTTTGAATTTAGTAAAAATGAGTCAAAAAGCAAATTATATAATAGTAGAACTTATTGCAAAGAAAAAACTAACCATTTAGTGAGAATATGATAATGTTTGTATTTAAAATTACAGTCAATAAAATGTCAGGAAAAATATGCAAACAGGAAACTCTGATCCTGGGCAGTACAGTGAGCTCAATTATCCACAGTGGAATCTCAAAAAGGCAAACTGGACCAGGTATAAAGAGTTGAATGATTATTTAATGAGAGACCTCTTTGCGTCAGGTGGTGTTGATAGGGTCATTGGAAATTTTCCTGATATTATTCTGGCCTGTGTGTTGGAGAGTATATCAAGATGCCAAAGGAAAAAGTATTCCCCTTTTAGGAATGAAGAATTATAGCTTCTTAAAGAAAATAGAGACAAGGCTAGAGTTAGGGCTGACTCTACTGGCCTGATGACAGATTGTATTGAGCTTTGTAAGCATCATGATTTTTTGCAAAGAGCTATTAAAACAGCTAAACACATGGCCTTTAGAGGCTTTGCAGAAGGCCTTGACTTTCGTAAAGATGCTCTGAGAACTCACCATTTCTTGTCAAGGCTCAGTAATCAAAAGGAAAAAAGAAATGAGCCCATCAGGACTGCAAACAAGTTGTTAACTTCTGAAGGGGATATAGCTGGGGCTTTTAATGCAATTACTAGACTACTGTTATTAGTCAATTACTAGATTACTAGACTAGTCTACTAGACTAGTGCCATTAATAGACTAGTGCAATTACTAGATTACTAGACTACTATGCCAGAGTAAGTAATTACTAGACTACTGTTAAGATCACAAATGATCTTCTTAAATGCCCTCCCACTTGCCTTAACCTTGAATTGGATGAAATCTTTAACTCGCCTTTTTCGGATTGAGAACTCAAATGTGGCATTAAGCAATTGCCACAAAGGAAAAGTGCTGGGCCATATGGTATTCTGCCAGAGTTTTTTGTACACCTTGGAAATAAATCCATGAAAGTATTACTCAGACTTATTAAGCTTACCTGGAGGAATGTCATTACCAGTGGATGGCATAAAGGAGAAATTTTGTCTATTCTTAAAATTGGAAAAGATACAGGTGTTTTGGATAGAGCTTCCATCCTACTTCACTTACCAGTGTTGTGTGCAAACTAACTGAGTGTCTCATCACAAATCGTCTCAATCACTATCTAGAGAATTATGGTTGTCTTACTGACAGGCAAGCTGGTTTTAGGAAGCATAGGAACACTTTCAAATAGATTGCCAGAATCACTCGGGAGATAAAAGATGGTTGTCATCAAAGAAAGAATACTGCAGCAGTGTTAATAAACTTCCAGACAGCTCTTGATAGAGTGTGGAGGAGAGGGCTTCTCAAAAAGTTAATCGCCAATAGTATCTGTGGCAATATGTTTCACAGGATTAAACCTTTTTTAGGTCAACATTTTATCAGAGTCCGGTATGGTCCAGCCGTCTCAATGATATTGTTGATAAAATTACGAATTCTCAGACTTGGGTGCAGGTCCTTCTCTTTGCTGATGACATTGTTTTATGGACAACTGAGACACCAAAGTTATCCAGGATGCGCATAATGCTACCTTGAAAAAAACTCTTGATTTTGTCAAAAAATAATGAGATGATTGTTAATATAAATAAAACAACTTTTCAGGTTTTTTCATAAAGTACCAACCCTAAAATAATTAAACTTTTATACTAATAATCAAAAACTCCCACTAACTAATAATCAACAACTCCTTAGAACTGAAGAGCATACTTATTTAGGAATTGTTCTGGACTCCAGGCTAAGTTAGAATAGACAGGCCGATAGAGTGCTGAGTATTGGAAGCATAAGAAATAAAATACTTAAAAGGCTGACTGGTGATAAATGGGGAGTGACACAAGATCTACTCTGCACTACCTATAAATCTTACATTAGGCGTGCTATTGAATATGGTAATGAGCTTTTCATTACTGCCTCTGAATCAACCCAAAATAGGGTTGAGATTTCTCAAAATAATGCCCTCAGAATTATCACTGGTGGAGCTTTTTCTACCTCTGTCCAAGCCATGCAGATACAAACAAATATTGAGCCTTTGGCCCATCATAGGAAAATAAATGCTCTCAAATTGGTTGAGAGACTGGTAAGACGTGATGATTTTTGAAATACCTATAAACCCACAGATCTCAGATTGAAATCCCAACCCCACCATCTTGCAACTGACAAAAGAACTGTCTGATGCTTTTGACATTCCTGTTTCTAACAGACATTTCTTTCCCACAGTAGGAAAATTTCTCAGACATTTAAACTCGTTACAGTTTAATTTAGACTTGGTTTAGCCAGTGTGTAGAAAGTCCTACACTGAGATAGAATTGAGAACTGCTGCCATGGCCACCATTGGCGAGAGGTACTTGGCATCAGACTGGTTGTATGTCAATAGAGATGGTTCTGCTATCAGTGCTGATAATAAAGGTGGTGCGGATGATTAATCTTGTAACTTTAGCTTTAGTTGTGCTGTTGGTGCAAATTGGACCAACTATGAGACTGAAATTGCTACTGTGCAAATCACTTTGAATGAAATTGAAAGGGATGATGATCTAAATATTGTGATATTCATTGATTCACAGTCCACTACAAAAGCTATCCCTTCCATCATACCATCTAACAAGGAACCAATCCTTAGATTCCAACTTGCAATTGATGTTTTGATGAATAGGAGACAAAATGTGGTCCTGCAAAGGATCCTGAGTCACTGAGGAATTACTGGAAATGAAATTGCAGACTCCCTGACCAAGTATGGCTACAACCTCCCACAACCTGATCCACTTATTCACTAATATAGTGTTATTAGAATGATCGATGCGAAATTTATAGTGCATCTTAGAGGGATTTTTAGGGATTTGGAGGAGGGAAAAGTTGGAGTGACTTGATGGAAAATACCATCCCTTATGACCTGCCCAGAGCTGTTGTTGTCACTAACTTTAGAATTAAAACAGGACATGACTAACTTTTAAAACATTTATACAGATTTGGTTTGGCAGACACCCCAACATACCCACTATGCAATGCCTTTGACATGTCTGGTGATCATATGATCACTTATTCTGGATTTAGTGGTGTAGTAGCAGTCAACTCTGCTAAAAAAAATTTCTTAACTTTGTTTGTTTGTTTGTCAGAACTGTATTGGGCTGCCCATCTCAGACTAATGGCAGTTATGCCAAAGTCTAGCGTAGGTAAAAAAAAAGAAAAGAAAAAAACACATCAAAATTTAGTTGTTTTATAAAGACAGAATTTTGAATGGGATTTTTTGCTTTAAGGAAAAAACGCATGCATATTTTCAATAAAACAATCAAAAACATTTTACTAAATATTTTCTAGATTAAATGTATGCACAAATGTATAATCTGTTTAATAGATATTTTGAATTCTACTAAATAAACTATGCATCTGCACCTACATTTTATATTACAATATAAAATATATTTGCATTTTATACTTTGTTATATAAAATAGACCTATATTTTATACGACACAAGGCACAAGCATGATATACATTACTACAAGGGGTAGAAAAAATATGAATTCCAGTAACAAGAGTCTTAGATTTCAAAGAAATATAAAGATCATCTTTGAATGAGAGTTTTGATATATTTCAAATAGTGGACTGACTAAAAAGTGAAGATAGATACAAACAAATTAACAAAAATATAAAGAAAAATAATAACTTTTTTATTATCATTACTGTCTCATTGATAGGAGTGGCAAAAAAATGTATTATTATTTTTAATCACCATCAATAATAACAATTGAGTAATGAATTTTCTCTCCCATTCATTCTTAAAGCTTAACTTCAAACGAAGTATTCAATGATTTACAATAGGATGGTTCATTGAAAATAATACTGGTAGCAAATAAAATATTAGTTTTGATTGCCCATGATATCCAATAATTCATAGTAATTAATATATTAAGAGTAAAAATAGAAATTATTTCCTTTTTGCAGAAAATGAAGTCCACATATGAATCTTTGAATTTAGCATTTGTTTAAATAAAACACATTTGTTATACTAAAAAGTTTATCATTGGAATCATAATTATATTTAAAACTATAAATTTTATTTTGTTTTGAAATAAATGACTAAAAAGACAACAATTTTCTATTTCCATTAACAATTATTAATTAAAAATATTAGGAGAAACATTGTATATAAATGAAGGTGTTTTCTACAACAGAAGTATTCTTATAAGGGTTCTTTAAAAGTAAAAAATGGAGAGAAGGACCTTTTTAGAAAAAATAAGGTGTAGAATATGAGATTAAAAATTACTGAATCAGGAAACAGTAACATATCAATGCATTTATTTCATTAATCATGTCATACATTACTCTTGTAAAGTTATTCTCCTTACAAAATAAACAATTATTACACTGTTATTAAAAAATATTACTTTAATAGTTTGGCTTTTTTTGTGCATACGATGAATTTTAATATGATTGTATGATAAATTTTAATATGATTAATGAAATAAGAACACGTATACCATAAATTCTTTAATATGATTGTGCCTGCATATGCACGCTGCAGCAAACGAAAACTGTGTGTGAACTATTAATAAACTAATGTTTCAGGGGAAAAACTTCATCTCAAAGAAATAAAAAAATTATTTTTATAATATCTTATGTACATAAAAAATCCAGAATTTTTTAAAATGTAGTTATATATGTGTATGTATATTTTTGCAAATAAATATCTATGCAAATAATTTCATTTATGAAAATATACATACCTTGCTTAAAAACACAGGATCCGAAGGTTTATCCAAATTAGTAAGTCTAACAACATTCTGTTTCGTATCAATTTCATTAACTAAAAAATCAGAATACCTAAAAATAAAATCTTATACAATAATTAAATTTAAAAAAAGCAATTTAATATCAAAACAGAAAAAATTTGTAATCAATTTAATAAAAGTATTGCTATAAAACTAATTCCTATTAAAGATCTCCTTCACTAGAGATTGATTAAATTATTCATCTCTTAAACTCCTATATCTTAATATTTAAAAATTTCAAAAGAAAAATGGATTTCTAACATTTCATTTTATAACACATATAAAAAATTTTATTAGTTTTTTCCTTTACAACATGAGAATGAAGTTATTGCTTTATGTTAAATTGATTTTGGCTACCACAGGAAAAATTTCAATCTAAACTAAAAAGAATTCAATAATGATAGATCATTAATGATTTGTTTCAAATATACAAACAAACTCTTTTTTTTTCAGAATTTAATTTAAATTAATAGAAAGTATTTATGTCATTGTGACCAAAACATCAAAGTGTATACATCCCAATCTTAAAAATATAATTTCTTCATTTGATAATTTATGTAAATATATTGAAGATTTTATTTCTAATTACATTAGATTAAGAAACTGAAATGATTGGATATTAAACTGGAACATTTAGACAGCAATTCTTAATCTTTGATTTTTTTTTTTTTTACTTTAAACAACTTAAGATTTTAGTAATGTAATTAGAATAAAAAATAAAACTGCATAATAATAGAGTGTTGAAATACTAATTTCTAGTATCATTATAATTTTATTTAACAATTAAATAAAATAGGTTATATTTCTTAATATTCATTGCCACATTATATCTTAATTAGCATAAAGGTTTCATTTTTTTGTTACTTACGTTATACATGTTTTATGGATCAGTTCAATTTTGATACATTTCATTTTGACAACTAATAAATGCATAAAATATTTAGAAACAAAACTAAAAGTTTTCATACTTTAAAATGTTTCTATTATAGGCTTACCTCAGCTATTAAATATTTCTGTTAAAAGCTCTAACAGAAGCTTTTATATCATTAGCTTATCTTTAAAATATTTATAATTTTATATAACTCTTTCCAAGAGAGAAAAATAAAAGTTTGCTGCATTTTTTCTTTAAAATAAAACTAATGTATGATATGAGACTTTTTAAGTTAAAAATTATCCATATATTATTAACATTTCAATCATTCTAAAACAATAAAATTATTCCTTTAATTAAATATAAGAATGATAGTAAGAAATTATTTTCATTTTCAATACATTTTTTCAGTGTGTTTTTCACTTGTACATATTTTAATCTATTTTGCTCAAATTCAAATCAGAAAATAAAAATTTTATTCAATTACTACTCATAGTTCTAAATCTTATTAAAAGTTAATTCCATACCAATCATTAGAAGAAAATGTATAATCTTTGCAATTCAATTATTATTTCAATAGCTTAAATCAATGAAAAATACTATTTTTAGAAAACAAAATTGGCTCTTTAAAAACGAAATATTTTTTTTGAGCCAGAGATAAAACAATTAAACAAATCTTAAAATACCAGAGATTTGATTATATATTTCTACTTAATTATGAAGAGTTCATAATCTCTTCTATAATCTTTTGAACATGTAAATAGAAATTTTGTTTGGGTTAATCTCTTATGCTAATTCCATCATCCTATTACTCTGATATGATGGAATCAGCATAAGATTCATCTTTTATCAGCAATCATTCATTCATCAGCAATCATCTTCAGATTAATAACATTATAAAATCTGATTTTTTTACATGCTTATCTTTAACTTTCATTTTAAAGTAAGTGCAAAAAGAAACAGATGAAGCACATCAAAAAAAATTTTTTTACCATCAAAACTGATATTATTATTATAACCTTATTAATAAGGTTATATTAATAATAATTGTTTTATCAAATCTCAATAGAAATGATTAGTAAAACTCTACATATTCTACTTTCCTGATATCTTTCTCTTCCTATAGTAGTTTTTAAAACAGAATTTAAAATATTGTGTTTGGTTTCTACATCACAAAAAAAATTTTTTAAATAATGCAAATTAATAAGATTTACAAAATTTACTAAAATGCACTATCTAATAAAAAATTTACTATAAATAATGGGTAAATTATAGTAATATAATGTTGTGCATTTGAACTAAATTACTAACAGTAGCAAATTTTTTAAAATAATTTGTTTCATTTATTCAAACAATGGCATTGGGCCCAAAATCAGTTTCAAGACATAGGGTAAATAATTATTGAGCAAATATATTATTACAATAGCATAAATGTGTATGTGTTTGTGTGTGTGTGTGACATCATTTTTTATATAATTCCATTTTAATATATTCAAATACCATGAATGGAAACCCATACAACATCTGTAAACACATTATTCTGACTACGTAATGTTATACAAAAGCATTTAATAATTAATGAGCATATAAATGAAATTAAAAATTTATACGATCTTTGTATTAATGTCAGAAAAAACTTCTTTCAAATTAGTAATTAATGTTTCACATAAATTTTTCAAGTTTGCCGATACTTTTAAATATGTTAAGCTATAAATTCATTTGTCATACTTTGTACAAATCTTTTACTATATACAAATCAAAATCACAAGCATAACAGCTTACTTTAATAAAAATATCTGTCACAGAATATATATATATATATATATATATATATATATATATATATATATATATATTATGTAATTTACAATTTTCTAAGGACTAAATTACAGCTAAAAAACACAAAATAGTTTAAAAAAATACTAATGTTGTAAAAATTTTAAGAAGAGGAAATACACCAATATAAACTTCAATGCACATAGATTTAAAGATTCTGAACTTAAAAACATAAACGAAGATAAAATAGTTTAATCTATTGGATATTTATTTAAAAAACTGATTCCAATATAGTTAAATCATTTAAAATACATTAATCAATGTTTTCAGAAGAAATATTATTATGCATGAAAATCAATCCTGAAATAATGATATACTTTAAAATTGAGCTAAAAAAAGCAAGTGGTTGGCAACTGCAACAAAGGACACAATTCAGATAAAATGATCTAATGGACAACTGTATATACACTTATTTTCTTTTCAAACAGTATATGTTCACCAGCATACATTAAATCTGGTTCAAATTAGCTTTCAGTTAAATCTGGATTAAAGCTCACTATCTTCTGAAGATGAAAACAATGCCTGAATCACTAAGATCACCACTGCCTTTTTTCCAAACAATCATAATTAGTTTAAAAGAATCATGAATTTTACAACTACTTACAAGAAAAAAATTGCAAAGATTTGCATTTATATGATTTTTTTTTACAGCAATAAAGATATATTTTTGATTAAAAGGTAAAATTAAAATTTAATTTAAAACAAAAAATATTAGTCATTTTAAAGAAAGAAAACAAAATATAAAACTCTGCTTCAGTCTCTATTTATGATAAACAATATAAATTTAAGGTGGCTCATTTAAAATGTAACTCAAGTAATAAATAAATTTTTACCAAAACATGTTAACTCGTAAATACAAAACAACCAATTTTGAGTTTATTATTTCTATGTAATGATTATTTATGACTAGTAATAGCTTCTCAATTTTTAAATAAAGATAATCAAAATAGCTCAAAATGAATAAACCACAGTGAATTATAACAATAATATGCTTTTCCTTCTGTGAATGTAGGGATTATCAACACAGAATCTTACTTTTACAGTTAAAAATCAATTTTAATAAAATTATATACACACAATGTATAAATAAAAATTTTCAAAATATAATCCTTTATTTAAAATGTTTTAACATTAATTTGTTATATTTTAGTGAAAGTAGTAGAATTTTTAAGGAAAAGAACTTATTAACTTAGTTTTGTGTTCTTTTCAAAATTTCTGCCATTTCTTAAACCTAGAATGATTTTAGTAATTTTTAAAAGTCACAGATTCATAACAAATATTGTTTTGAACTCTTTTACATTTTATCACATTAATAATAAATGTATCAACTTATCATTTACCAAACAGTGCAGTGAAAGAGTAAGCTATTGAAATTAAACAAAACATCAGTAATATTTAACACAATTGTGTTTTAGTTGTAATTACAACAAAAACAAAATGAATTACAGTACTATATTATTGTAATCAAAGTGAATGCCAAAATCAAAGTGTGCATCAATAAGCTAAATAAAGTTCTCAAAATCAATTATGCAATCTTGTGCGTTGTTTTCAACACTTTACCTTTCTTTAAGGACTGCAATAAAACCAGGTAAATTACTGATGAATTCTGTAATACCAACATCAGATTCTGTTGCCCGAGTATAATAAACATTTTCTTGTCGATTTAAATTATTGGGAGATTCAACGTATTGAACATTCCTACTTTTAAAATTTTCGCATTCAGAATTTACATCAGACGCAATTTTTTTGGCATCTTTATAGCTTTCTGAAGTTGTATCATCAAGATGCCTCTTTAAATTTGTAACAGAACTCATTTTTACAAAATATGATATACAACGTGTCGAAATATACGTATAATAATCAATAACTTATGTCTGTATAATGTAAAAAATGTAATTTGAAATATAAAACAAGAAATTAATTTAATATAAGTCACGATAACTCTCTGGCACGATTAAAAATATAATTAACATTTAAATTAAATATAATTTTTCATTGATTGAAAAAAAGAATATTCTTCGTTTTTGAAAACAAAATTGTCACCATTCAACCAAAATAAAGGGCATGTTTGGTTTTTAATTGATTGATTGATAACACGTTTTTGCTTATAGTTACTTTGATTGTGGAGCAGAATTTGTCACGAATGATCCACAAATAAAATTCAACTTCTACAACTATTTCTACGCCAGTGCACAAATGCGGCCTGTCGATGTCTTGTCGTGACGTAGTTAAAACGATTTATCTGACGTCATGGAAATCTCAAACCAATGAGAATTTGCTTACATTCCATTTCCATTTCCGATTGTTTCCATTATTCCAATATTTCCATTGTTTGACATTTATTTTTCTCTTTCTTTCTATTGTTTAACATCTATCATTCTCGAAGATTAAATTTCTGCTAGTAAAATGGATAGTAAATTAATAATTGCGGCAACTACTGATGTCGTTTGTACTACAAACTATTTACTAAGCAAAAATGAAAACAAAAATTTCCCGAAAACTAGGAATAATAACAAATTAGTATTGATAAACACCACATTTCTTTATCGAAGAAAATGTGAATTGCAAAACAATTTATTTTTATTATTAGTCATTGCAATGTATGTAGACACAGAAAGAAAATATAAACATGAACTAATGAAAAATTAAATTTTAATTATGATGCGATAGTTAATATTAACGTTATTCATTTAATAATATTCAATACTGAACATTAAACATTTTGTCACATCATATTTTTAGCTTATTCTGTAAATCAAATTTATATATATTTAAATATTTATTGAATCTTCTAACATTCAAAATGAAGCAAGTTTTCATTATGGCCCAAATTGATATCAAAATCTTTTTAACTAAGATATGAAAATTATCTATTTAGTAACTCAATAATTTAATTTTATAACTTTCACGTTATGTAATTTAATCAACATATTTATTTCATACTTTGAAAATAAGTTACATAAGTTACATAGTTTTCAAATAAGTTACATAGTTTTCATAAGTTACATTTGTAAGAGGTAAATCATCACTCTTGCTATTGCTAAAGTGAAAATAAACATGAAGTATTATAGGTGGTGATTTTTTGAACACAACAAAGTTATCCTTTAAAAAAAATTGACTTTGTCCCGCGGAATGTTGCCAAATATTTCAAGCCTGCTTGAAATCCAAAATTGTCTCTCAATCCACCTATTCTTTCCTTAAAGCAAGGTAAATTTATACATTATAAATTTACAGAAGCTCATTCAGCAAGAAAAAATATTATATTCTGTTGTTGAAACGTGTGGAGACTAAATTTATTCCTCATAATGTTATGAAATTTCCAAATCAGTTTTTTCAATTCTGGCAAATTTTCTGCGGAATATTTCAAAGAATTCATACTAAATATTCTTCATTATGAATTATAAATAATGAATGTTTTTTTATTTTAATTCTAAATAATAAATGCTAACATTTTATTTAGAATTCTTAATTCTAAAAAAATAAATGTTTTTTATTCTAAATTCTAATTAATAACTGTTCTTTATTATAAATTCCTTAAAATTTTCTATTGAAAAATTAAATTATTACGGAATATTAAAAATAAGAAAATTGTTTCTCAACTTTTCTTACTTTTTATATTCTGTAATAACAAAAACCACTATAAATAGTAAGTCTTAGTGATGTTCATTTGAAACTTTTTTTTATTTTTTTTAAGAATTTTGCTTTCATTATTTAGATTTTATTTTGTTAAAATCTGTGTGACTAAAGATTAAAATTCGTGTTATTGTAGACTTTATGTAATTAAAATTCCAATTATATAATGTTGAAAATGTTAGAAATATAATGTTAAAAATTTTATTCAAGTTTTCAATATTCCCTATTCGCACGGGATTTAAAAATTAGAAGCGAACTTTCTTAAGGATTTTTGATATTTTGATTTATCATTTTCTTTATGCCCTGTTTTGTAGAGCAATAAATATATTAAAGTAGACTGAAAGAAATCTTTATTTCAATAAGTTTATATTAGTTACATGATTTAAGAGATTTCACTTAACGATCATTCTTTTGAATATCTGAAATGTGAGCGTTCTTTTAATGAATATTAATTGAAAGCAGAAAAGAAATGATGATTGGCAATTTTTTATCAAAAGGAATACTTATATATTTTTAAAAAAATAGAAATTTTAGTTAACTTATAAAGGACATGAACGTAAATTAAATTTTAACCATTAAGTTTATAAGTAAAATTGAAAATATAAATATTAAACATAGTATCTTATTAACGCGTTTGTAGTTAAAATTCTCTTAATACAATTGTGATTCCCAAATCATTCTGTATGTCACTGGTATCAAAACAATTGAGACAAATAGCATTTATCTCCTGGCTTTTTAAAAAAATTCTGATTATAAACTAATACAAATCATAAAAGCCAATTAAATGTCCTTCTCATAAAGAATGAAATCTTTAATGCAAATATTTTTTATAGATTGTAACAATATCAAAATCATCTAATATCTTAGTTAATATATCCTGATTTCTTTTTTCACAATTCCAATATATTTGTATTTTTACAGGATCCATCATTAATCTGTTTAGAGACTCAAGGCCAAGTGCTTATGAAGTAAGCACGTGATTGCAATTTGTAGTTTATTTTTGCACTGAGTACAATACTAGCCAAACATGTTGAATTCGTATCCGGGGGATCGTATATAATTTTTTCTGTGAGTCAAACTGTAAAAAACTCAAGAAAAAATAAAGAAAAATTAATTCATATTTTTATGTAGATTTAAATTTTGATAAGAAAACCCAAAACATTTGTTAATGATTAATAGCCAGTCTTGATTGAGTATCAAGAAGTGAGCTTTGATGTGTCTATTTAACTTTACTATTTCATATTTTAATTTGGATACAAATATTGATGGGGAACCCAGAAATATTTGTTAATGACTTATTGTTTGTCTTAATTATACACCAAGAAGTGAAATATAACACGTCTATTCTTCTGCTTTATTTCAGGTAAGCATTATTTGAATCCCTAAAATTATGCAAAAATTCTTTAAGAAAATAATATACTTTTAATGCATTATTATATTATTGGTTTTAAAAGTCACAAAAGAAGACATTTTAAAATTAAATAGAATGCTTATCTAAATGAGAAATAAAATTATTAGTTTGGAGTCGAATAAATTTGATTCAAAATTTTATTAATTTTCCTGTCAAATAGGTTTTTAAAATAATTGCTGCATAAAAAAAAATTTTTTTTCTACTTTTGGTATTAAAAAACAATCAATCTTTAAAATGGTTAGAGTGTTGGGAAAGTTTTACAGATACATTTTTTAACGTGAAAGGAAACGCATTTCTAATGTATAGTCAAGTGATACAGCGTGAAATTCCAACTTAGACTGACCAATGAAAGAAAAGAACGCGATTACCATTGCCTTGAGAACAAATCTCAAAATTATTCAAAGTACAAATCTGAAAAATTAATTAAGCTAGAACACAGTTAACCTCGGGTTGGGCAAGGTCAATTCACCTTTTCATTCCGTCGAAAGGTCGATAAAACTAAGTACTAAGCATGCTTGGGAACTAAATACTGAAGTTTCGACTTTAGGCTGACCACCATATGCTTCGCATCCCAGGGTACTCAGCCACAAAAACAGATATGGGCACAGTTAACCTTGGTGCCATATGAACTGTAAAAGTTTAGTTTAGTTGTATCAATGAGAAACTAAAATAAAATACAAGTTACTGATTTTTCCAAAATTCGTCTTTTTACAGTTACTGTGTTACTAGATATTGAACATAACAATTCTAAAAATAAAATTAAGCTACACTTGCCAAATACAATAAATTGCTCAAAATAATCAATAATATCTGACAAATATCTTACAGACTGGTTCAGTGTATATTTTCTACGAAAAGATTAAAGTTGTACCCGCGAAGAAGCTGTAGCCGAAGGTAGTGAGTAATCGACAAAAAGTAATTTACTCTTAGATAGAGAGTTAGATTTACTTTAAATTAAAATTGGAAATATTGTATCAGTATTGATAAAAAAATTCTGTAGTTCTTAAAAATCTCCATCTAAGCTTCTTTTAGAGCCAATTTAGTATGTATTATATTTGAACTTGACATTCTGAAATGTATATATTTCAGAATATGTTAATTATTCATGTTATCCCTAAATTTGTAAATTTTTGTCAAAATATACTCAATATTATTAGTATTTCATATATTGGGAATGTTATTTTCTAACTCTATAAGTAATACTCTTCCCCTATTGGATAATCAGGACCTTTTCCATTAAACTTCACACAATCAATCAATCAAACAAACCTATTAGATAATAATTTATTTATTTAATCTTCAACTTCGTAAAATAAAATTTTGTTCACATCATTTTTAGCGTGAAACAGTTTGGCAAATAGGTTAGGTTAGGTTACGGCAAAAAACTGTTTTGGAGCTTTATGCTCATAGGCTTATAGCTCGCATTGAGTACGATTGAGTTTTTACTTGAAACCTAAACAAAAAATGGTGGATTGATGATTTTGAAAAAAATTGACTATCAAAACGAAATGATAAGTACGGCGTTTGATTGACAAATGAAGGGGAAATTAGGCCGCATGGAAATACAAAGACGAGAAAAAAAATTCGAATCTATTAATTCGTTTCAAAAAAGAAATTGTTGCGTCAATTTTCTCTTTAGGACTCGTTGACAAATTTAAAATCCAAGAGAAAGAAAGAGCTCCAATACCAAGTTTTTCTCTTAAGGAATCGCTTGCTTGATCATATCGAGGACACGATAGCATTATGTGATCCATGGTTTCTCTTTCTCCACAAGAGCATTTATCCGTTGAAGAAAGTCTGAATTTATGTAATTTAGCATTTGTCGGAAAAGATCTAGTTCTAGCTCTAGCTAGCCACACCTCTTCAAGGTGAGAATTAATATAATTGCGGTGAATTTTCGTGATAGAAGACATGTGCGAAAAGTTAGAGGCATATTTACTATTTTTCCATTCGTTGTTATTATAATTGATAAAAATGATTTTTTTATACCATGGAGAAGGTCTTCAAGTGAAATCGAGTGCAGAATATAACTTTTATTAATGGCCAATTTTGCAAGAACATCTACTTTTTCGTTCCCAGCAATTCCGGAATGACCTGAAATCCAAACTAATTGAATAGATTCGCAAATCTTAGTTGCATTTCCTAAAGCTGATCCGATGTGTTGAATGATGGTTGGGGAAGAGGTTGAGAGAGTTTTCAAACTGTTTAAACCGGATAAGGAGTCTGACAATAGTTGGCATAGTTGGAGGGAGAAATACAGAATTTAGTCACCGCCAGATATAAAGTCAAAGCCTCTGCTGTAAAGATGGAATTAGAGTTATTGATTTGCCCGGAAACAAAGGAGTTATTTATGCTGTTATAAACAGCGGTTCCAAGTTTATTTTCTATTTTAGATGCATCAGTAAATAATAATAAGTGATTGGACCATTCAGAAGTACTATGCAGTTCAAAGAGGTCGTTGATAGTATTTGTAGGAAGATTTTTAGTCTGAAAAGTATATTTTCTAAGAAATATTTTTAAATTAATATTAACAGATGCAGGTTTTGTAGGAACTCTTAAAATTTGTGATTCTTGAATTCCATTTTCTTCAAGCCATTTTTTCACTCGCAAAGATAGAGGAAGAGCGCTAGAGATATGGTTGTATGGCATTGATTCCCACAAACTACCACATGGAGATCTAGTAGAAAGTGCAAGATTTCTAATGTACATCCTTGTAGAGAGAAAGTTTTGTCTTACAGAAAGAGATAAGACCCCTGCTTCTTTCAGAAGAAGTGGAATTGGTGTCCAGCGAGGAAGACCTGTAGCAATTCTAAGAACTGAGTGATATATCGGATCCAAGATTTTTCGGTCTGATAAGCTCGCAGATGTAAATACATGACATCCATAATCGAGGCTACTTGTGATGAAGGACTGAACAATTTGAAGTAAGTGATTAGTTTTTGTTCCCCATCTATTACCTGCAATAGCTTTTAAAATATTAATTTTCTTCTGGATGGACTTTTTTCATTTGAAAATTATACTTGAAGGTTAAGTTATTAGTAAAATAGAGGCCCAGAATTTTTATGTGCTTAGACCAAGAGATAGGTAATTGGTTGATAGTTAGTTCAAAATTTACAGGAGATTTTTTGGAAGAGAAATCAATAACTGAACATTTTGAGGAATCAATTTTTAGTTTCCATTCTTCACACCATTGTTCAAGTTTCATGACTGCAGTCCGCATTTTTTGCTGTAAACTTTCTTGTGATGAATAAGCAGCCAAAAGGATTATGCCGTTAACATAAATAAAACACTTAATGTCAGGAGAGAGAACTTCGTAAATATCTGACATATAAATCATAAAAAGAAAGGGAGAAAGAACACTGCCTTGAGAAACACCTCTATTAGAGGAAGTGGGTTGAGATAAAGTTCCACGCCATTTCACTTTAAAACTTCTATCCGATTAAGAATCCAATATCCAATGAGCAGCATTTCCTCTGATATCAAATTGGAGGAGATTATAAATAACACCTTCTGGCTACACTAAATCTTAAGCTTGAGGTATGTCTACAGTTGTGCATATGATATATTTTCTCTGTGAGCGTAAAGTAATAATATGATGATGAAGCATACAAAGAACACACTATCGCAACCTCTATAAGGCATAAATCCATGATGATTTGGATGAAAATATTTGGAAAGGGAGATATGATTTATTAGACGATTTAATATCATGCGCTCCATGATCTTACATAGAACACTTGTAAGATATATTGGGCGATAAGAATTTACTGAAATAGTATCTTTCCCAGGTTTTATAATAGGAATCATGATGAATTTTTTCCAAGACGGGGGAACAATACCGCTTATCCAATAGTTATTTATGAGTGATAAAAGGGAACGTAAAGCTATGTTTGATAAACACTTCAAAATTTTAGCTAATATTAAATCAGGACCAGCTGAAGTATTTTTGCGTTTAGAAATCCCCAATTGGAGTTCTGAGAGGGAGAATGCAGAGTTATATTCTAAATCAAAGTTTGAACTTAAATCGAGAGGTAGTACTTCAATTTCAGATTGACGAGAATAAAATTTGGCAAATAAGTTAGCATGAACAACAGGGTCCGAAATAATTGAAGTTTCGCTAGAAATTAGTAGATGATGAGTTGGTGAGTCAGTAAATCTATTTTTAAGTCTTTTAAGAATAGAATAAATGTCCTTAGATATACCAGCATTTGTAATAGTTTTATCCCAGAAATTTCTGGAAAGGGTTAGAAGAAGCTGATGAAGTTTTGCAGAAATTCGTTTGTACTGTATCCACAGGATCTGATTAAGGGAAATTTTCGCTTTCCTCCAAAGTTTTCTTTTTGACCCAAAAGATAACAACACTCCGATGTCCACCACGGAGGATATGACTTTAACGGAAAGATTTGTTTTTTCCTGAATTTATCAAAATAGTTTTTGCATAAAATTTGGAATTGATCTACAGAAGCTAGTCCGTTATTAGCAATTTGAGTATTAATTGAATTGAAGAAGCCAGTCCATAAAATTCTATTGCGCTAAGTACCTTTCGAATAATCGTTATTGTAGATTTTAACACTTGTTTGAACAGGGACATGGTTTCTACCATAACTATCTGAACTGACTGAGAAAATATAAAAAGGAAAAATATCAGGAAATACAAAGCTATAATCGATAAGGGATGGTCTATAGTGGAGTCCGAAATGAGTAGGCTGAAAATATTTAAAAGACAAATGTTGCTATCCAGTATCCAATCGAGGAATTCTGGAGATTCGGGAGAGTTTGAATAACTACCAAGCGCCGAACTTCGTATATTAAAGTCTCCAATTATTATGAAGGGAGGATGAATATTTGATAAGATGCTATGGAACAAAGAACTTGAAAATTTACCGTGAGGGACGTATACATTTACTAAAGTAAGAGATGATTTGGCTATAGTAATTTTCATAGCTAATATTTCTGTATCGTTATCTTCTGAGCGGGATATAGTCAAAACTTGTACAGGTAGAGATTTTTCAACAGCAAAAAGAAGTTCTCCACCAAGGCCATCTTGCCTATCTAATCTAATTATTGTTTTATTACAAATTTGAAATAAGTCGGATTTTTTAAGAAACGTTTCTTAAACTGCTAGGACATCGGAAAATTGAAAGTTAAGAAGTTTTACATACTGGTGCTTAGATAGAACGCTTCTTGAATTCCAAGAAATTAAATTGAACATTAAATAAAACGAAAAACCTGAACAGTTATTAAAAATCAAAAAAAAAATGCGCTCATAGTAAAAGAATATTTTTTAAAAAAAATTATGAATGTTTTTTACGCCTTCTTCCTGCCTCAATTCTTTCTTGAATGTTAGGTTCTGCATATTTAATATTTGGTTCAGGAGACTTCATAATAGGTTGTTCGGGAGACATAATTTGCTGATTCACAGAATTTTTTGGACTTATCTTTCTTGACTGGATAGATCTTGCACGACTCTTTCTTGGAGGAGATCTAGAAACTGATCTAGCTGGATTCGAACATGTTCGCATACATTCTTTCATGAATGAGAACATTTGTTGGACCATTTGATCTTGTCTAGCCTGTATCGCAAGTAATTTTACTTCAAATATAGAAGCCATCTCAGTCACTGCTTTTTTAACAATATCAGTTATTTCATTTTGTTTCGGCACGAAAGGAAGATGACTTTTGGTTACACTGGAGTAACTGGTTTTTAAAGATTTATTATAACGTCTTCTCGCACAATAAATGGAAGGTTGTTCATGCTTTTAAAATGTAAGAATTTTTTTTCTTCAAGCCTCGTAGGGCAGGAAATGTCATTAGCTGCATGATTTCCCTGACAGTTTATACATTTAGGTGTTTCATTGGCACAGGAAGAGTCTTTATGGAATGTTCCACAGTTTTTACATAGGAAGACTTCTTGTATACATTTTTTCGTAGGGTGAGTGAATTTTAGCATTTTCCACATTGGCTAACGTTATCAATAAAAGAAGAAATTGGAATGATGGAATATAATAAGTAAATAGTTTGAGGTAGATGATGTCCAATGACGCTCACTAAAATATTTTAGCTCAATTCTTCAGAATTCTTTTTTGAAATCTTTGTAAGCTTAATATCGTTAAGCCATTTTGCGCAATTTTTTCAGCAACAAGATATAAAGGTAAATCTACATTTATTTCTTTTATAAGAAATCTTGAAGAAATGTGTTCAGGTTGAAAACTGGAGTTAACAGGTACTCCAAGAATATTGTTTATCTTGCTTATTTCTACAGCAGCATATGGGTAATTAGTTTCGAATAGAAACTTACCTTGACGGGTGTGTTGAATTTGTATTATTTTCTTGTGATTCTTTACAAGTTGAATTTTTTCTTGCTTTAAATTGTAAGGTTTCTTTGGAATAGATGCAGTACCATCAGTGGGAGACAGGAAAATGAAGAACTTAGTAATTCCATTTTCCGCAGTTTACTGGATTAGTTGTGGAATAGAATCTTCGAAAGTCAATAATCTTGAAGTGTTTATTTTTGGAATGCGTAAATCGCAATCCGTGTAAATCTTTTCAGTCTCTGCTTCAATCATTTTGAATCCATAATAATGAGAAAAAAAATTAATAGGAAAAAAAAGAAAAAAATTCAATTAAAAATTTAAATAGTAAAAATAAAGGAACAAAAATACTCAAACTTAATCAATCAAACACTTAGCCAAAGTCATACGATAATTTCAACACGAAAAAGGAGAAAAAATGTCAAAGAAAACATTAAATAATGACAAAAAATCAGTGTTCAAAATTTATGTATTTCGCAATTTAGAACAATTCGCCATTTCATCAGTTTGGCAAACGTTCATAACATTCGACAATACATTCAGTGAGCATGGTAACCATTAGCTTATAAAATATTTCTATGTTTGTTACGTAAAATCAATTGTTTAAAACAAGTGTTTTAAAACTAAATTAAGACCATTAAATTGACATTATTTGATAGTTTAACAGTCCGAAACTCAGCACACATAATATTTCACAAATAAACTCTTGAATTTGTAAATGATTAAATTATAAAAATTTTACTCAATAAGAAGCACTTTCTTAGAAATCCTTTATTTTCATGCAAAAAAAAAAATTATTTTCGAAAAAGAATTTTTAATATATATTCAACCAAACGATAAATAAGTATATTAAGAATGAGATTCATTGAAAATTATAGAAATATAATACAAGTTTTGATGTTGGAAATTAAGGATTTAATTTTTACAAAAGTAATTAATTGTATCTTAAGAAAAAAAAGTTTTTTAAAAAGTTATTCTTAAAAAGCAGAGAACATATAGTATCAGCATCAAAGATGCGAGCATTTATTCAGATAATGTTTTTTAGCCATTTGTGATAAATCTGCTTATGAAAACGAATGCCTTATGTTATTCAACGTGCAGCTCATGTCGTGCCCATAACCGTAACCTTTCAGCTATGTAACAACGATAACATAAATATACGGAGCAATAATTCTGGGATCACGTCTGTAACCAGCGGCCTGATGATATAAACAGAACAGCGATGACAGAGGGCGAGCGAACTTATTCTCTACTGGGTATTTTTCATTTTTTTATTTAATGTTGCTTTTGAGAGTGTATTCCTAAAATTCTTTCGCTATTTTTGTCTCTCGGGAAAGGATAAAGCCCTCATTTTGTAGAAGAGGTAAATCCTGGAGAATGGAATGTAAGCGACGCGTTTTCTTTTTTCATCAAATATTTACTATTTTTAATTTAAAGTGCATATGAAATAAAACAGATTCTTTCGAATTTGAAGCTAAAAAAATTTTTGTACATTAATTTATATTACTTAACAGATAGGCATAATATTAATATTTCAATTAAATTTAAACATTTGTCTAATTTTTGGAAATTATTTAATGTTAATAAGCAAATAAATAGTAATGTTTAAAAAAAATTAAATAAATCAACACTCTAAATGGTTGATCACAGATAATTTTTAAGGATTTCAGCATTACAATATAAATGATAAAGAAAAATCCAAAGATTGAAAAAAGAAAATTTGCACTCAATGAAGACAATGAAATACATTTTATTTTATTGTTTTTTTGGGAATTTTATTTCTCATTGCTTGTTTTTATATAAGTAAAAATTATATAAAAACTAAACCAATTTTTAAAAAAGTAAAATATTTTAGAAATTTTTATAAAATAATCGAAAAAAAAATTAATTAACTTCTATTAAATAAGACATAATTTTTTTTTAAGAAATTAGAAAAACATTTCTAATACTCGCAAAATAAAACACCGAGAAAACAATTAAAATAGAAATGGCGTCAGTAAAAATGGAAATTTTAAAAACAGGAGAACTGCGAAGAAAGAAAACACAAAAATAGTGAGCAGAATTTATCATTCTCATCAGGGGACAAAGGGAAGGCGTTTTAAATTCATTTGAGTATAGATTCTGAGGAATAAACTAAAAAGAAAAGATAGATACTTAAACACACACCCCAATATATATATATATATATATATATATATATATATATATATATATATATATATATATATATATATATATATATATATATATATATATATATATATATATATATATTTGTGTGCGTGTGTGTAAAGCACAGGAAGATTTAACGCAACTTTAAAAGGATCTTTCAGGAAATATAAAGTAGCATTCATTTTAAATATCGTTTGTAGTGAGCAGTTATGAAATTTCAATTTTTATTTTCGCGAGATAAGGAGATTCAGTGAGCAACTCATATGAGCTTATGCAGTTCCGAACATGACAAGGAATGCTGAGTGTTCCGATTAGGCCGTGGCCAGTGGTATTTCAGAGCATGAGATCCGGGGGCTCGATTCCAGCCTCAGACATATATGTCTGCTTCCACGTTCTTCTCCAGTACAAAAGGAGTATATTTCTTTTTCCAGTACAAAAGGAGTATATTCTATATCAGTTTCGTAAATTTTATTAATATTAATTTTATCAATATGAAGAAGTATTTATTACTCATACACAATAATTTTTCAGTTTCAAAACTTGTAACGTTTCTTAATAATTTTAATATTTATATAAAATTGAAATAAAAATTAATTTAGAAATTGAAATTAAAATGAATTAATTTATAAATAAAATCAATTTATTAATATTCAATAAAAATGTTCAATTTTAAATTCAATTATTCATAATGTTATTAACTTTATTAAAATTAATTCAAATTAATAAATTTTTCTATTTCAAAATTTTTAATATTTCTTAATATTTATTCGAAATTAAATCAAAATGAGAAATTTATATTAAAGGATATTTTTTTTATCTTTCATTTAATTCCATTAGAACGGAATAGGGGAAGATAGCAGTTGCTCGATTAGTCTTCTGAGGTAATACTAAATGCGTCCGCCCTCTATTCTATTTTATAAATTAAGTTTGATTTGTATAAAGACTTAATTAGAGCACGCCCACTGTGTATAATCAATCATGATCAATGTAGATCATGAAATTATTCTAAAATTACAAGGAATTTTAAATTGTTCGAAAATAAACAAGCACTTATTCGAAGTATTTTTAAATAAATGATTTTTCTATTAGTATTATTAATTACTTATGGAGATATTAATCAATTAAAAGAAAATTATGCGAAGCAAATACTAATGCAAGTGATTACAAAAAAGCATTAAATGTAATCATTTACACTGATAAAATGTTGGACTAACATAACAAATTGAATACTTTTAAGCATTAACTATACATATTTAAACATAAAGTATTACCTTATTTCCTTATAAAGAAATTATGACTAATAGTTCTCAGTTTATCACCAGAGGGCCCGTGAGGTCACAATGGATTCAATATATTTAGGAGTTTCACGAAAGGAAATGGTAGATAAAGACATAATTTGTGTAAAATTTAATAAAATTCCAGTCACATAAATGTTTTGTAGTTTGTAACAAATATACTGATGAACTTATGAGCCACATGTGTCAAACACTGACCGTCAGTTGTTTTTGATGCGTTTATATTTTTAAAAAAATTATAAAAAAGAAAAATTTTTAAAAAAACCAAAAGACAATTGAAAACATTAAAAAATTAAAGCATAAACTTTTCATGTTGAATTTATAAGGAAAAATTCTTGATGAACAATCGTTAATTAGTTTTCCATTGTGCATCAGACAATATCATGTATTAAATATTTAAAATATCATTTTTTATTGCTTTATAGCTCTCATTATCAATATTCCTATTTATGATTTTTTTAAACAAAATTTACGAAATCAAATTTTTATTATTACAAATATGTGACTGTTTATAATTTGATCAATTTTATTTACAAGTCTGATTAAAATGTATTATGATAAGTATTAACACGTCTTAATAAATAAGAAAACAACTGAAATGTAAAACGAGCTGAGCCTTTAAAATAAATTTTATAAAATTCAAGTTTTCCCATTGTATTAAAAAATATTTCAAAGAAATCATAAATGACAGATACTGTTTTAATACATTATTGAAGTAAATGGTTCAAAAATGGTTTTATAGTAAAAATTTACTTGTATTAACTTATGAAAAAGGCAATGAATGTTTCATAATAATTCCTTTTCAAAAAAATATGATTCAGCATTTTAAATTACTCTCAATTTTCCTAAAACTTTTGATATGTGTCGAATTAAAAAATAATTAATAAAGAAGTAATAATTAATAAAGGTTAAATAAATTAATAAAGGAGAATAAATCTTTATTAAAAGAATCATTTTTATTTTTCCCATATAGGTTAATAAAGTTAAAAATAGTAAATGAAAAATATGGATAGAAAGAGGAAAACAAAACCAATCGATATTTTCCTTCTTCTCGGATAATTTGAAATAATTATGAAAATTGACATCAAGTGATGAATTTATAATTTGTTTATTATTCATCTACTATTTATTTTCCTCGTTTGCTTATGTTTGTGCATTAAATGTGTTAAAAAGTTTCTTCTAAAACTTTCACTTCAAACATGATTCTTTTTTACACTCCCATACTAAACTGACAATTAAAAAAAGTAATAACTTCAAAATATAGTACAGAAAATAGTTTGAAAAACATGGTATGATCAAAATAAATAAATAAAGTAGTTGTGGATGTAATTTTTAATTAAAATATAATTTCCTTTCTATAAAAAATAAAAATTAATTTTGTAAAATTTCAAGAAACAATCACTATCCTGTCACACAAACAATTGAAAAAAAAGAGTTTACCTTTTGGAAAAAGAAAATTTATTATAAAACAGTAGCTATATAAGAAAACTTAATTTCAGACAGAAAATTTAGTTGTTAGTTTTCAAATACATAGTCTATTGGATTGCTCCCTATAGGAAATCTCTTTTAGAAACAGAGTTTGTAAAAACTTGTAAATAAAATTTGTAAAAACATTTTTTATTTCATATTTTTTTGTAAGTTTTAATGAGAAAGATTTAAATGTAAAGCATGTAATTTACCTATAAGTTGCAATTCAATAAAATATAGAATAGTAACATTAGAAGGAAATATTCCTTCTCAAATACGAGTATATAAGGATTTAAATTACTTGGAATTGTTTTCCATTGCTCTAGCTGTTAGTTATAATGGCTATTCTCTTTTAACATTTCCTTCTCTTTATGGATCAGATTATACATTGAAAGAAGTGCTCATAAACTCACTGACAATGAATTAGAAGATTTTCATTTAAGTGATTTTTAGAGATGAATGGTGTGTATTACATGCTGTAAGAATGCTAGAACTAATGAAATGTAAGAGTGTATTTCATGATGAGTGAAGTGAAATGGGAAAAACTGCAGATCTTTCATCATTTGAAACAGGACAAACGCTGATTCCTGTTGAGCAGGGACCTTGATTTCGAAGACAGCAAGTCTCAAGAAGCAGCCATATCAAAAATCTCCAAGAATTCGAATCACAACAGAATTACCTTTGATTAGAAGATGTAATTGGGGTTCGAACACAGTTTTCCAAGAGCGTGTACGGCTTCGTCACCAATGAATTGTGCAACAGAGCTTCAAATGACACAAATTGACAGTCATTTTTCTGCTCGAACAGGGAATTCCAGTGGATAGGACCTGTGAGAAGACATCTCATTTCTACCTGAAACTCTTTCATCTTGGTGTTGAGAAAGAAGAACTGGATAGCTGAAGATCGGGAGATATGATCGGATGAATCATGCTACACTTCATTTTGCACTCATGGAATACGTCGAATTTGGCGTAAAGCTCCATTCTTCCTCGATCGCGCATTGGAAGGAGTGTCATGAAATGAGGCATGTGTTCTGCTGGCATCAAAGGTCACGAGGTATAATGGCAGATCAAGCGCATCCCGCAATGTCGCGTTTTTACTTTGATACTCAGTAAACGATGACCATCGAACCAGAAGTGTTCAAAACAGTTTCGTTGAACATCAGTTTGATTTCCATCCCTTCCCTGGCCGCGGCAGAGCCCAGATCTGAACCCCGTGCTGTGGGATGCGGTGACAGCATTCTCCTCTTCCGTCTGATTCAGAAGATCTGAAGAGATACTCAGTCAATAATGGTATTCTGGGGATGTAAATGTTCTCTTGAAGCACGTGGACTCGATGCTCAATAATAACGAATAAGGGCTGTTATCTGTGAAAAGGTGATCCAATAAAATATTAATCTTCAATTTCTAATTTATTGTCATTGTGGCGTTTGTAATCTATGATGAGCCAGAGGTACTAAAATATATTATTAATTAAGTAAAATATTTAATAACCGCAAGTCAAAGAAAATTCATCAATAAAATATTTTTAGGTTTATATTTATTTTTTCCCTGTCAATAATATTTTTCCCTGTCAATATTTTTTCCCTGATAATCAATAACAGCGATGTTAAAATAGATCCCTTTTATAGGTATTTTAATTATACGTTATTTCAATTTGATGAATCTTTGTATTTTCAAAATTATACATTCTTTTTATATACAATGAAAAAAAAATTAATGTTTAATGATTTTGCCAAATATACATGCTGGTATGCTGTTTTCCTTCTTTGATGAATTAGAATATTTGAAAGTATCTGCATGAATTCAATATTCTAGAATGCATGGATCTCTAAGGGACAGATTAGTTTAGAATTTCAAAACAATTTCGGATGTAAAAATTCGTTAAAAAATAAATTAGAATGAAAAATGACTTTCAGGTTAAAAATCATTTTTTTTTAGCTCTTAAAAATATCTCATTCAGACTGTCAGTCCTATAAAACTTTTATAAGCACAATATAAATAAAAAAAGAAACGAAAAATATTCAATAAATTTCAAGAAGCAACATTAAATTTTCTATAAGTTTAGCTAAGCTCCTTTTACTTTACGTATCTTTCTTGAATTTCGGTCAAAAAGATTTCTTAACTGTGTGTAAATGAAGCTGATAATGATTATGTTATTTTTATTTATTTTACCCTACCGAATGCCATTTATTAGATTAGATTATGTAGCGACGATGGTTATCAGGAATTTAATATGTTGACGGGCCCTTTCTCTAGCGAATCAGCAGGGAGGGATGGCCGCGAAGCAAGTCCCTGGTTTCGACGTGTGAGTGGTTTTCCAGGAACTGCACAATTGCAGGAGAGAAAGTATTTCGCCGGGGTTGAATCAACAGGTGCGCCGCAGGGGATTTGGGAAGAGAAAGGAGCTGTCAAGTGATACAAAGTGCTTTCTGCGTGTCGATTATCGCTTGGATCCTGAAATTACAGCGCGGCGTCTTCGTTACAAATCCGAAGGTGATTGACACGCTTTAGATTTCACACATTTCTCTGTAATTTTCCGTTCCCATTTTTTCTTCTCGTAGAATTTTGTTTACTTTTGCGTTAAGAAACTAAGAAGTCTGAGAAGATAAATATTAATATCTATACATTATAAGATAAAAAAAAAACGCATATATAAAAACTCTGTACTTCCAGCTTTCTACATGCAGAACTTAAAATATAATTGTTTTTCGTTTCAAGCGTTGTTTCCTGCATTTTACATCACATTAGAGATAAGTGATGAGTATTGGCAACGGTATGTGATACAATCCATGATTATTATGCTACGTCACGCATAAAATATCTTAAAGTCCTGATTGGCCGTTTGTGTGTGTTTGTTCTACTATCACTTTTTGCTGACGAGCTAAAATTAAACCAAATTTAACAGATAAAATGAATTAAAAACCATTACAAACTGAGGTGGATCCAGAAACCGTTGAATCGAAGGGCAGAGCGTGGTCATGAGTCGGTGGAGCTCCGTTGATTGGGGACGTTAATCTGTGACATCCACTGGTGTGGCGTGGATGTAAAGGTGCCGCGCTCAAGTATGATTTTACCACTTGATGGAAGCATGTAAAACATTCTTGCAAACAAAGTTCGGTGTGCTATTGTAGGGCTGCCTGCCCAACAATAGCACAACGAAGGTTACCATCCTGGTTTTCGGTTCAACCGTGCGTGGATTCATGCCCCACTTAAGGTGCTTTCATATTTATAATGATTTGGAATCTATGTTAAACTGTATGTTTAATTAATCCTCGTCTGCAAAAATGACAGTTGAGTGACAAACAAACAAGTGGGTTCTCATTTGGAAATCAACAGAACGGAAATTAGCCCTGCCTGCTTTTATTGATAATAAAAGGTATGTTTCAGCGTGTCCATTCGGAAGCTCATGCCAGAATTCTTTCTTCGTGCACTTTGTGTGAAAAGCATTTATAAGAAACAATAAGTTATGTTGTTACTTTCAAATAATTGTTTTATTGTAATGCTATCGCGTTTTAAGTGTGCTGATGGTGTGGGCTCCAACAGTAAGAAGGCGAAAATGCTTGCAATGATTTTTTTCCAGGGAATCGTTAAACTCCAGCTTCCAGTTCAACAGCTAATAGGTTCAATCCTAACCTCGGGTGCAGATGCTTGGGATGTCTCGGAATTCACTTTAAACTATAGGCCAGGCGCAAACTACTGGAGAATTCTGCGGTGAAATTCGAGAATTCTTCGTGAATTCTCACGGAGAAGAAATAATGACGTCATGTCATGTGACTAAGTGACATCATTATTCAATTGAACCAATGAAACTATTTACATCATATTGAATTATTTAAATACATTTTGACTGATGGGCAATATCAGCTTTGTGAAATTATGACTGTTTATTTACCGAAACATTTGATTTATATATATATATATATATATATATATATATATATATATATATATATATATATATATATATATATATATATATATATATATATATATATATATATATATATATATATATATATATATATATATATATATATATATATATATATATATATATATATATATATATATATATATATATATATATATATATATATATATATATAATATATATATATATATATATATATATATATATAAATTTATATATATATATAAATACATTAAAACTCAGGATGTGTTATTTCTTGTCATTTTTTTATATTTTGATTCTTTTTTTGAAAATATTGAAAACTATCTTTATTTAATAAAACTAGTGTATATTTCATAGTATAAATTTAACCAGACTCATTAAATTACATCATTGTTTTGAATATAATATAATTTTATATATAAAATAAATAAAAAAATTTTGAGATAATTTTTTATAATAACTATATTGTTACAAATTTATAAATAATGATTATATTTGTCTTAAAATATCTCAGACAGATCAGAAATTCTCACATTTTGGGCAAAAATTGCGGTATTTAGACGTGTTGTACTTTTAAAAGCGGATTTCCTAATGATTTGGCGACTTGGCGACAATTGGCGAGATTCTTGGCGACTTGGCGACTTTTGGCGAGATTTTTGGCGACTTGGCGAGAAATCGATACTTCTGGAAACATCCATCACCTAAGCTCTAGGACCAATATTTTTCGAGATAGCCTAGAAGCTTCCAGAACCTTGGCGAATTTGGTAGATTTCTCCGCCAAGTCAGGTATAAATACCGCAGCCCGACATGGAAGAGTCAGGTTTTGTGAAGACAGTCAGTGAGTGAAGACGATTAGTTGTGACTACTAGTTGTTCTCTGTCTGAGGTATTTGAGACCTGTGATTGGAAGCTATTTCTTATTGTATCTGACGAATTGTAGCTGTATAATTGTGATTGTTACAGCGGGAATTTCGTTAATCTTGTGAGAGTTTTTACGAATAAAAGTCTTGTGTTCATTAAGTGGTTGCTTTATTCAACTCTCAATCAACACGAACCCGTGAAGCTCGGTACAACTGGTGTCAGAATCGGGGTTGAAGAGTTGATGCAGCGTGTCACAAGAAAAATGGATATGGATTTAATGAAAAGTCTTCTCGAAAAATTAGCGGAGCAGATGGCTGAGATGAAAGCTGGACAAGAAGATATGAAAACCGAGATGAAAGCTGGACAAGAAGAGATGAAAGCTAGACAAGAAGAGATGAAAGCTGGACAAGAAGAGATGAAAGCTGGACAAGAAGAGATGAAAGCTAGACAAGAAGAGATGAAAGCTGGACAAGAAGAGATGAAAGCTAGACAAGAAGAGATGAAAGCTGGACAAGAAGAGATTAAAACCGAGATGATGAAAGAGATAAAATCTGGACAGGAGGAACTTAAGAAGGACATTGTAAGTGTTAAAGAAGAATTCTCCAACATCATTCAGGAGAAGATGAATGCAATGGAAGATAAGGTAACTTCAGTTGAAACTAAAGTTCTGGAAATAGAAGAAAACGTTGAAGAAGCATTAGACAATATGAATAAGAAGATTGAAAGCTTGGAGAAGCAAATATCAAACAAACATGAGGAACCCAACGTGACATTTGTGCCTTCCCTAGCCAATATTAAACTCTCAACATTTGATGGGAAATCATCCTGGCAAGTATACAAGACCCAGTTTATGATGGTAGCGGAAGCTAATGGATGGAATCCCCGAGCCCAAGCTTTTCACCTGGCGGCTTCTTTAAGAGGAGACGCGGCTGACATCCTCGAGACGCTTCCGGAGGAGCAGAGGCACGATTTCCAAGCCCTATCGAGTGCGCTTGAGCTGCGGTTTGGAGATAAGTGCACTAAAGAATATAGCAGACTACAGTTAAAGTCACGCTATCAAAAAGCGGGTGAAAGTCTTCAAGAATTGGCTGCCGATATTCAGCGACTTTCCCATCTAGCATTTTCGGACTGCCCAGCTGAGACACGTCAGGATCTGGCTCTCCATCACTTCATCGATAGTGTGAGGGATCCGGAGATACAGAAAACACTTAGACTCGCCGATGTCAAAGATATTGGATCTGCCCTAGTCTACGCACATAAGATAGAGGCTGCCCAGCAGGCCGCGCGTAAAGACCGGCACTCAATCAGAGCCGTCTCTACTACTGATAAGGACTATGATCTCAGAAAGCAAATCGAAGAACTGCGGCGAAAATTCCGTAACTTAGAAATGAGTAAAGGTGGCAGAAACACGAAAATTCAGTGTTGGACTTGCGGTGCAGTCGGACACGTTCAGAGAGACTGCCCAAAACGAAAAGATGATGGAAATGATCTTCGTCAGAAGCCCCATTTCAAATTGTTTCATATTTCTTCCGTAAGTAGCGGCGACAACGGACTTTTCGTTATGGGACATGTCAACGAAGTTCCCTGCAGAATGATAATCGATACTGGAGCCAACGTAACTATCATTAGGACAGATTTGGCTCGCAAACTTGGTGACAAACTTATCTGGACGCCGCCCTACATTACCCTCCAAACTGTGACAGGTGACAAGATTAAAGTGCATGGAAAAATAAATCTAGACATTGCATTTGGTAATGCCGTGTACCATCATATGGCATATGTCGCTGATATAAATGACGAATTTATTCTCGGATTGGACTTTCTCAAAGAAAACCATTTCAAGTTAGATTTTAAAAATAATGAACTACACTCATGTTCTGAAGACATAGCGATTTTTAAGACGAAATATTCAGATATTAAAACAGTCCATCATATAACTGCGAAGAGTGAAACAACATTACCACCAAGAACTGAGACAATAGTTTGCGGAGCTCTTTCAGAAGATAATAATTTTCATTATGGATTGACTGAATATCCAGATTCCGACAATAGCGTTAAAGGAGTACTAGTGGCTTCTTCACTCGTCGACCTTTCACGAAATGTAATCCCGGTAAGAGTTGCTAATCTAAGTAATAAGGTAAAACTTATAAAAGAAGGAGAAGTGCTAGCGACTTGCACTCCAGTGACCTGTATTAACCGAAATTGTCAAGCCACACTATCTGAGCCTCCTGACACTCTAATTAATGAACTCCTTCAGAGAGCAGAGTTAGATGATAAACAGAGGAATGCTGCAAGAAATCTATTATTAGAATTCGGAGATCTCTTTTCCAAGAAATCAGATGATGTTGGGCGAACCAAATTGACGCAGCACCGAATCAATACAGGAAATCATCCACCCATTAAACAACATCCGAGAAGATTGCCATTCGCTAAGCAGGAAGAGGTGGATAATCTTCTGATGGAAATGCAGCAGAATGACATTATTGAGCCATCAGAGAGTCCTTGGGCTTCGCCTATTGTTTTAGTTCGGAAGAAAGATGGTTCTACCCGATTCTGCGTTGACTATCGTCGGTTAAACAACATCACTAAAAAAGATAGTTACCCTCTTCCTAGGATTGACGATACACTTGATGCTTTATCCGGAAAACAATGGTTTTCGACTTTGGATCTCAAGAGTGGTTATTGGCAAGTAGAGATACATCCTGAGGATCGAGAAAAGACTGCATTCACCACAGGACAAGGACTTTGGCAGTTCAAGGTTATGCCATTTGGGCTTTGCAATGCACCTGCAACGTTTGAGCGCCTGATGGAGACAGTATTACGAGGACTTTCCTACGAAGCCTGTTTGGTATATTTGGACGATATCATTATTGTAGGGCGCACATTCGAAGACCATTTAAGAAACATCCGAAAGGTGCTGGAAAAATTAAAAATGGCCAACCTGAAGCTGAATCCTTGCAAATGTAATTTATTCCGACGTGAAGTAAGCTATCTGGGACACATTATCTCTGCTGAAGGTGTAAGAACAGATCCTGAAAAGATCTCCGCAGTTAAGGACTGGAGTCGTCCAAAAGATGTCCACCAATTAAGAAGTTTTCTTGGACTATGCACATATTACAGGAAATTTGTTAAGGGTTTTTCAAGTATTGCCAGACCTCTTCACAAGTTGACAGAAGTTAAACAGAGATTTCTATGGACAGATGAATGTGAGAAAGCTTTTAAACAACTGAAGGAGGCGTTGACATCTTCGCCCGTTCTTGCATATCCCCAGCCCGAAAAATTATTCATTTTAGATACGGATGCCAGCAACGAAAATATCGGAGCTGTTTTGTCGCAAGAAATTGATGATAAAGAATATGTCATTGCTTATTGGAGTAAATGTCTTTCGAAACCAGAGCGGAATTATTGTACAACCAGGAAGGAATTGCTGGCAATCGTCAAAGCCATAGAACATTTCCACCATTATCTCTATGGAAGAAAGTTCTTGCTCCGCACCGATCACGCATCCTTAACCTGGCTTTTAAATTTTAAAAATCCAGAAGGACAGGTAGCCAGATGGATTCAACGACTCCAGGAGTTTGACTTTGAAATACGTCATCGCAAAGGAACTCTGCATGGAAATGCTGATGCACTATCAAGGAAGCCGTGTAATGAAAGCTGCCGATACTGTTCTAGAGTAGAGAAGAACTATCAGCTGATAAATACTTCGGTACGCCAAGTTACTGTTTCACCTCCATCAAAACCAGACCCATGGAGTGATGAAGGACTTAGGGAAGCCCAAAAAGAAGACCCAGATATAAATCCAATTCTTGAATTGAAAGAATCTTCTAGTATGAGACCAAGTTGGCAGGATATCTCCACCTACAGTCCTGCTACTAAGCAATATTGGGCTCTTTGGGACTCACTCCATATAAGAAATGGTGTCTTATACAGGAAATGGGAGTCCGATGATGGACGTAATTTCAAATGGCAGCTTGTTCTTCCAAAATCAAGAATTTCAGATGTTTTGAAAGAATTGCACAGTAGCTCAACTGGAGGCCACTTCGGAGTAATGAAAACGCTACAGAAAGTTCGAGAACGCTTCTATTGGAGCAAAACGAGACAAGATGTAGAGAAATGGTGCCAATCTTGTGATGACTGTGCGGCACGTAAAGGACCGAAGAAACGTAGCCGAGGAAGGTTGCAGCGGTACAACGTAGGAGCACCTTTTGAGAGGATAGCATTGGACATTTTGGGTCCTTTACCACGATCCTCAAATGGCAACAAATACATACTAGTTGTCATGGACTACTTTACTAAGTGGCCTGAAGCGTTTGCAATCCCCGATCAAGAGGCGACTACAGTAGCCGAGGTTCTAGTGCAGCAATGGGTTTCCAGATTCGGCACACCCTTACAAATTCATTCTGATCAAGGGACAAATTTCACCTCTGTTGTGTTTAAAGGAATGTGTCAAATTCTCGGAATAGACAAGACGCAGACCACGCCACTACACCCACAATCGGATGGCATGGTAGAGAGGTTTAACAGAACCATCTTGAATAACCTTTCACTTATGGTTTCCAGAAATCAGCAAGATTGGGATTTGAAGCTACCGCTGTTTCTGCTTGCATATCGCAGTGCTGTCCATGAGACTACCGGATATACTCCTTCACAGATGCTCTTTGGTCGCGAACTTCGTCTCCCTTGTGATCTTCAGTTTGGTCGTCCACCGGATACATCTTCATCGCCAGAGGAATACCTTCGAGACCTTCAGGCACGTCTTGAAGATGTCCATAACTTCGCTCGAGACCGAATCAACCTGACGACCGAAAGAATGAAGACAAGGTATGACACAAGAGCGACGGGACATGAATTCCAAGAAGGTGACAAAGTTTGGTTGTGGAACCCGATTCGACGTAAAGGACTTTCTCCAAAGTTGCAAGCCAACTGGGAAGGTCCCTACACAGTCCTAAAAAGACTGAACGACGTCGTGGTTCGTATAAGAAAATCATCTGCTTCAAAACCAAAGGTAGTACATTATGATAGATTAGCTCCTTATCGTAATGTAGAGTAAAAATCAGTAGACCATGGTCTGTTTGTAAATAGTATAGATAATTTTAATCTTTTCTATTTTTTGTATTTTTAGTTGCTTGTGTATGTAATGTATCCTCTTGAAATGTAAATTCTCTTATATTAAATTTGGCCTCCTATCAGGGGATTGTACTGCCCGGTACGTGCAGTCCTTGAGAGGGGGCAATGTTACAAATTTATAAATAATGATTATATTTGTCTTAAAATATCTCAGACAGATCAGAAATTCTCACATTTTGGGCAAAAATTGCGGTATTTAGACGTGTTGTACTTTTAAAAGCGGATTTCCTAATGATTTGGCGACTTGGCGACAATTGGCGAGATTCTTGGCGACTTGGCGACTTTTGGCGAGATTTTTGGCGACTTGGCGAGAAATCGATACTTCTGGAAACATCCATCACCTAAGCTCTAGGACCAATATTTTTCGAGATAGCCTAGAAGCTTCCAGAACCTTGGCGAAATTGGTAGATTTCTCCGCCAAGTCAGGTATAAATACCGCAGCCCGACATGGAAGAGTCAGTTTTGTGAAGACAGTCAGTGAGTGAAGACGATTAGTTGTTCTCTGTCTGAGGTATTTGAGACCTGTGATTGGAAGCTATTTCTTATTGTATCTGACGAATTGTAGCTGTATAATTGTAATTGTTACAGCGGGAATTTCGTTAATCTTGTGAAGTTTTTACGAATAAAAGTCTTGTGTTCATTAAGTGGTTGCTTTATTCAACTCTCAATCAACACGAACCCGTGAAGCTCGGTACAATATATTCTTAAATAAATGGAAAACTAATTATCAACACAATTCAAATAATATTATACATATATATATATATATATATATATATATATATATATATATATATATATATATATATATATATATATATATATATATATATATATATATAATCAAAAATATGTGGTAGTTACACATACTGACTTCCATAAATGCTTTCTAAGAACTTAATCCTCAATCAAAAATGTTTACATTATTATATCTTTATATTTAAACTTAATTTGGCTCAGCAATCTATACATAAATTGTTAATAATTGTTACTTTAAATTCAAGTTTTTAAAAAATTTTATATTGAATTAATTTTATTAAAAATTTATGACACCCAAGCAACCTCAGCAATATAAAATATGTAGTAAAAATTTACTAGTACAGTTATATACATTAAACACAAGAATCAATGTTTTCAATATTAAATATACAGTATATTTAAATGTGTAGAATGTGTTTATGTGTAGAATATATTCTTTTGTGTATTTTGTCTAAATAAAGATATATTTAAATATAAAAAAATAAGATTTTGAATTTCAACTTATTTCCCTCTCATAAAAAAATCCATGTTTAGTATTCATGTAAATTATAACCCATCTCAGATTTTTCAAATATTTTGTGAAACATATGAGTTATTTCATAGAATAGAACATTTTTTATGTTTGTCAAATAAGTTCTATCTTTTGAATTCAAAAGATATCTTCGATCTTTATAATTTCATAAAATTAATAAATTTTATAAAATTTTATAAAAATGTTATTTTTTATAAAATAAATTATTTTATTTTTTATTTAAAATAAATTTTATTATTTTAATAATAATTTTTTTGCTATTTTAACATCATTAATAAATAATTTAATTTTTAATAAATAATACAATGAATAGGTAATATTTAATATTCAAAAATTAATTTAATGACCTTTGTGAAGAATTTTCATGAATTAATCTTCATCATAAAAAAATTTGATAAAATTTAGTCGCAAATATTATTTCGAAGAGAGAAAGAAAGAAAAAAACAAAACAAAAGGGTAAATAATTTGCTTTGTTGCCGGTGCCCTGCCAGATACTTCTTAAGCCCGTAAATAAACTTTCTTAAATAAACTTAAAAGTTCTCTCGGAACGCCTATTTTGTGGTATTTTCTAATGTCATTTGTTACAACACCCCCTAAAGGATTAGCGGCACCCTTAGCGCACCCCCTAGCGGCCTTTAGGGGTGTTGCTTGTTAGCGGAAGTTTGCCGGCGTTAGTTTTCCGGCGAATTTCATCCAAGTTTGCCCCTGGCAATAAATCTGTTCAGCTTTCATATACAAAATCTAACCGTCGAGGGACACACATTTTCTTCATGGTTAAAAAAATTTAACTTTTCACCCATGATAACTTGGGGAAATCTCATGCTCTTTTGCACACTTCTAAGCCACACGACACTAATGCAGTTGTTTGATGCTGTGCTGAGCACATCAACCCTTCCATTGTTCAAAACTAATATGGAGAAAAATTCTTAGCACGTATTTTTACTCTTTTACTTATTTATTATGTGATCCTGTTATTGTAAAAATTAGGTATTTTATTTTATTGTAAATCACACATAAATTTTTAGCTCATTATATAATTTAAATCAATCAATAATTAAAATTCTAAAAAAGGGAAATACTTAAATACAAGGTAAACAAGAGAGTTTTTGCCATTTTTGTTGTTGTTGTTGTTGTTACTAATCTCCATGCCTAAGAGTATACTAGACAAGGTCTATGAGTTCACTCACTTTCAGAAAATCAAAAACAAGCGTGGGAGTCTTGTATAAGTCCTCAAGAGATAACTCCAGGTACTCAAGAATATGTGCCAGTGATGCCAGTTCATTTTGGCATTTAGGGCAATTTTGATACATTTTGAGACTTCTCTCGAAAGTAAGTCCCTCCGAAAGTAAGTCCATTCAAGAAACGGGAAAGTGTAGTCTGAACATATCTATCGCAACCAATAGCAAGAGATCTTCCTGGACAATCAGCTTGATACCTGGGAATGAACTAAATTTGCCTCTCAGCTTGCCTTCAAATGAAATACAATTCAAAATATCTCAGTTAATTAATTAAAGGTTCTGCAGAACCTTCCTTAACCAGAACGTCTGCCAATTCATTCCCCCATATGTCAACATTCGAAGGAATCCCTTGGAAATGCACTTCACAAAGTGACCAGACCTTCTTAAATTTGCTAAGAATTGCGATTCCAGCCCTATCAACCAACTCATCTCCAATTAGAAAGGTATTGGATACGACTGTCAGACAAAATCCACACTGCCTTAATATCTGAATAAGACAAAATAGTCCCTCTTCAATGGCTCTCTGTGTAATCTCACTCTTCAAAACCGAACTAAAGTCAGGATTTTTTTCTTTGTAGGTGCTCGACACTCATACCATGTATGGAGATACTTGTCTAGTAGAAATACTCCAATATCTAATAAACATTTAATAATTGAATAAATATTAATTTAAATTATCATTACATCGTAACGAAAATAAATATATCTAGAATTTTTTAGATCAAATGACAATTTTTATTGGATATATATGGCTTCTGGTTCGGGAGCTCTCTCAGACCGCTTCCGATGCTGATTTCTTTCTTTCATCGGTGTAAAAGTCCTTTCTTATATAAGAATTAAATTATTAATCCTTTTCAATGATGATTGAACCAAGAAATTTTATTATTATATAATTTATGATAAAATATTTGGTAAAAGTTTATAATCCGGTGCCGCTTGATTTTTTAGCTAAGTAGTGACTAACAAGATAGCCACTATGCAAAAGCTAAACTAAGGAAAAATAAATTTAATCGTCAAATTTTTCGCCAAATCAAGGTATACCCAATTCTACACCGAATACAAATTCTAAAATATACATAACTATCGGGGAAGGATTCCAGGAGGGAGGGGGAAAAGAAGGTTTAATTTTCAGGGAGGAATCGACGTTTTGAAAAGTAACGAAATTTTATTTGGCATTATTTAAACTAGTTTTGCACTAAGTGATGAGGTGTTACGATATATTGTATTACAGGTAGTTGTATTACATTATATTATACTGTGGGGATGTAGAATCCGATGCGATACACATTTTTATCTAGGATCAGCAGTTACAAACAATTTAAAAAAAAGGAAAATGAATCGCACTCCTGCGTTCTTGAAGAGGAAAAGAATCCTGAACGGTTTGTATCGCGGCATAAACAAGTTTACAGTATGTTCAAATCAGAATTAATCACGGTTTAAAGTAATGACAAAAGTTATAATTTCAAATTTGCTCTAGGTTAAAAACAAATTTGGAAGTAAAAGCAGCCCATGTCCAGAAACCTACACCCTGATATAAATTTCCTTCCATTCTCTGTAACTGTTCTCAATTGAACTTCGTTCGAAACTCTAGTAAACACACCAAATTACAATTCTGAGAGTTCCTTTATTAGTTACATAAGTAACATGATATAGGAAAATTTCATAAAATAAGCGCACATAACTTAATTGAAAGCAAAAAATTAAATAAAATAGTTGAATTTCAAATAGATAAAGCAACTTTGCAGAAAAAAGAGAATGCGTTGAATGTCATGAATAGCCACTTCACTTCACTTCAGATCCCTTTCAGCAGGAAAGCAGGCTTGTGTACTTTACTGAAATAAATGCCTTCGGTTTCCCACCCACAAGCCATATGTTTTATGTTTTGAAGCGTACCCCGCTCTCTAATCCCGACCGACATTTTCACAGCGCGTGGACAACCCCCTTTTCGCGCAACAGGGGGATTCCTTGTCAGTCGATCACAAAGGAGCTCCGTCCGTGTGTAGATCGAATCGCGCGCCACGAGTAAAAAGTCGTCTGCCCCTCCGCATTCAGCTCAGTTCGCGCGTTGACTCTGGCTGGAGCGGTGGTGTGCTGGTGGAACGGCTCGAACAAGGAAAGGGCTATTAAAAAATGCACTGCCGCGGAGGTGGTTCGAGTATTGGATGCTTGTGGATATTATCAGTGACTTTGGTGTTATCAGCGGCTCTTGGCTATGAATATCAAGAATCATATCTTGGTGAGTGTCTTCTGATAACTCTTCTTTACGAATAAGGCAAGGAGTTGTTCGAGTCAAGTTCGATGCTCTCGACTTTTTATACAGGATTTAAATAAATACTCTCTCAATTAAATTGTACTTCATGTAAATTAGTATCCCTAAGACCGTATCGCGAAACGTGTTAAAGATGTTAAATATTTTTACCCATAGAAAATATAATTATTGTTTTTAAGGAAATACTAATCGTATCTTAAATGAATATAAGTAAAGATATATATTTTGAGGATTTTATGAGGTGTTATAATTTGACCTACATAAGTACTAAATTAACTTCCTCCTTAATTTATCTTACCTCATGGAAGGTAAGGCTCAAATAGACGAAAATAGCTTACTATATTAAATATTTGTACACCTATAAAAAGAAAATGATCATTATTTTTATTTTATTTTGCAGATTGATGTAATTTAATATTCTAGCTGTATTTCAAATGTAACAGTTTATTTTATTTAAATATATGAGAATATAATTTTTTTCTATGCCAAAGAAGGATGTAATTTCATTACATTTTGATAAATTTAAGTATTTTAAAGGATTCGTTAAAAATTTTTTACAAGCTTTTGCATCTTAGTATATAAAATATTTTTATGCCTAAAAAGTAAATTATCGTTGTTTCGTATTTTAATTATTAAATAAATATAATGTAATATTCGGAATTGATTCCACGTGTCATACCTATCACATTTAAAAATGCAATTAGAATCGGTTTTCTATGATGATCGAGAAAGCAACATTTAATTATATTTTAATAAATATGAGTATTTTTTAAGAAAATTACTGAAAACAAATATGTATTTTTTAAGTATTTTTACGCATGGAAAATTGATCATCGTTTTCTACTTCATGTGTTAAATGGATGTTATTCAATATTTAAATTTTGTTCCCTGTGGCATAGCCCATCTTACTTAAAATGATTGTAATATTTTTTTCTGACTACTGCGAGAAATAATTCGATTATATTTTATAATAAATGAGTATTTTTAAAGAAATCACTGAAAAACGACTTTAAAGAGCAGCTTAATATATTAAACATTTTTTCGCGTAAGAAATAATCGTTGCTAGTATTTCATTTATAAAATACTCATGAATCAATATTTAAATTTTCATCCTCGTATCATATTTAAAAACATCAATTTTCTGTGGCAATCAAGGAGAACTCATTTGATAAATATGAGTATTTTAAAGCTACGCTGGAAACTAGCTCTTTAATATGATATTAAGTATTTTTGTGTAAAAGAAAAAATAATCTTTGTTTGCTTCATTTTATTTGTTAAATATGTGTAATTTAATGTTTGAAATTTGTCCCTGTATCACAGTTTCTTTGTAATTTAAAAATATTACTGTAATTTTTTATGGCGATAAGGAGAGTTATTTTAATTGTGCTTTAATAAATATGAGTGCTTTTAGGGGAAATTTTGAAAAAGACAATTATATAGATTTCTAAAATATAATTAAAATACTTTATTTTTTAAAGAAATCAGGTAAAAAAAATAGAACAGACTCGCTTATTAAATATTTTGCATTCATTCAAAAGTAGACTTTCTAAAATTTCTACATTTTTAAATGATATTACTAAGCAATATATTAAATTCACTGTTATGACTTAAAACACGTTTGAAAAATCATGAAAATAAAAAATACAATTTTATGGAAGTATTTTTCTAAGAAAAATATTAAGTCAATAAAACGAGTTGTAGGCAAAATGTTATAGGTGGCGAATTCTTACAAATTTTCATACAAACTAAGAACTTTTGGAAAATATTGCTTCGGATCAAGCATTTGTTAATTATATTTTTTGAAAAAAATCAGATATATGAAATAAAGTTTCAGTCAAATGTAACAGGAAAAAAAACTGTATATATATATATATATATATATATATATATATATATATATATATATATATATATATATATATATATACTTAGTCACAAAAGTAAGTATGCAGAGTGTATGTTGTAGTTGTTACTTATGACACTTGGACAAGCCAAGCTCGCTATGCTTTGGTAATGCGAATTTAAGTCAATAGGGAGCGGCTTTCATTTAATGAGAGCACCATGAAGGTGAAAGTACGTCTTTGCTCTTTTTTAAAAGGCTCCGATAGATGGCTCCACCAGAGAATTCACTCCCTCAATTTTGACATAAATCTGAAGGGGAGGAAATTTTCTCCAGACCATTGCACCCATGGTAACTGCTCAACGACCGACCACAGGACTTTCGATTCCACAGATTTAACGAGCACGTATATCGCATGTACTCGGTGGGTCTTTGGCTACATTGGGAATCGAACACCGGCCTTCCGGATGGAACCCTAACCACTAGGCTACCACGGCCCACAGAGTGTATGTGATGATGTCCTATCAAAAAACAGACCTACAATATTAGAGTTTTCAAATTAACTATTTATTTCGATTACAGCAAAATCGAGCTTAATTACAAAATGAAAAATATTTAAAAAATACAAATATTTAATTAGTAAGATTAGCTTAACTTAAAATAGGATGTAATTTACATCATAAAAGTAAGTATACAAACAAAGACATTAAGACATTAATATTGCAAATTTTAAAATTTTTCAAAAAAATTAGTAATTTGATTGATAGCCTTTGGCCTTTGTAACAGCTCTCAATCTATATGGCACTGATTTTACTAAATTTCGAGTGACGGAAAAATGGGTTTTCTACCACTCCAAAAGGGCCATTACTTAGATCACTCTTAGTTTTGATCTCTTGCTTTCTAATTTGGTGATCGAGATAATCTCGCAAGTGTTCAATGGGATTAAGATCAGGTGACTGCGGTGAGGTTTCTATCCGTTTTCACTCGTTATATAGCAACCATTCCCAAACAACCCCAGCAGTATGTTTGGGATCATTATCTTGTTGGAAAGTGAAGGATCCATCGAATCCCAATTTAGAAGCACTTTGCCTTAGATTTTTCGTTAAAATATTCAAATAGCTATATTGATTCATTATTCCGTCGATTATATCTAAATTTCATACTCCTGTTGCTGCCATGCAACCACAAACAATACTACCACCGTGTTTTACAGTTCCTCTCATGTTCTTTGGTTCTGAAGCTGCATTTGCTTTCCTCCAAACTTTTTGGTGTCCATCTGATCCGTGGATGTTAAATTTCTGTCCTGCTTTACATTTTCTTTTGCAAAATCTATTCTCTTTTCGATATTCACTTTGCTAAAAAACGGTTTTCTTTACATATTTCCAAAATACGACCCTGGTATCCTGCCTTCCGTAACACACGGCGAATTGTTTCAGAATTCTATGACTTCGCAAAATTGTTTTTCACATCAGTTGTCAATTTTGGTGCGCTAATCTTCGTATTTTTTTCACATTTCCAACAATAATTCGCCTTTCTCGACCCATGTAAATGGGTGGTCGTCCTGTTCTTAGCTTGTTTAGAGTATTTCTCTCAGCCTGGAACTTTTTAATGATTTTTTTTCACTGTTGCAAGACTTTTGCCTATGATTTTACCGATTTATCTTTGGGACTTGCTTTCCTTATAGAGCTTTATTATTGCATCCTTTAGATCTTTTGATAATTCTTTTCCACGTTGTGGCATTGGTGAATAGTTGATGTACTTAAAGCTCAAAGTTACAAGCTTTGTAGCAGAACTTCTTAACTTATCACCGAAATACGAAAAATCACTCGAAACGTTTCATTCAGCCTATTTATAAGTCAAAAATTCAGAGTGCATATATATTTTTTTGTGATTTAAACTTCTACTTGTAGTTAACAAAATTACTCTTAAAGTTTTTTAAAATATAATGAATTGGTTTATTTTTCATTACTTTATGACTTGAATCAAAAGCTATAAAACAACACTCTCCAAAATAATATTTTTCTTATATTTATTTGAGAACTAGTTGCATACTTACTTTTGTGAGCAAACGTGTGTGTATATATATGTATATATATATATATATATATATATATATATATATATATATATATATTATTTAGGTCGATATCATTGAATATGAGAGTCTTTAATAAATGTATATATTAATTTTTGTCATTTTTCTTGAAACAATTTCCTTAAAGTTTTCATTGCATCTAAAAAGTAGAAAAGGAATTGATTTTCTCGAACATTATCTTATAAACTATCAAAAAATAGAGACTAATTAAAGTATAAGTAACAATAGCGCATAGCTTTTTCAAACAAATTATTTATATTTGAATGAAAATTTTGAATTTTGAATCCATTTAACTTAGGGTGATAAGATTTAAAAACTGTAAAATCTTAAGTTTGTTAATCTCTATCAACAGTACCTTCCTATTAACAGCATGTCATCACATCAATTAATTTTCTTTTTAATAAATAATACACTTTTTATATAAAAAAAGTCATGAATGAAAATAATATTTTATAGTAAAGAAGGTCGCCTTATATCGTAAATATGCGATATTTTCAACGAATAATCGCAGTCACGAAATACGGAAAAAAGTCGTGATAAATTCAATTGTGCGTCTCTTGCAAATATTATGTATACACAGAGAGAAAAAATATTATTACCTTTTATTTCTTAAAAGAAAAATTAAAACATAGTCTGTAGCACGACAGCCCTAGCAGGCCAAGGACTTCAGTGCCCATATCTGTTTTCCTAAGCGAAGAATATGTCAGCCTAACGCGACACCCCCAGTGCTTAGTTCCCAAGTATGCTTGGTACTCAATTTATCTACTCACTGAAGGGATGAAAGGCTGTGAAAAAGTTTTATATTTTATCTCCATTGAAACGCAATTCTTATATTGTAACGAAAATCAGATTAATAAATTCAAAATCAGTAAAAAAATTATAAAAAATATGACTAATTTAATTTCGAAAAAAAATTATCAATAAACTGATTTTAAAAATAAATATGAAACAAACATATCTTACTAATGAAACTCTAATTTAAGGCAAAATAAAAAGTATCGTACATTTCGAGAGGATATATTTTTAAAATTATGATTCCTTATATGATGGTTTTAATTAATTTTTTATGATTTTCACACTATTGTTTATTTTATAAAAGACTTGTTTTTTAATTTCTATGATTCTTGCTAAATATTTATATTATTGACTGTCGAAATTTCTTGTGTTAGAAACTATTTCTTTTTGGGTTGACTGAAGTTGATTATTAACAATTCGTCATGTTTAATGAAATATCACGAAAAGCAAATAAATTGATGGGAGCTATTAGATTCGACCACTTATGAAGTTCACGCCACACATTTCTAATCATCATCAAATACAAACCCTTTTAATAATGCGCATTCTTCATGGTAAGCACGCGCACAAATGTACATGGGAGCAAATTCCGCTTCATCAAGCCCAAGTCGTGTTTCCCTCTTGTAATACATTCGACTGCTGAAAATGCAGGTTTTGGAAATTTTTCAGTGATTTGGTTTCCGGATGAAGAATGTGGAAAAAAGTTCAATATCTGTTTCAATGGGAAAAAAACATCTGATGAATTCTAAAACGAAATTAATATAACTGACAAACAGCTTTTTAGATGTACTTATTAACATAAAAATTAAAGTAATAATTCGAAAACTGTTTCTATTTCAAAATTAAAATTAAAGATTTATATTATTACCCAATAATTACTTCTGATTCTTTTATTTATATGATGATTAAATTATCTTAAATACCCTAAAAAAATGTCGTTGAGAATCACAAAGTGGTTGTTTGGAATTCAGTTGGCTGAAATTCTCAACCTACAGAGTTTTGTAATCCTATCCAATCCTATCGCAACTTCAATCTCATTTTCCGGATGTTCTTCGCAGCGTGCTGGGTAAAAAGTGGATTTTCATAGAAAATAGAGGCTCAATTCCAACTCTGTTGAAAAAGGGAGTTGTTTGACCTTAAGGACAGCTGAACATTGTTGAAAAAATTGCGCAATCTGCAGCATTTCAGGAAATAAATCTTAATCATTAATTACACATTTTCTCAATTTTGATGATATATGTATATGTGTGTGTTACAAACACGCATCTTCTTTGGCCAATAAGATTGGTATCGAACATGAAGAATTATTCTAGAAAGAGTATCGAGAGTCATGAACTACTAAATAAAATTAGTCGGAAACTTTTTACGAAAATAGTCAGATTGACTTTTTCATCGAAATCTAAGTCGGGAAAGTATTAAAGAAAGTCAGTCACATATTTATATTTCTTCATATAAATAAGCTTATTATAAGTATTTGTTAAGCTCGCTCTAAAGTTGGTTTAATTTTATTTGCCAATAATGATTTAAGTCTTCGAATGGTTTTACATTAAAAGAGAGCATACTTTTGACTACTTCTGTCATTTTCGTAGACTTGCTGCATTTTTAAATCCTTAATTTTTTAAATTGTTATTGCCGAAATTTACAAAAGACAGTTTTTTATATTTTATTCCACTTGTATGTTTTTATATATTATATATTTTATTTTAATAAATATATAATTTAAAAATCGAAAAAGAGAGAGAGAGATATGTTATAAAATTAATTTTAAAATTAGCATCATAATAGTTTTAAAAAATAATAATGATATTGAATAGTATTGAAAGAAGCTATTAATTATTTGTTGTGATATTTACGAGAAATTGTATAATTTAATATATTTGTTTAAAAAATTTGCTATTTTTCAGTTAGCATTGGCAATTGAAAAATCGATACACATATCCGCAATATTAATTATAATAAGGATCGCTAACAACTTATTTGTGCTGCCCAGCTAACGGAAAACATTTTGAAAACTGCACATAAACTCAATTTATTTTTATTATTTATTTATTTATTTTTTTTTTTTTTTATTTTCCAGAAAAAAAAATTGATTTACGGACAACGCGCAAACACAGAAATATTTTAGTATTTGAATGCCTAAATTCCAAATTTAATCCCGGATTTTAACTCACATTATACACTTACAGTTGGTTTGTTTCTAATACGTGGCTTTATGTATGTCACCAGGGCATTATGCTCTTATGAAAAAAATTTAAGCTATTAACTTCTGCTTTTTTAAAAATTTAAGCTATAAAAATATTCTTTTTCCAGCTGAGACAAAATTTTAAAAGTTTAGTGTAATAAATGTTTGACGTATTTAATTTTTCTGGAAAAAGAAATGTTATAGAAGTTGGAGAATACCTTGTTATTCTCTCTCAGACTGCCCTACGGTGCTGTTTGCATGACCGAGGGTGCGAAGCTCCGGGTCAGCCGAACGCGAAACCCCTAAGTTTCAGATAGGTTGCTTGGTACTCAATTAATCGACTCACTCAAGGGATAAAAAGCTGAGTTAACCTTCTGCACCAGAGGATCGATCCTCGGACTTGTGCCTTGGAACCGCTACCACTTCGTCCTCGGGCTTCATTCTATAGAAACAGTATATTCAATTTTTTTTAAACTTTATACAAAATTTGATACATGTATTTTCAATAAAAATCGTGTTTATGTGCTTTAAAATGAGTTAAAAAAATTTTCACTTTGGTTGAAAACTTTAGATTTTTTATAATAAAATTGCTTATTAAAGTTATGGTTTATAGTAATTATCTTTTTTCACTGAAATAAATTTCTTAATTGAAAATTTTTACAAACATTTAATTTACATTATTCTTTTTAATAATAAAAGCATACTTATTGAATAAATAATGTTGACAATAATAGTTCGTGTATTTTTCAATTGATATTTCCTTCATCTCTTTTTATCATCAACTTTAACTCAATTATTTTTCTATTCATTTTTTGTTCAACTGTCGCTGTTAAATGAGAGTAACTTTTCAAGAGAGTTCGTATTTACACATATTTATTAAACTCAGTAGCAGACACACAGCCACGGGGCTCCCATCTGTTTTCGTGACCGAGGGTCCCAGTTAGGAGGTCGGCCTAACGCGAAATCCCCGGTGTTTAGTTCCAAAGTATGCTTGGTATTCAGTTTTATCGACTCACTGAAAAGATGAAAGGCATGCTTCCCGAGGATCGAACTTAAGACCATTGTCTTAGAAATGCGAAGAGCTGCTGCAAGCACCACCCGGCTTCATAGAACTTTTACTATCCTGTAATCAATTTCAGCAAAAGCCTGTTTTGTGTGAGGAAAATCTTGCACTTTTTTGAGCATTAGTTTTGATTATTAGAAATAAATATAATATGTGTGTGTGTATTGTGGTTTTTTATTATTTTCTCCTTAGCTGATTATTGTATTGAACATACACATTGATATTTTTTAAAATTTAATTTCAAATAAATCAGGTTTATAAAGATAAAATGCAGTATTTACTTGAAAAAGAATTTATAGTTTTAAGTACATTCATTATATTTCCTTCTCAATAAATACGCGTCTACTTGACGGAACTAAGAAAGAAATTTAGTTAAAACTACTTGTGTAGAAAAATGAATATGTAAGATGTATATTTATCGATAGTTTTCATTGTTTAATAATATTTAAGTACATTACTTCAATATTTTACCTGCGTCTTTAACACAAATACCCAATTTCCGATGGCAATTCGTTTTCTGCGTTTCGTTCTTCCTTATCAGTCTTGTTTCGTATGAGATAAAGGCACCGACAATCTCATATTCATATTTATTATTGTGTAACTTTTGAAAGAGTAAAACTAACTGGTAAAAATGTTATGATGAATTGCAGCATATCCGCTTAGAGATAGGCACACCACATAGAAAATTTATAGTCCAAAACTTTTGAAGAAAATGGAATTCACGATATATTTATCTCGTCAACGGATAAAAGTCGGTACCGCAGAGATAATATAAAAATGAAAATATTTTTTGTAATTTTCTTTAAAAAAATTCAAAATGACATGACTGGTAAATTAGTGTGAAAAGAGCATAAATGCGCTTTTATTTCATTTTTAAAAAATTGCACGAACAAATATAATACTTCCAAGATTGCACTTAATTGCAGATAATCTGCTTAGAATTTAATCCGTATCCTTGAATATTAATATAAATTAATATTAAAGACAAAATATTTCATAAAATAAAAAATTTAAGAAAAAATAGAAATCTTAATTAATGGCTTATGATTGTGTATAAGCGAAGAATATCGAAATGTGTGTACCCCTTAATTGTAAGTTGAATAATTTATTAAAAATGCAATCAAGAGAGAGAGAAAGGTAGGTTTTTTTCTTCGTTTTTTAAAGTGACAAAGAATAGTATCACATATTCTTCTTAATTTATTTAACTATTAATGATGTGAATAGTCCATAAGATTAATTCATTTTTATTGAAGATTTTTTTCATATAAGATTATGATTACAGCAGCTTACTCTTAAGAAGAAGACAAATATCAAATCATTATCTTTGTTTCTCATCTTAAGAGTTTTAAATCGAGCGAGAGCATAAAGGGAACTTTTGTATTCAGTTCGATATGAGGAGGAGAATTCGAACTCTTCATTGCGAAATGTAGAACATACAGGCAACTGTATGTTTCTTTTCCGGAAAAATAAAGTATACATCATTTGAAGAGCTCTTCAGAGAATATAGGTGAAAACATGATTTCTTTAAATGGAATAAACAAAAGTTATTACTCCTTTAGGATCAAGGTTAATCAAGAATGAATCATTTTATAAATAATCACTCGATTTGTTAGACCGTTAATGTAATAAATTACAAACGTAAATTTATTGATGAAAATGTTTTTTTTAAGAAATAGTTATTATAAGTCAAGGATTCAAATTAATATGTAAATGAATAGTAATGATAATTTTCTATATAAAAATGAAATCCTTCGGCTGTGTATCCATGGAAATCTCATCCAGAGTTGAGTTGAGTTGCACGCATTGGAAAGAAATTTAAATCGGGATATTGGTCTTTGGCTTATTTAAGCCAGCGTTTTGTTTCAAATTTTATTCAATTTAAACTGCTCATTTGAATAAACTACAAATCTGCTTACATTACGGTACAAAATTTTCAGTAACTCTGTTCACTTCAAAAAGGAAGGCATGTGATTTTTCATCCCTTTTATAATATTGTGATTTGCTCATAAGCGTTGGAGGTAAGGAAAAAAATAGGAACGTCATTGGATTACTCTTTTCTTCCTATGTTCCAACAGAATAAATTCTCAAAAAATATTAATAAAATAAATAAACTTTTGCTATTGATACGACGTTTGGAAAAAGCTTTCTGCAAACGTAGGTGTTTGTTTTCATAATAAGCCGCCGATCGGAAATAGATTAGAATGCGGGTGAAAAGTTAGGAAATCAGTATTGAATAACTTCGTATCTAAAGGAAAAATATTTTCACGTGTTCCACACCTCATTCGCCTTGATTTCAGCTCATTTATGCAAGGTACCTCATTTTGTGGTGCAAAACGTCGATCTAAACAAAGCTAAGTAAATAGTAAATGTTATGTTTTTCAAATCAGGACACCCCCCCCTCTTTACGTGAAAGTTGGCGGACTCTCACGTTAGTATTTTACATTTCGCTATTCCATGTTGTTCATGACTTTTTTTTCACTTTTCTTCTTTTTTCCTTAGATTCTATTTTATTTGTTAACAAAAAGTAAAATCCAGTGACTTCTTGTAATCTCATACCAATGATTACTGTCAGGATAGCTCTCTTTAGTGCCAAAGGTTCGATTCCAGTCATTGTTGGTCAACGGGTGTTGCGTTTAGGTTTTCTGAATGTAAGTCTGTCGGTTTGGATGTTTCGGTGTTTTTCAGGTTTCCATGGTTGCAACAACTTGAGTATCCATGAAAAATCTTCCCGGAAGACAAGTTGCGCAGCGGCTGTCCATTACGCGGGGTCAAAATAATGAATATTGGCAGCAGTCTCAACGTGACCTATTTCATTTCTCAGAATAGGAGTACTCAGACTCGATTCCAGCAATTATTGAACAAGGGAAATAGTTGTGTTTTGGTTTTCTTCCTCCTCACATGTCGTGGCGTGTGCTTGAGAGTTTTCTTTTACAACACGCTTCTTATCAGTATATATTGAGGTCAACTAAAACTTCTTGGAATGCCGAATTCACGATATCAAGTTCAAATAGTAGTTGATTAGATAATTTTCTTACTATCATTTAGGTTTGGAACTAAGTTTTATTCCTTATGATTAAAATAAGTATCAAAAATCGAAGAAAATTAGCAATATCATTATTTTTCCATTTCGTATTTGTTATTCAAATTTTCGGTGGTAGCCATTGTTCCCGAAAAAATGTGGGTTTGATATTCTAGATAATATATAAATAAAAGCTAATATTGATCATACTTAATAAAGTTCATAATTATTTCACAGGCTGTGGATTTGGATCCATTCTAACTTTTGTAACCCAGATATCACAGTAATAAGAGAATATTTCTGTATAATGTATAGCAATCTACTTAAATTTTCTAAATACCATACAACCAAGAAAATATTTATTCCACTATGTTGGATTTTTGTGTTCATCAATTTGTATGGTAAAATATAAAAATGAAAGAATTTAAAAGAATTTATAATGGTATAGTTATTCAAAATTTGTATAGATATTTCCTTGATTATTTAAATAAATTCGTACGTTTCATCAGTGTAGGACTTTGGTCATTCAAATTAGACTTTATTGAAATATCAAAAATCATAATTGCATGTATAATACACAACATGAACTATATATGTGTGTGTGTGTGTATCCCCTTAAATACTCAGGGGGCTCAGAAGTATTTCGGATTTTTTTTTCTTCTTAGATATATATATATATATATATATATATATATATATATATATATATATATATATATATATATATATATATATATATACATTATTTTTTCATTAAGACACCATGAATATTTTTTAAAATGTGTGATAGAAGTGTTATAAAATAAATTTAATATTTAGAGCATGGAATCTGTGGCATAATTTAGTGTTTCGGTCCTTCAGTTCAGCAGTTCATGAGTTTGATTCTTGTTACAGGTGTTCATGTTTGTAGTGGTCTAAAATATATTTTAAAAATTGAGTTCTGGTCGAACTACTCTTCGCATGTGAAAAAATCTTTATTACTGAGCAACAGACAATGGATCTACTTTCTGCAGGCACGGTTAAAGCATGTGGAGTACACAACCTAAGATGCGAAGCTCTTTGTAAGGCAGTTGAACATCTTTGTTGCTTTTGAGGGTAACTTATTTTCGAAATGAATACCAGGAAAACTTCCGTGTACACACAACAATAAATATACATGCCGGAAGTAAAAGAGGAACATCTCTCATTCATTTTTCATTTCAACCGTATGTGGGAAAGAAACCTGAGATTCTCCCCATCCATGAAAGTCCTATCTTTTTGCTAAACCACGGTTACCTCCTGGTAGCTGCGTTGGAATTTTTATCCCATCATGACACGTCACAATGTGGGCAAACAATCCGCAGGGAGGGCTTTCATGTGATTATTGCTGCGTAATATTTGTACCCTGAACACCCCAGGGCCTATTCATAGTGTGGTGCCTTCAGTATGTCGTTTCAGCATGGATTTCTATCTAGACGCACGGGTTGTGATGCATCCACGGAAACGAGGCAGCGGAAGGTCAATTTTGCTGTATGACAAACATTTATCTTTTTATGGCACTTGATTTAATATTTTCAAAATAACACTGCCTAGTATAGAATTCAAAGCCTTCTGAATATGAGAATGGATTTTTCCACTAAGTTACTGTTGCTTTATATATACATACATATTCAGTTCGCATTCATAATTTGCTATGCGTAGGGAAATGCTCTTTTTTCACCATCTTTTCTGATTCCTTTGATTAAACTTTCCATGGTGTCAGTTTTTATGGAAATCTGATTTCTGTTTCACACATTTTCGTATTGCGAATTTAAATGTTTTTTAATTTCAATCGCTAAAAATTTGAAAGTATTATAATAGTAATATCAACAAAGCTGCACGCTGTCCAAATTTTTTTGAATTATTTTTAAATTTATTATTTCCATTAGCATGTGTGTGTGCATATATATATATATATATATATATATATATATATATATATATATATATATATATATATATATATATATATATATATATATATATATATATATATATAATTATTAACTATGTAAATATTAAATATTTACATGATAACATGAGATAACAGGATAATTAAACATTACATAATAATTCAAATGCCTTTCATTGGAAATAACAAAGTAAGAAAAAAATGGAAAGTAGAAGAACCACTGTTTGGAACGTCTGTAAATGAAGATGTTCAAATATTTGTAACTATTTGAAAAGCATTACCTAAGTGTTTCTACTGCTAAACACTAAAGAATATTTTTTGCTGAGGAGAGAATTAAGTACTTCCAATAAATAAACACGAAGCCCCACCTCGAGTCTGAAGTCAGGTGCGGGTTGCCCCAGCCCTCCAAAAATATTAATAATATACTATTTTACTGCTTCCTGGAAGGATTGAGAGTACGATGTTTGAAGATAGTTAGCTGTCAAAATATTTTCTGTGACGTAAAATAAACATGCAGATGAAATTTTTATGAGAAAATTTTGCAGTGCACTTAGAAAATAAGTAGTTGTAGTTAAACAGCTATTTATTTTGGATTAAATAAAGCTGACTATCTGAAATAGAAATATATAGAATTGTTACCAATCTGAAACCTGTGCCTGACATCGAGCTTCGAACTACTTTCTCGCAAGAAGTTTTTATAAGATATTACTCTATCTTGAACGTTTTCCTCTTTTGAGAGCCCTTATAATACATTGCAGACCGAATTTCACATGTTACGCTGTGGAATACCTAGTGAATTCCGGGGAACCAACCCCATTCCCAACAGATGTACATGCCGAAATCAGAAGCGCCACACCATCCTCATGTTCTTCAACAGTGTTCGAGCATAGAACCTTCTCCTCTGGAGACCACAAGGTAATGGTTTGTGACTCTACCTAATGGGCAGCCTAACGCTAATGTAAAGCATTTTATGACCGCCGCGCAGTGGGAGGACATTCGGACAAACATGCACGCAGAAGCGGAACTTTATTTCCCGTTGTACAGCAGTGGTTAGGATTGAATCCTGGACCTTAGGCTCCTAAGAGCGGCGTTGTTCTATCATGAGGTCATGATGAGCCTGAGACAATATTTGAAAAATGTAGCTGGAGAAAGTTAAACTAACTTTATTGAAATGATTAATGAACGTTACTCGATAAACAGACCTTCGATAAATGAATTTATTCTGAACACCTTCGCATATTCTCTGGACTTTGCTTTTCAAGAATGTCTGCGAGAGATAAAATGAAGCTCTACTTTTTACGTCAATAGCTTTGCTAGCTTTCTGCTGACTTTTCCATAAAAATGTAGAAATGGAAAAATTGAAAAAACTTTTATAAACGCACAGAAGGCTTTGTTATTAGGTTGGGATAATGGAGTAAATATTTAATGATTAAAGGTTCACTTTGAAGTGACCTTTAACTTTTGAACCTAATGACATCAGATTCCATATTAATTTACGAAAGAGCATATTATTTCATTTTTCGCCAAAAAGTTCAGAACTTTCCCTTTCCAATTGATGCAAACAAGGGGTCGTCCAAATGTGATCCTCCCTGTCAAGCAGATGCTAACTTGAAAAGAGGCGATTGCAGCGAAACAATCTGATCGAGATATTCAGCGATTTCATTTAGAGCTCTGTACATACGTACTCCATTCATGTACAACACTTAAATTCTTTGACATATAAAAGTGTTACCTTTTCACCTAATTGATTAAAAGTTCTTTTTCTTTAAAAATATTTATATTTTCTCTTATTTTCAACATACAATAATTAATTATAATAATATTAGTTTGAACTATTTTTTCGAAAAAATCAAATTAGTCGAATTTTTGTCTCATCTGATTTGCTTTTAGCTGACGTGGTGTTGCATTTCGTAGCGTAAAACAGCGTTTTTATAACAAAGCTAAGCAATATATATATTACATAACATTATTTACTCGAATCCCCCCCCAAAGCTAGACACACGTTTTCCACTTAGATGTCACGCGCGATTCCCGAAATGTGAATTACTTGCCAGTTTATCTCTTAATAACTTGTCAGCTTCCATTGGACGCAATGGATGGGAAAAACTGGTGAATTTATCCTACTGTGCACCAACCCATGCTGGCAGTGATTCTCTTTTCCCACTTTTGATATTTCCTTTTCTCTCTATTACACTCACGGTCTGAAAATAAAACCAGAAACTTATTACCAAGGCTTATCGTAACCTAGCGCTCGGAAAGGTCTCTTCAGAACGAAAGGTACTGGGTTCAATTTCAGCCACTGTTGAACAACGGAAAACGAATGTCTGCTTTTACATTCTATTAGGACTTCTACATGGGAGAAAGCGTGGTTTCGTCCATTCCAAATTAGAAAAACTGCCCTAAATACGGCTGTTATACGCCTAAATACGAAGACATCATCATGGCCCACTGTAAATAACCTGTTCTCCCGGAAAACAATTTATGCGTTGGACATTAGAATACCAAACAAAAGCCTTCGGCTTTTAGGCTGCCTAACAACTGGTGTTAAAACTATTATTAATAGCAGTTGGTTTGATGTTTTTCTTTTGATGATTGTTACATATAAAATTTTAATTATGAAAATTCTATATAATAAAAAAACTAAGAAATTGAACTCTCTTTTTTTCATTCCGTATAACTTTTAAGGTTTCTTATTTATCTACTGCTTACGGATACTGACTTAGAGATTATTAAAGAGAAAGTCCTATTTAAAATTACAGAGTTACACACAAATTTTCACACAGAATTTTCCCCACATTTATCTTTGAATTTATCCAAAAATATCGTAACTCATGAAAATTATTCTGATCTCTTAAGGCTTTTGTGGCCGCCCAACTTGTCTAGTGCTCAGCGTGCGTGACTGGAGATAGGAAGGTCCTTGGTTCGATTACCTTTTAATTTAAAGAGATTGCTCAAATTTTAAAACTGATTCAAAATTTAGTTTTACTTTCCGTTGCGTAAATTTACGATTCTCCGGGGAAGTGTTTGCACTGCGTGTTCTTGAAGATAATTAATTCACTAAATCGTGAGGAAAGGGCAATTTATGCACACAATAAGGAATATAAAATATACTTATTGCTTGGTAAGCATAATTGATAAATATATACTTGTAAAAATACTCTCCTGCAAATTTATAGATTGACTACTTCAGACAATCATTCACACTTAATATTTTTTCTTCCCGTCGGGACACTTCCTCATTTGGAGAATTAAAGTTTTCATTTATTTTATTTACTTGAATTTAAAGACACATCATGGATGATCCGCACACCGGATAAGCCACTCACGGATAATCGGAAGCTAACTGTGATACTGTTTGCAATTTTTCCTCTCGTTGAAACTAAAGTATAATATATATTATTATAGCATTTTAATTAAAAAAAATTATTACGAATTTTGTTTTATTGGTACACAATGTCATTGCTCTGTACGTTGTGAAACATTGCTTTCTATTTTAATAATATTTATTATGTTAATCTTTCAATAATTCTAATTTGATTTTTTAATGACCATAGTGACGTAAAATTATGTATATTCATAAAATCATTTGGTAAGACTAGAAAATTTAATACCAAAATATATTGTTTTAAATCATATTATATTTCTGCACACATTTTTAAACGCATAAACTTAGAACAGCAGACGTTAGTTCTTATAACTTAATCAACGAGTCGTTTAATTCTTAAAGTTTTACACAGAACAATCTAACGCTGCAGAAAGGATCCACCGCGTAAACCTGTATGACATCTCGTAGTTAGTTAACACGCGTCGCAAGGGAAGAAACCTGGAAAAAATCCCGACAGACATGCAATCACAGCATCCAACTCCCATAGTTCCACAACGGTGGGGATCGAACCTAAGACTTTGTTTGTTTCGAAAGAGAACTGTCTAACCACTAGGCTATGGTAAGCCCAATCCTAAAACTTCAAAAAATGCTTTATTTTACGAAAGTAAAATTGCTTCATGCTTTTGACACTTTAATATTCTCTGCGAAAATCATCTTTTCTGTAAGGATCCATGATTGTTGACTTCGGTTAAATCTAATTCGAGAGGATTTGTTTGGAGTTAAACTGTTCGAACTGAAATTTGGGACACCAATGCGGTGCGAAACGCAATAAAACAAATAAACTGTTCTGGTACCACGAAAGGAGTCAAATTTGTAAAAATGCGAAGATATTTCAAATCTAGTTTTCAATTACAAAAATGTCATACGTTTGACTACACTTAAAGGGTAGCTTAACCATTAAATATCCATTTTGTGGTATCCTTTTAAGCATCCATGTTATCCTTTTAACTATCCATTTTGAGGGTGTTTAGAATTTAATGTGTTCCCTAAAATTTTTAAGATAGTTAAAATTCAGTTATTAAAATAAATATTAAATAACTGACTTCAGTTGTATAATAATTTAAATAAATAATATAAACGCTTTTCACACAGTTGCATCTCTTGTTAAGCTCAGAAATAGTATTTAAATTATCAATTACAAATTAAGTTATAAAAGTCGTAATTTTTCTAAAACCACATTTTTCTTATACCAATAAAATACTAAAAAAAGGAATGTTAGAACGTGAAGTTATGACAAATATAGAGAATATATATGTATACCAACTAAAATCTCTGAGTTTAGACAGCCTATGTAGGCCAAAGTTTAAAGTGCCCGCCTCTCTTTTCCTGACCGAGAGACCCTGGGGTGCGAAGCATAAGTCCCGAGAAACCTCCTCGACCCACTGAAGGAATGAAAGGGGCTGAGTCGACCTTTCTCAACCCAAGGATAGAATTGTTTATTTTCGAGCTGAATATATATATATATATATATATATATATATATATATATATATATATATATATGGAATCTCTCTTTATTATATTTTGTATTACACATCAAAAATTTGCTACTGTTATTGAATTACCTCTAGAATTACATGTGCATATAATGTAAAGATCATTTAATGCTGGTTGTGAAGATATTAAAAAAGTATTCAGAAGTATACAAAAAGTATTTAAAAAAGTAGAATTAAAAAAGTATTAAAGATTTAAAAAGTATTCAGTAAAAGTATTTTTGTATATCTGAAATACTTTTTTCAGTATTGTATATCTGAAAACAGTATTTCAGATATACAAAAAAGTATTTAAAAAGTACTAAAAATAGAAAAATTTGAAATAAACCTAAGCCACATTTCAGTATGGATAATATTTTTTCTCCGTTTTCTTATTTTCATGTTGGTGATCTTGAAGATTTCGTTATGAAATTCCTTGGAAGGAGAAAATTCGTTTTGAAAAGAAGACCCTTTACTTCTTTTGCAATTGTGGGTCTTCCAGGAATATTTCCCTTTGCAGTATTGATGAGAAACTGGACGCAGTGCAAGCAGACCGGGGCTTTTTGGAGAAAGGGGAGGAACTGGTCCACGGGTGGTCTTTCGGGAATGGGGATGTCAGCTTAGAAGAGGCTATTTGTTATTTTATTGCCCCTGGGTAGAGCGGAACACATTCCACTGCCCCCTCTTCAAACTTCTTCACTTCAAACTCCCCTCTTCAAACTTCAGGAAATTTCCAAGAATCTTCGTTTTAAATAGCATTTAAATGACTGATGAATCCAGGGGCCAATTTTGGAACCCTTTAGAAAACTAGCACATGAATAGACACTCAGTCGTTAATCCATGTAAAACATTTAAACAACAGTTTTATTTAGTAATTTAACAGAATAAATACAGTGTATGAAAACTAATTTGAAATGGATTATATTTGATACTATAAAAATGGTAAAATCGAATCAATGCCACCATTCAGTTTCAAAACAAGTTATGTTTTACTAAGCTTGTTTACATGAATGATATTCTTGTAGGAATTATTTCAGATAAATATACACATATTAAGGAACTGTTATCGCTTTTAAAACTTCACATGTGCTTTTACAATTCTCTTAGAAACCGAACTATGCTTAAAATGTTGTTACGATTTCTTAAAGAAACAAATAAAATAAGACTAAATTTTTTAGGATTTCTATAATCCATGTTTCTTGGAGCTTATTTGTCCATAGAATAACGAGACCGAAATCTGTCAAAATTGTAACTGATTTAGTGCACTTTATTCCATTATTGACTAATAATGGAGTGCAGCTATCGATTAAAATGCACTCAGTAAAACTTCATCAGAAATTGATGGAACTGACTCAGAGAGTGACGGAAAATTTCGTAAAAGCATTCTTAATAATAATAATTCTGGTCACACCAAATGTACATTTTTCTAAAGGGTACAAGAAAGGAATAGACTGGACTGAATGGTATAGGAATACAAAGATTATAGTATATATATAAACCTTTTTTCATGTGGTAGACAGCGACAACATAAAAGTAACCCCCCCCAAAAAAAAAACAATCGCACAATAATTTACGAGTGCAACTATAAATATTTTCTCAACATAATTAAAAAAATTATTTTTATGCTGTGAATAAGGCCCGCATAAAAAGCCTCATGTAGAAAATAACTGGAAAACCTTACAAAGTAATGAGAAACTGCTTTCTTAAACTAAATCCAGACACAAGACTAGTGCATTCAAGATAGTGATACCTCGGTAAAACATGTAGAAAAGATAGCGAAAATAACGCAATTATTTTAAATGAAGAAGAAATATAATGGTAAGAAAAATTAGGGCTAAAATAGAAAATTGAAATCACTGGTCTAGTTTGAAAAGGAGTAACAATGAATATGTAATGTTATTGACAGACTTAATACTTAATGAAATATAATGAAATACAAGTGAAAAATTAAAAACTAAATCAATCAAATAATAACCAATCAAACTATTTCCTTTTTATACATAATTTCGTCAGTTACGTTTCAAATTGAGTGAAATGTTCACATATCGAAAGCAAAAATAAATATCGCACAAACAAAAGACGGCAAAAAAAGGTTTAAAGGTATTTCTGTTTTCAAGAGAATACACCACGATTTCTGCAGAAGTCTGTTTTTAAAAGTTAGACATTTTGCATTTTTTTATAATTTTTAAAGTAAAACATGACTTGCATGAAGTTCGCAAACAAATGGCAGGGGATAAATCCAGTAACGGTTCCCATGACAAAAATTTATGAAACAACCTTTTGCTCACAAAACTGTTGCAGTTTTCCAAAAAGGCTCGGTAGGCAGAAATCAAAATCTGCATGGTATCAATTTTTTCAAAAACTTAATAATAAGAAATGTTTGTGCTTATAAATAACATACAAATGGAATTTCATTCAGTTTTAATAGAAACAAATAATAAAAATCTAAAAAGTAATCGTCTTATTAAATTCAGAATCATCAATTGCCGCAAATAAATTATAAAGGAAACATAGTGCAAGTTTTAGTCTTTCTAAAACTAAACTTTAAAATATAAAAGGTATCGCTTCTACTAAGAAAAGATGAACTCATGCTTCGTGAAATAATTAATTTATCATTTTATCTGAACACAATCATTTTGAATTATAGTTAAAAAAAATTCCACGCGTGCGATATGCATTTACATGCAGAAGAGAATTGTGGATGGTGTTAATCGTTTTCGAGATTCGGTAACAGTCAGTTACGTACAATTTCGATTTCATGGATTTTGTTCCTGCATTTTTGATGTTAAAGGTGCACCTCAAATAAGAAGGCCCTTTGTAAAAAATGTTGATAATATCACGGAAATGATTGAAGTTGACCGGCATGTTCTCAGTCAACAAGTAGCTAAAGATAAACCATAAAACAGTTTTGAACCATTTGCTCAAAGTGCAAACGAATGGATTTCTTTTTCTCCAACCTAATATTTTGTAACAAAAATATTTAAGTAATTTTTTATTGTGGTGTGAGTAAAATTTTTGACTAAAAATAAGCCTTCTCAGAACCCATCCCCAATTATAAAATGATTATTATTCATCTTCGGTATGAGATCATTAGAATAAGAAATTTTGATGTATTGTGTCGTACTCTAAAAGTTTTTACTTCCAACTCTTCATATAAACATGCATCTGTCTTAGGAATCACATCAGGTTTTTAGTTCTAAAAAGAAATCACCCAAGTCACACGTGGTATTCATTGGCAGAGCTGCTGAAGGGAGAAAGATGCTGCACTTGCGCTTTTTGCACGCACGGTGTGTCCTGGTGTGCTTTGGCTTTTCCTCCGTTCCGGGATGTGAATACGAGATATTCAACTATGGAAAGTTCTCTCTGAACAGCAGTGATGTTGGAATGGCTTTCAGCTATCGATGTGAGCCGTCTTCTAATCGTATCTTGAAGTTGCGTTATGTTAGAGAAGCTGGTGAGGATTTCAATCTAGCCTGTTGATAAGGAATAGGTTGCTGCATAGCAGGGAATACAATGGCTGATATCAGTTTTGTAAGCCATTAAAAGTAGTTTAATTGAGTTATAATGCAAGATTATTTTACGATAATTATACCGAAGAACAGTACAAGGGCCGAAGAAGAACAGAAGTAGCACAAGAAAGAACACATTTTATGCCCTGTGCAAGCATTGCGCAGTGGTTTCTCTGGTATAAATTCTAGGTCTGGGAGCCTAATGGCTTCTCTGTTGTACAGTAGCTCCAGCATGAATTGTATTCCAAGAAGAGTTCTCATAGTCAGACGATCGTATCCATTTGTTGCAAGAGGAGGAATCTGGAAAATTCTCAAGTACCTGCTGTGAAAACCATCCATCTTCCGTTGTGTGGCTGATAATGAACTCGGCACGTGATGCTTTGAAGAGTATGGCCCCTTCTATTAAACTATGGTGATCTTTGTGGGGTGGTTACTGAGAGTATTCCTGGTTTTCGACTGTATCACACTGTCTGTAAAAAGTCATTCCGGGAGTTAATTTTATACGGTGGCCTTACAACGGGGATTAGAACACACCTACTACAAGGTGTGTCAAAGAGTATATAATTAAATATAAAACAAATTGAAACTCTACTTTTTGGTATTCATTCACTTGTTCGATATATTATTGAAGTGATGAGTGAAATTAGAATATTTCTCTTGACATGACTATACAATTACAAATATATTGATTTAAATAGAATTATAAAAATATTTTCAAAGTCAAGGGACACTTTTTGGTGGAAGTGGGAAAAGAAAACATAATTTTGATCAGACTTCGGGAGAAGTGCACTGAATTCGCCTCTTGACGAATATTCCACATTTCTAAAGATAACTAAGACTGTAAGTGGGAGACAAAGAGTCAGACGATATCCCTATGTGAACCGCTGAGCCGGAACCCCGGTTCTTCACTGAAAATGGATACCAGCTGCCGGGGTACACTTAATACCTCACCTGGGAGGGTACCCGGTCACGAGCGACAAAACAGAGAGCTTCTTATCTGGTAATGTATCGGACTTATATTCTCCCCGTAAGTGATACAACGGTTGACAAAAAGTCGAAATTACCTGATACCTGAAAAGAAGGAGGCATGATTCCGTTTCTTTTAGAATTATTCTTTGTTGAAAAGCAAATATGGCATGATGCATATTATTCTAAATACATATTCTTTCAAAAATATGCATTATAACATGTTCTGATATTCATGCTGAATGAGATCTTTGTTTTATACGAAACTTAATATTAAGAAATTTCAGGGCATATTTTAGGGTATTGTGAAGAAAATGGAGGAAAATTTAGTAACTGAAAAATCGAAAGTTCTAAATTCCACTAAAATATTCATTGTTATGAAATATGCATTCTTAAAATTTGTTTATGGTTTTTAATAAATCTTGAATAAGTTCTACAAATAACTTCATTTATGTATTTTTATTTATTGCTAGAAGGGAGTTCAAAATTATTTATTTATCCTCTATAGGGCCATTTTCCCCCTATTAATCCTCTGTTAAAGTACTTTTGGGATTGAGACTAGTTTGTAACGGTGGGTGTTCTTCTTATCAGAAGATGTTGGGTTCAAATCCCGACCTAATCGAAGTTTTATGATGCTTACTCATGAAGACTGGGGTACGTTAAAAAGGTCGTAATATCTTCTGCTTGGTGAGAGAAAATGCTTCTAAATGACGAAACCCACCTTCTTTCGGGAACCAAGATGCCACCGACTCAACAAAGTGTCACTATTTCCGCCTCTTGTAGTGCCTAAATGGACCCAAGCTGCCAAGCATTATGATAATAGTTACCAAAAATTAATTCGAATTTTTAAGACCCCGTTTTTGGGTTTTCCATGCCCCACCGAATTATTCAATGGTTGAATTATCTTATGTTGTGCATTTCTTTTTATTTCGCGTGACAAAATATTTAAAAATATGATTCACAGATTGTTGTCAAAATCTACAAAAGAAATTACGGATTAGATGCATTTTCAATTAAAATACATTTTATATTAAAAATTAACGTAATTAATGGAAAATATTCTTTCTCCACGACCCTATAAAAGGTTAATCTAGAATTTCATTTATAAATTAAGTTCATATATATATATATATATATATATATATATATATATATATATATATATATATATATATATATATATATATATATATATATATATATATATATATATATATATATATATATATATATATATATATATATATATATATATATATATATATATATATATATATATATATATATATATATATATATATATATATATATATATATATATATATATATATATATATAGTATGTATATATATATATATATATATATATATATATATATATATATATATATATATATATATATATATATATATATATATATATATATAACATGCACATAATATTATTTATAATCACATTTTGATGTGTGTGTAAAGGGAATCGTTATTTAACTTATCAAATTCAATATTAAAAAATCAACTCACTTCATGCATAAATAATATATTTTGTTCATATTTTGATCTCTTTGGAGTGTGAAGCATCATTACTTAATCCATTAATTATTATTATATTATTTTTTTATAATTTATAAACCATCATTTTAACATTGAAAAATTACTTTTTAATAAGTTCTTAGTATTAAACAATGATCTCTTAATCACCAAGGTAATCAATTAATAAAATAATTATCAATAAATAAAATAAATTAATTGTTCATCAATTATTATTTTAAATTTATTTTATATGTGTTCAGATCACATATACTCTGATGTGTGGTAAGGCACTATTATTTAATTTATCAAATTCAATAAAAACTATACGCATAATATTTTACATAATTTGTCATTTATATTTACTTTATATTTTGATGTAATAAGAATCACATCAAGATACATCTGTTTTTTTTATTTATTTATTTTGTTAAAACATTTAAAAAAAATAAAAGCTTAAAGATATTCAAAATATTTCGAATCTGAAACAAATATAGGTAATTATCATGAAATATATGCAGGAAATAATAAATAATGCCACTTATTAATTTTCTGAGCTAGGTTAAAATGAAATAATGTTATTCTACCGAGTGTAGTTTTACTCGATGCAAGTTTTCTATCCAAATAACACTAGTTGCTTTTTCTTGTCAAACAAATAGCATCTAAATCTATCAACACAATTTACTTATCTATTAATTTACATCGTGGCTTATCTCTTCGATCTATTTAGTGGCTATAGAAGTAAATACAACTGAGGAATGATAAATTATTTAGTAAGTTGGGAAGATGATAGGCTCGATGGACAGCGCCACTGTTATCGGTGGGTGTTATCATAAGCTCCATAAATATAAGGATGCGGAGGAGTGACGGGGGATAATTTCTGCTCTCTTTTTCTTCCCGCCACTCCCTTTCTCTGGATATTGAAAGCGATCTTCTAAGATATTACTCTGAAGAAATGAGGTTAACTGCCAATGGGCACTTTCATTGATAATTTTAAACTGACACGTGGTATACTGTAATTTTAACTGTAAAGTGAATTGTTCAAAACACACAACTTTTAATGTACTTTCATCTGAAAACATTATAATAACCTATATGAATGCATATAATTTTAGAAAAATAAATTTTATTAAATTGATAATGTATTTGTTAAGATAAAAGTATTAGCATAGGAACAGAAATTAGAGCTTAAAATGAACATTTGGTATTAAATATTTATTGAAATCATGCAGTTGTTTTAGAAGAATATTTAAAATAATGCTATAACAATTTAAATTCATTGTTTTTATAATAATGAAAAAATTAGAGTTAAATATAATTAAATTTTAAACTATTTATATAAATTTTCGATATGTGATGTTATAGATAAGTCCTAATAACTTTAAGTTATCTTTAGTTTGAAGTGAAATTTCACAGCGATATCGTTCATCCGTTTGTTTTGCAATAGCTCATTTTTATATAAGTATATAATTTAAAACAACAAGTTGTCAAATAATAGCAACATTTATTTTTAAATTTATCAAAAAAGAAGAAACAATTGTTTTACCATTGTGGTAGAAAAATTTAATATTGCAAAAAATGCACCCATATGTTAAAAAAAATTGCTATACAGACTTCATTTTTCAAAGATTAAGTTTTCTGAAAGATATTTACTTTTTATATATATAAATACCTTTTGAGGTTTCGCTCAGGAACATATTATTATAATAGTCTTTATTATTATTCATATTATGTTTCCTGTATGTAGAGACTTGAAATCAGTACAGCTCCTTATTGCTTTTCTTTTATACGACCTTCCAAATAGTTGTAGTATATTAAAATGGCGAAAAAGTAAATAATATCGTATGCCAAAGCATTGATTTCAATATATATATATATATATATATATATATATATATATATATATATATATATATATATATATATATATATATATATATATATATATATATATATATATATATATATATATATATATATATATATATATATATATATATATATATATATATATATATATATATGTGTATATATATATATATGTATATATATATATATATATATATATATATATATATATATATATATATATATATAAACAAGAGGTTGGAAAAATTATAAAAAGCTGTGTTATGTTTACATAGTTAAACATTTTTTTATTATTTACATTAAGTTATGTTATATGGATGTTATATTTAGTTAAAAGATTTTTTACATTATTTTCATGTTGTTTTTGTGATGTTAATTCTTGTCAAAAATGAAAGTTATACTAAAAATACAGTTATATATGTATATATGAGCTCAATTTTGACTCTTGAACAAAGCAAATTTTATCGATGTTTTATAATGAACGAAAATGCATCTTAAAAGTTAAAAGCTGAAAAATATTTTTAAATCTTTATTGAGTTATTTATGCAACAGCCAATATAATCTTGACCTGTAAAACATTTTTGTTTAAGTATTAGTTCATTAAAATCGTAGCTTTAAAGATTATTGTCGGCTCTTCCAAGTAAAGGCTTCATTTGCTTCAAGGAAAATCAGAACATCCGAGCATCAACATTAAGAGTCTTATTACGACAGTATTGCAAATAATTTATCTTTTGCAGTGGACAACCAAACTCTCGCTTCGCGAATAGGCTTTTCGCCTACTGCGTGGAAATAAGTCGCCTATTCGCATACTGCGTCAAAGCTCATGAGTGATAGGACTCAGATCTTCAGAATGAAAGGTCTTGAATTCAATTCCAGCCACAGTTGAACAATGGGAAATGAATGTTGCGCTTTTGCCTTCTGTATGCGTGTTTGTCTGGGTGACTGCTTTGGAGTATTCCTGAATTCTATCATTGCGACATGTGACTACGGCACAATATCCATAGAACAAAAGTTCCCTACAACATTCTTCGGTCATTTGGCTGTGCACTACGTGGTGTCAGAAGAGTGAATTCTCATTGAAGATTGGCAACAATGTCAGTCTCACCGAAATCAAATCCTATGATCGCTTTTCCAGAATAGAATTGTTAGATTAAATTCAAGCGGAATCAGTAACTCAGGTATGTCTCGACCAGTAGCCGCTTTAGTATCTGCTGTTTCAAGGCAATATCTATCAAGGTGAGCAATCATCATTCTGTTAATAAATTCCCAAATAGACAATCCGGTAAAAGAACTTATCTGTACTTACAAACTTCAACGCCATTTTCCAGCCTGTGCATGAGTATTCTTAAATGCTTTACAGTTTAGACGCATTAATTTGATCATACAGTACTTTCGACGTCGACGTTGGATAACCAATCACAGAAGGCAGGTGGCCGTACAGTGCGGTTGATCATATGCAAAAGGTGTATGAGAACTTCGGAAAGCATCGCAATCGTTGGTGTAATATAAAAAAGGAGTGATTAATCCGACGCACAAAACGGCATGACTATTGGCTTTCGGGCCAAGCATTTCAAAAACGGCTAAATTAGTGATCTGTTCGCTTGACGCCAGGGTAAAAGTATGCCGTGGATTACGAAATGGGACTGGGCAAAATCAGTGACGTGGGAAATGTAATGCACCACAGGCCGTCGATGAGAGGTGAACAACGGCTGCAGAAATGAATTCAGACAAATAGACGTGCTAAAGTTTTTAAGCAACAGACCACTTAGGGGAATCAAAAGCAAACTAGCAAATGCTGCTGCGTCTGGAGCTCCATAACAGACGCTTGATTGATGCACTTTTGCTGACTGTTGTTCATCGGCAACGAAGACTGAAATTTGTGTGCGAGTACCACAACTGAGTAGCAGCAGGTAGCATTTGCCAATGAAACACGTTTTATGCTCCAACAGACAAATATACATCGGCGTATATATGTGGCCTCTTGTGAAAAAGTGAGTATTGAACAGCTCTGGTTAACAAACAAATCTCCTACATAAAGAAATTATTAATAATAAATTAAACAAATAGCAAACTTAAAAACATTAATTAAATATGAGCTAATGTTTTTAGGTTAAACACATGTTAGATTTCTCTTTGAATTATTCTTGATTTCAAAGATTGATGTATCAGTAAATAATGAAATTTTTTTCAAAATTGTTTACATCAGTTTTAGCTTTGTCATAAAATTATGTATTGATGAGTAGAAAACATTTTTTGTAAATGCTATTGAAACTAATAAAGTGACTTTTAAGCATTATCAATTCAAGAGATTTTTAATCCATTATTTTGAGTTTATCATAACGAGGCATGAAAATATTGCTTTTTGTTAATCTTGCATGAATTTTACCCCGTAAAATATGTCTTGTCTAAAGCATGCTTTTAAGCTAAGTGCGGAAGTCTGACTTTTATCTCATGACAGATTACTTCAGCCACTTTATTATCCGGAGAACTGCAGCACGCAAGTTCTTCCTCATCTAAGCATTGTTTCACCCTCGTGTGATGAGAAATGCCTTCTCGTCAGCAGCCGCCGAGACATAATGGAACTGGACGCCGGAAAAATTCATGTGTGGATAAAGTTGCTGATTCCAGATTTTTCGCCCACACTGTTTGCATAAGCATTGCGTGCTGCACTCTGACAATTCAACTACATATTTAATTACGGAATTTATTCTCCATTCGAGTGGAAACCAAAGCCACAACTACTGTAAAATGTTTTCGCTTTAAATGATGGGCTTTATTTTTGACGGATGTGATCGTTTCTACATTTAAGCTATTTAAATTTTAGGGAAAATGGTTATATTTATCAGATTTACATTTTCTCTCCTCTCTCTCACACGCATATATATATATATATATATATATATATATATATATATATATATATATATATATATATATATATATATACAACAGTATTTATTTTATTCAGAATTTATTGTACATTTTGCAACGCTCTTTCAACATCTTGATCTCAATGAAAAATGTATGTTGTTTTTAATCAATTTTTTCGTCATTAATATTGTCCTTTTTATGTATTAAACTCTCCTCAATTAAAATGTCGAACTTGGTACGCATATATATGCACATACATACACACACAATAATTTAAATTGGATTTTGTTTGCTCGCTATGGTGAAATTTTACAGATGAAAGCTAATTTGACCAGAAACTACATCTTTCATTTAGTGGATGCCAAGCCATAACACGTGACCTTAAATTGCCCAATATCCACTTATATTGTCCAATTTAGAAACTGTAGAAAGGGCACTCTAAAGATCTATTACTTATTGAGATGGCTTTGTATCGTTAAATTTTGTGCTCACAACAGGATATTTGGATTCTAAGTTGCTGCAATAAGCATCCTTGATGAGTTAAGAAACGTGTTCATGGATATTAGTAGTGAAGGCTAAAGCGGAACCACTCTTAGAGTAGATAAACTAAATTAATCAGGATAGTCACAAAGAAAGAGTTGACTGAATCTTTTGGAAGGAAGAGAGTAGACTTCAAAACTAAATTTTCTGAACTGTGTTTGAAAGTTTTTATAATTAGTTAACTCAAATATTAGAATCTTACGCGGTTTATAATGTCAGCCGTGAAAAATTAAATTCTGAAATTTATGGAGATTATATAGGAATTCTGAGGCGACTGCAAACTCTTTTGCTTCAGATTTAAATTGGAAATGGCAAGTGTATTGTTGCAATGACCTGGACTGTGGATCAATGGAAGCACGTCCTCGTTTCTGATGACTGCAGTAAGTATCTGTCCATCATGGAAATAGGCTTATGGTGAAGAATCTGGAACCTAGATTTTCTCTATTCTAGAGTAAAGCATTAGGGGTTTCATTTCATGACATGGAGTAGGTTCTTTTGCCTTTTTACAGAGACGGATCACAAATCTTAACTTTGTCAGTCTTTCAGTTCACCACCTGCATTCTGTGCCAGACAGTGTTTCCATCAGGAGACTGCAACCATCAAAATGGTAATTCTCTGATTCATTGCAGTCGAATTGTTCTATAATGATTTCAAAAGAACTCACTTGCATACCTTCCCGGCTCTGCCCAATCACCGCCTCAAACATCACAGAGCACCTGCGATCGTAGGAAAGAAAAAGATCCCGCCATCCTTCTGCCTCTCTCCTAAAGTTGGATCCATCTGTGCATGAAAAATGGCACATCTTACTTTTTGCCAAACAAAACTCATAAGTATCCATTACAGATGACTTTACTTCCAAAAAATGCGCTTTTTAGCTGTTAAAAAGTAACAATTGACCGCTTTGCTCGAGGAATGATTTCCTCGAAGTGATGAGAGGAAAAATACAAACACAGAAAATAAATATTTTTCCTCCCATCCATTAGAAAAAAAAGGTAAAATATCCTAATTTAAAAATAATACAAATTTAATATAATCATTTACAGCCAACCATTTCTTTTCAAAAGATTCATGCATTTAAGTTATACGGAGAAAAAATATCGTGAAATTTAAACCGGCCATAATCAATGATGAAAAGTAAAATATGCTTTATTTTCTATAAAACGCCAACATTTATTGAAAGTGCTTGAATTAATTTAATTATGATTTTTCATGTTAAAGGATTCGGTACCACATTCTAAATATTTTTACACGCTTATTTAAATTTAGAAAGCACAATGTCACTTCCTGTCTAACAAAACATCAATCATTTTAGGAAATTGGAACTGTTCTGGTCCGCAGCTGGATAATTTCCCGCACTTTATTACTAATGTCAGGAAACACGTTCTCGCTTTTTTCCATTCATCATTCTCTGCCGTTCCCAAGATTTCATTCATTATTCTTTTACGCTTGTTCCGGCAGATCGAAATGTCATTACCATTTTCACAATTAAATTATATGGATTTCCTTTCTGATTCATCCATTATATTTTTCTCAGTTTCTCTCAGATAATGTTTTTAAGTAAAATTATGTTGTAAAATTTGTTTCTCCAAAAATGTTGTCAAACTATATTGTTATAAAATAATTTTCTTTCGTATGTAATTTTTTTTTTTTTTTTTGAAAAATTGTGGCCAAGCATTTTTCGATAATAAAGGATCTGGTACTACATCCATTGTTTGAAATGTTATCAGACAATTATAATTTTTTTGCTTCGTTAAGATTATATATGCTTTATTTTGCTATTTAATATATTAAGGTAATTATAGTACTTTTTTCATTAAGTTTATATTCTTCTAAGTTAAAATTGCATTTTAAAAATTCATTCAAATTTTTGTTTTATAATTTTCATAATAAGAAATAATTTTATAACATGTGAAATTATATTTTTCGTTGTATTTGATACCAAAATAAGATACATATCTAATAATAAATTATTGTATCTGATAAAATTCAATATTTATGTAATCAATTTATTTTATTGGATAATAAAAAAATTAATGGATAAATATTAAATTATCTCATTAACTGTAACAACTAATTAACAAATATTTTAGTTGCAAAATTGTTGAGATACGATGATATATTATTTAGCTGTAAGTGCCTCTACTTATAATCAGAATGTTTTGATAAGTATATCTACAAGAAACCATGCCAAAAATATTTAATATTGAAAATGAATGAAGAAATTTAAGAAACAAACAAAAAAAATGACCATCAAATATAAAACTTTGATGATCATTTTTTCCCCTAGAACTTTGCATACTTTAAACAAATTTACATTTTGTTGATTAAAATACATATTTGTCATATTTGAATTTAAATTAATATAAATTCTCAACATTGTTTGAGCATCTCTTATAAATAACAATAACTCATCGTGTACTTTGAGATATTTACTTTCAAGCTCAATAAAGATACGCGCCTTGATAGTTGGAGGCTTGTACTGCATAGAGTAATTCACCCAGATTTGTTTTTTTTAATCGCTTCAAAGTAACTTATCGCAAAGTATTGAGTGGGTTATTGCCAAATATGAACAAGGCCTTCAGACATTGTCTCAAGTGTTAAAGCATTCTTTTTTCATGAGATATCGCGAAAGTGATTTAATCTAAGACAATCGACACACAAGGCTGCTAATCATTCTGATTTATTTTTCATGTTTTTGTGAAAATTCATGCAGCAATGCCGCCCTTTCCACACTGAGCTTTTTAATTCAATTAAAAATTATTTTGTATAATTTATTATTATTTTGTCAGCTTATAATTATATCAGCTTACAATTATTTTGTCAGCCTGGAAACAGTGTTCGCACTGCCTCACTATCAAAACTGATTTAAGAAATACTCATTTTGGTTCTATAACTTATTTATTGTTCCTGATTATTATAAAATGATATTTTCTATATTGCTGAGCTCGTTTTTCAAACATTTACAGACTAGGATGACTGTAATTAAGATTTTAATATTTCACCTGACGAAATCAAGGAATGATTTTGACAAATACATTTTTCTTAAGCCTAACATAATTTTCCGATATTTAATTAATACATTTTTAAATAATTTTGGTTCATCATTGTTCCAAATTTCGCTTTGATTTTATTAATTTTGATCTGATTCAGACATTTTAATACACACAATAATTGCTAAAACAAGATCAATTCAAACGTATTTAAATGAATTCGCCTAGTTAATTTAAGTTTAATTATTTCCGACTTTCTTAAATCATAAATCGCCATCGCAAGAAAATTTATTAGAGACTCAAATGCATTTGAAAGTGCATTACGAACGGGGTATAATGCAGTTAATTGAAATTTTCTTTGTTTAAATTTTTTAAATTGAGAAAAAAAGTTAATTTTTTTCTAATTTTATTTAATTTTTTCGGAACAATTATATATAAATTTTTCCTTCTTATTACGTCTCTTCCTGAATCACTCTGTCGCTATTTGTCAAAAATACGTATACAATTATTAGTTAGGTTAGATAATTGAGATATGTTGCCAGAGTTCAATATTTCTACCAAACGAAGCAATTAAATACAGTTTATTATTTCTTAATATATATATATATATATATAATTAAATCCTTTGTAATACCATAAAAATTTATGAACGTCAGTAGACTAAATGATCACACTGGTAGTAGTCTCTACATTGATACACCGGAGTATAAGTTGTCCATCTTCCTAAGTAACTCTGATTTCTCATCAGTCTTCAAAAGTTAATTAATCGCAATTGATCATGGCCTTGAAGCTATACTCCCTGATAGGAACTTTTGGAAACTTTGGATTTTTTCGGACTGTTGCTCCTCCCTTCAACACCACTACAATGGGATCACAGTTGAACACCAAATATTTCTACCCACATCTCATACTTCATATAGTTTCCCACGATGATCATTTTCAATGGATTTCAGATCGCGTTTACACACACGGCAACGAGTCGTGGGGCGAAGAGGGTTGCAACCTTTTCCTCTTCAATCCTCACCGCGCTTTAGAGCATCCATCCATTGTCAACGCTGAATTATCGAGGGAGAGCCCCTCCTAGCCATTCCTAGAATGCAGGCAAAGAGCCTGGCTCTTCCTTGGCATGTCCATTGTGACGGTCTCTAGAACGGCAGTTTCCAGACTGGTAAGCGGTCACACTGAAAGACTTTCGAGGACAGGCAGACCTTTGCAGCCTGTTCAAAATGTCGATCTCAGCAAGCTTCTCTTGAGCACATTTTGGACTGTTTCCAGAAAGGACATATATTTGTCTCTTCTTCTTGGCTTTGACTTTCTTCGGGTCAACGGTCTGATAGATCTTGTCATACACACATATATATGTATGTATATATATATATTCCTCAGGATGCAATGTTTTGGGATCATGACAGATGGATGTTGATCTTCTGGATTCTCTGCCTTCTTGATTTTCTAGGTTTTTTTCCTTGTGTTGCGATAATTATAATTGAATATCGACCATTATTCAAGAATACTACTTCTGGATCATGATTAAGCAGTGGATAGCGAAAAAGCATACTTAAAGGTTTTTTTTTTTTTATCTCTGCGTTATTTACTATCAAATGCAGCATTCTTTGATGCTAAATTTTAAATGTTTTGCTATTCAAACATCTTTTTGTTTTATTCTACTGCTTCGTAGCTGCCGTATGATAGGTTGGTTATTGATGTACGTTTCCATTTCTGCCGATCGAAGAATCTTAAACACAGCCAATTACTTCGCAATCTAGAACTGGCAGTCAATAGCTGAGCTTCAGTCTTGGAGGTCTTTCGTTGGATATTAATGTAGGGATTTTCAAGGGTATAGGCCTTCTCAGTACGACGGTTGGTTAGCCGGAGAATCCGTTACCGCTTGCTTTCAAGAGTGATACCTAACTCCATCTGGTTAAGCGGCCCAAGCGATTGCCTATTTGTGTCACGGAAAATACTAAAGACAACCATTTGTTGACAATTTAAATAAAGCTCAAGTGATCGACACCTGAGTTGGTGTTCCCTTTTACGCTTTATTAACAAAGACCTAATTTTTATCTTCTTACTGTGCATGAGCCTTTTTTAAGCATTAAAACTGATTCAGAGAAATATGCATATTTTTTAAATTCTTATTTTACTTCGTTGGTCTTGATTAATTTTTGGTTTATTTTTTCTTTATTAACGCCTTCAGAGTTTCCCCACTAAAATCGCAAAACTTGAAAGGAATAAGATAACTTTTATTAAGATAATCTTATAACATATATCTCTAGAAAGGTAAACTTATTATGTGCTCCATAAATGTCCATTCAATGTCTGATCGCTTTTTTTATTTCGATTCTTCTGCACTTTCCCAAGCGAGGGCTTATCGTGGATGGGTAAATATTTTCCATGTGTCATCGAACCTCGGTATTTCAGGTGCGTGTCTCGGAGGCGCCGAGTCATCTTTACAACCGTGTTCATGACTCTGCGTCTCTTATCTCAATTATGCGTCTCCATGACTGGCAAATACAAAATCCATCTGAGTGCAATTCTAACAATGCAGTTTTAATTCTTCTCAATTAGATTAAAAGTTTTATTGTCTTTTCAAGCTACTTGAAGCTCCTTCGCAAAATATTTTTGGATCTCAACAGGCTTTGAAAATTATATTTCTTTCTAGATTATCATAAACAGAATAGTTAAATGGCTTCAATTTTTCTACAATTTACTAAGCGTGATCAACTGAAAAATTCTTCTCAAAAAGACGGCATTTTCATGAGGCGTATGGTGGAAGGAGGCTAAGTATATTTCGCATATAATTTATGAATCAATTGCAACATCGTTTTAAAAAACAGCTTTACTACCAATTGTATATATTCATATTTCATTGCAGATTTACAAATTATTAAGTATTTGCGTTAAATAGGAGTGGCCTAAATGGCTTTGGAAAATCATCGTTTTGAGGTAATTTTGAAAATGAAATTTACGAAAGTTGGAAATGACATTATTGAGTTACTTATTTAAATTACGAAAATGAGAATACAGCTAATTATTGTTTTTATTTTCATGGATGTTTTCCGTCGTGCAATAGAGGCCACTGCATATGAAATATCGGAAAGCCGCAATACGTGGCGGATATTAAAAAGACAACAGCTTGTGGCAATTTCAATTATGCTGGGGTCTATTGCCGCTCCATCAGTATGAGAAAAGGTTCCCCCAACCCATAAGACCAGAATGACATTCCGATTTGATTTTTTATACCTGTCTAAGAATCAATAAAAGTTACAAAACTAAAAACAAAATATCATCGAAAAGAGTGTGTTAGCCGTACAAACTAATATTTCAGTTTTATATTACAATAAGTCGTCATACATCAAATAGTTTGATGTAAAGTTTAACTTGTGTAAGTGTTTAATATTGGCTTCTAGGTCTTGACAAGAAAGTATTCATTAAAATTCTATCCGGATCTTTTTTCCTTTTACGGAATGTCTGAATCTTCTTTGTTTAGGGGAAGAGATAAAACAAACGTGTTTGTCACAAAGAGTTCTTATCTTTCCTTGAGAGGTTTCCGATTGAACAGAAGAAGGTTGAGAAGATAAAAAAAAAGTCCGCATGAATCAATCGCGTTTTCCGCTAACAAAAATATTATCTTTATTCGGACAATTTGCCTTTCTCTCATTCGATTCCTTTGAGGATTTGGAACAAAAAGTTCTGTTTCTCAAACATGGCGGCCAACTGGGATGTGATTGTGTTAAAATGTATGATTTCCGAAGGCAAGTTATAACGTTAAATGAAAGATGGAAATGTGCTCTTTAAACAAACACATTTGCAGTGCGGACCAATAAAAACACAGTAATTTAAGCGCATGCATCTGATGCAGCTGAGTCACAATAGAAAGGTCATTTCATTACGAAATTTCTTTTTATCAAGTAATTCATTATTGCAGAAATTCATTCTATATAAATTAAAGAGTTGTTTTAAGCAAATATTTTTATACAGTTTTTAATTGATTGAATAAAACTTTTAATGAAGTGTATAATAATTTTTAAAGTTTAGTTCGCGTAAGCCGGAATTCTCCGAAAAAGAAGCAATTTCCAGATTGCAGCAAATCATTTCCGGAGCCTAACGAAAATCTTTATATTTTGTTTGATTATTGACATCAACTCTGCCAACTGAAGCTAAATAAAAAAACTGCAGTTCATTCTCTTTCAAACCTGCTTGAATGAGTTTTATATACGATTTCGCATAAATAATATTAAAAACTTAATTTTAATATAGAAATGCTGATGGCTGTGATTGGAATTTTTTCCAATTATTTTGTGGGATCTTGTTTAAAATTCAACGATTTCTTGTTTTAAAATGATTTGATTTTTAAATTGCCACTATAAATTTACAGAGCTTGTAAATATCCTCAATGCTCGAGTAATTTGTTTCATGTAGAATTGTTTGGTTGGTTGAGGAACATTTCTCCTAATCGAAATATCTTAGGATGGAACGGCCCTCCATCCTTCACGTTATCGGGAGGCTCAAATGCAGACTTTTCCAAAGGTGAGTCCTCTTCACTAAAGGTGGCGGGGATAGGTTGTGGTCCAAGTGAAGTGATACCATTGGGGATCTCAGAACAGACATTCGGGTCTTCTGCTTGAATCCTGCTTATAAACGACGGATCCACTCTTCGGATCCACTGTATGTAGATGACATCAATTCCCATCTTTGTAACGTTGAAAAAGGTTCAATTTCTAGTGACCGGGAGCTAAAAAAATATTTTAAAATATGATTATTAATTTTTTACATCAAAAAAGCTAAGATTATTATTTAAATGTAGCTCCATGGCAATACCATGCTCTTCGTAGTGGAAGGTCTGGGGTTTGATCCTAGAAACTATCGAAGAAGGGTAATGTATTTTTGCATGCATATCTACCAAAGTTGGTGTTCGTGAGTTTTACGGCTTTCCTTCCTTGCGACACTTAAACACTGTTCAGAGTCCTAAGCAACAAACTCGCGTACGATGTGTAAATATGTCTGCTAAGTTTTCTGTTATATTGTGCCGAGCTTCGGGGTTTGTGTTAAGTCGATGAAATAAACTTTGAACAATCACAGGAATTTTATTTGTAGAACTTTCTAAAAGAGGCCGAAAAAACCCAGCAGTTACGAATCACAATTATACAGTGTCAATTCAACTGATTCCACGGCAAACAGCTCCCAAAAACAGAGGTCTTCGAATTCCTCAGACAGACAGACCTTATCCACTAGCTTATCACTGCCGCTGGAAACTTAGAAACTGACCAAGGAACGGTGGTATTTATAGCTTATTTGGCGTGAAAGCCTAAGTCTTTCTCCAAGGTTCTGGAAGCTTCCAGGCCATCTCGCTCAATAACGGTCCTAGAGCTTAGGTGGTGAAAGTTTCCAAAACTATCCGTTTCTTGCCAAGTCGCTAAGAGTCTCGCCAAGTGGTCACCAAGCCGCCAAATTACTGAACTAGCTGTTCTCATCGCAAGCCTTATCTCTCGATTTTTGTCCCAGAATTTGAGCTCGGAACTGTCTGAAATATCTCAAGACAAATACAAAAAAATATTTATAAGCTTTCTAAAAGAATCTTTTCTAAATTTTCTAAAAGAAATTGAATTATTTCATTATAATATTGTTATAATGAAATAGAGCTGTTAAGTGTTAGTTATATTGCCTGTAATATTAACTGCTTTTACAGATTACAATATAACAAAAGGTAAAATATTGAACTTTATTTAAAAAATATTCAACCTCATCACTGAATTTTTTTTAAAAGAAAAAAATTTAAATCATACGATTTTGTTTTGTTCATTAATTTAAATTATAAAAATTCTATATCATTTAAGATTTTTCTCTTAAAATTCATATTAATAATGCAATGCAATAAACTATCCATATGCATACAATAAACACTGATTTCATGAATCGCATTATTCATTAAAAGATTCAGGAGCCTTTTAGGATTTTAATATTAAGAAAAGTGTTTCTCTCCCGAAAGAGATATTTAATATGATTAAATTTATCAATCAAATCCTATATATTCTGGTTGCCTTCGGTTCAACAGTTTGTGGGTTCGAATCCCACCTTAGGCATGGATGTTTGTAGTGGCTCGCAATCCACTTTAAACTGTAGGTCCCGGTCTAATTAGCCCTCGTGTGCAAAAAATTGAACGTTGAGCGACAAACAAACCAAACCCAATATATTCTGGTATTGTTGGAATCATTTTCCATTATAAAATGATTTTTTTGATATTTTTAATCGAATTTTTTTGTTATTATTTAAATCATTTTTTGAGTCAAAATGCAGCGCCTATTTGAATTTAAAATAATAATCACACAAGACACAATACTTTTTTTTCCTATTTTTTCGTAATTAACATTTTATGTGTAATGTTCACGAAACACATAATTTATGTGAGAATTTTTTTTTCTTACCGGAAGAATTCCTTTTTTTTTTCGTAATTAACGTAACATTTTTATGTAATTCACGAAGTACATAATTCAAACGAGAAAATTTTTTTTCCTACAGGAAGAATTCTTTTGTTTTTCCGTAATGGATTTAAATATAAAAATACAGTATTCACTTAATACATAATTCGTAAGAAAACAATATTTTTTCATACAGAAAGAAACTTTTAATTTCATACAGAACTATTTAAAATCGAAGTTTTTAAACTGAATTTTTTAAAAAAATACAAACTGTTTTATGGTTTTAAAATTTTTACAATTTTAAACAATCAATTAAATTAATAATTAATCTAAGAAAGTTTTAAAGTATTTTCGAAGCATTTAATATAGTAGTATAATTGAATAAGTTCAAACCTTTTATTTTCTTCCATTCTTTTGTATTATTTTATTTTTAAGTCTCGAATGGCTTTAAAAAATCATTTTTAACCTTCAGATTTAAAAAGTTTAAAAATTAAAAAAAATAGATTTCAGCTGCGAAAAATGCAATAACTGGAAACGGAATTATCCTCCTCTGTTCTTTGGCCCAGATTTTGATTTGTCCCAAGTAACCAAATAAGGATGCGAATAGAAAACTTTTCACCTACTTGTTGCCTCGAGAAAGCTCCGATCATCTTCCTTTTTGAGTGCATCTGCTTCATTATCTTCTTGATCAGCGTTGTGAGCGCAACATTTTTGGAAGTATTTATCCGTCCACATAAATATTATCTGTAATGATAACAAAAATATTAGATATTTGTATAAAATAAAAATTTTGTTACAATTTTACTAAACCTAATTCTTACAGCAATTTCAAATGATTTTCGGAATCATTTCGTGGATGAAATTGCATTCAGATCCGTTATTGTAAGCTTATTGTGTCAGCATTTTTAAATAAATTATTTTTAAAGTTATGAGCCCTTCACATTCTTCATCAGCTCAGGTTTTTCATCAAGCTCAGTTTGTTTGTCACTTTTTGCCCCACAATTTGAAATGAATTCGAATTGCTATAAATATCCGAACCCGAGAAGGGATTTGAATCTACGAAATCTTCAATCTTTGCGCTAACCGTTTCGGTGGCAGTTTTAATGGTTTTGTCAGTTACAAAAAATACTTAAAAATTAATAAAACTCTATTATGTGAGAGAGTCATTAAGATAAAATGATGCACGTAGCCTGCAGTGATTTAGTAAGTTTTTGTGTGTGTCATGCTTATATTTCAGGAAAAAGGATACTCAAAATTTAGTTCGCAACTAAATTTTGCAAACGGAACTGATTTGCAACTCTCGCAAACGGAGTTGTTAGAAAATAGTTATTAAATGAAGTATGAAATATATATATCTACTAGACTGCTGTGCCACAGCGTTTTTATTATAATTTTTAATAAAAATATGCCTTCATCGTTACCAAACATAAAGATATTTCTTCATATTCGAAAATAGTGATATCGAAAAATAATTAGATATTATACGATTACTGTAATTAAGAACTTTCTTTTTGTGTGCATTATGTTTACATGTATGTACCCACTTGACAGATAGAATGTCTGATAGAAAGTTTTTTTTTCAAACCAGCTGGGTGCATTTATACATTTCAAAAGAGAAAAATAGGAATATATAAACAGGCTCACATTAGCAGATAATACATATATATATATATATATATATATATATATATATATAGGGAGTAAGAGAGAGAAAGGGAATAAAGGTTGGTAAGGAGAAGGACCTCGCAAACGGAAGGTAGTGAATCCTATGTGGACCTAGCCGAAGATCCGTCGCGTTCATTAATGACGATCGTAAAATAGCTCTAATCGTAATATCCTCAGAGTGCCAGAATACCTCTTGTGATGGCAGGCCAAGTTTAAGATCCTGTGCTTGATTTGTTTTAAATAACGAGGACCGAAATAGTAATGGTAGTAGTCCGGGATTCCATAAAAAAGGCTCAAGTTTTCAGCTCAAAGCTAGTGAATAGGCGGAAAATAATTTGATACGAGATATCAAGAAAGAATGCAACTTCAACATTTTTTTTATTTTACTAAAATGTTATCCATTTTAAGCTTTTATAAAATTTCAAAATATTTGTATAAAAAATAATTTTTTTAAGTTCATTCCAAGAAATAGTATCAAGGAGAAACAAGGTATAGGTAGCTAAAAAATCAGAATATTAAAAAATCTGTAGTTATAAGATATGCTCTTTTGTGTCAATTAAATTTACAAATTAAGAGAATGCAGTCTATCAAGAAACATCTTAAGATTTCGCGCGTGAAGTGTTGTTCATTTAGTCTCGAGTTATTAATAAATGCATCTGCGCATGTTCAATGATCAAGAGAAAAATTCACTGAAATATATAAATATTTGCCAATTTTTGCAAGAAATATCAGCTTAAAAGTTTAGCATACACAGAGTTTCTATTAGTTATTTTTTTTAAATTATATTGTTAATTTGAATAGCAGTTGAAGCATCTGCTTTATAAAGAAATTTTTTGCATCTGAGAAAACATTTACCTATCTCCTTATATTTAATTCAAAATAAAAAAAGAAAATAAGAAAACATCCAATTTAATTTACATATAAACATAATTTTATGTTTGCTTGATTTTTTGAAGAAAAATTATAAATTTTTAAGGAATTTTTGTATTTGCATAGTCAAATAAATATCAAACACCCACACACAACTACGCTATCAAATAAATTTACCATAACGTAAAAAATCATTCCTTTGGTACGATAAAATGCTATGTGACCGACATATTTTTGCTATCTGCTGTTGTTGCATTTCACTTTCCTTCTTGCTGGGATGTTTTGGGATCTACGGCACTCGTTTTATCCTCTTCTATTTCCACAGAATACATAAAATAAATAAACGAATAAAAACAGTATCGTTTTTTAAATTTTATTCTTTTTTCCCACCTACGAACAGAAGCGGAAACGAAACCAAGGTTTTTGAGTGCGAGATAAGATTCCAGAAGTACATGTCGCAATTGCAGGTCTTGCCCATATCTGGAGCTGAAAGACGAGGGTGGGAGATCAACAGGTTTCTCAACAGGTGGGTGACTCGGTCTTGTTTTGATCGTGGGAGGCGCCATGAGGGTTTTGTGCAACATCTGCTTTTAATATTTGCTAATTAAAGTGACGAATTCATTAAAAGATGCATGTGTGTCGATAAAGCGGTGACCAGCAACCGGAATATGAAGTTTGTTGAATCCATTTTGGGAATTTCCTAAAATAACTGCATTCGCTTACTTGTTTTTCTCTTTTGATTAAGTTTACCTCACGAATCAAGTCAAATAATCTTTCGATGAGAAACTATGAAATGGTTGTTGAATTATGTCTTTACGATGATTTTACAGATGAAAACTAAAAGAATAATATTTTAATAAAAACAATTTACATAGAATTTAAAATAACTTTATAAAAATCAAAATTACTTTTGTTGAACTGAAAATTAAATTATTTATTTTGTGTGCAATATATTGGTTGATAATTTTTCTTTTAAAAAAAGTAAAGGAAAACATACTTTAATTATCCAAGTTTTATAAATTGTAGCCTTACTTCAGTCAGTTCAACTTAAATTTTGTTTCTTGGGGCTGAGGTGTTTTGAACTACAAAATATGAAAATAGGGAAAATAATTCAGAAATTTAATAACTAATGATAAATTAATGGCAATGTTTATGTTGTACACAAATGTAAAAGGGATTTCTTTCTTAAGACTTTGAAATGTTTATTTTAACCATCGTTTCTACCCAGTTTTATATTTTGTTTGAGTTTTAAGTATTCTTAATATACAAAGAATTCGGTAGGGATGCAATTTAATTTGTTCTAAAAATAAATTACTCAAATAGTTAGTTTGGTAAAGAAAATACTATGTCTTTTGAATGATAGTTTGTGTGTCGTTTACTGTTATCGCTTAGTACACAACTAACTCGATCGCTGCTCGTTGCTTAAAATTAATTTTGAACGATTAAAAAAATCCAGTTTACAACTCAACATGATAATAGAATTGTTGAGATCCAGACTGAGATGAGGCTGCGAGAGTATCCGTTGCGAGTTCTGTATTTGACCCAGCTGAAGTTCAGCAATGATGGCCGGAACACGAATTCAAATCGTAATGATTCGGAATTCACACGTGGCAGGTATTCATATAAGCATTTAAGCCAATCACTTACTGGGGACTTGCGAAATTGATGATTTCACATGCCCTGCGATTTTAAAAACTTCTTGACATTTTATTCACTCTCAACAACTCCAGTGAAGTATATCAGCAGCTGTCGTGTTTTCTTTACATTTAAAACATGCCTTTTCTTCTGATACTTTGCCTTTAAGATTTGCATCTTGAAAACTATTTTCGCTTTTCGATCGGAGAATGGTAAATATTATTACTTTTTAAAAGGAAAACGAACCACGCTTTAAAAAAAACTATTTTAGTTCGTCAACATGAGAGCTTTCCATTTCATCTTCTCTTTAAAGTTTCTGCTGCTATTTTTATGAACATAAATCATTCGTATGTACTGAAAAGAAGTTCAGCAGGGAAAATACGAGATAAGTGATTTCTCAAGTGGTTCTATTTTCACCATCTAATTGATTCGTTGTATTTGTAACAGGAATCAACATTTGAAAGAAAAAAAAATGACTCTAAAATTGGCAAGATTTACTTTTTCGATGATTAAAGTTGTAAAATGTGCATTGTGCTCATACTTTCACACTTATCTCTTTAGTTTATTAAATTTGATTATTATGAGTGTATCATGTATTCAGTTTTTTGGGAAAAATTATAATTTATTATTATCTAAAAAGGAAACCCAGACTTTATCAAGTTCAGATTTAAATAGTTTTAAACTTTCGGATATATATTATATATATTTAATTCATTTAAATTGGTATATATATATATATATATATATATATATATATATATATATATATATATATATATATATATATATATATATATATATATATATTATATATTATATATATATACAATAGACACACACATATATATATGTGTGTGTGTGTGTAAATTATATGTTTAGTTATACATTCAGGGTAAAAGTAAATTGCTTAAATATAATTACCAAAATATAAATATTCGAAATTTTTTTTAAAAATTTGAATAAATGCTAAAAGAAAAACAATAAAGCGAAAAGACAAAACTATTTACAAATATAGAACAGATAGAATATACAATAAATAGACAAAAAAACTTAAAATATAAAGTCTAAAATTTGAATCGTTTAAATAGACATACAGAATAAAAAAAAAAAAATTAAATGAAGTGAATCAAAGTAAAATTTTCCTGCAATGGTCCGAATGAAGTCATTACAACCCGTAGCCATTCCATAACAGTTTTTGAAATTAAAGACGAGAATAAATACACAACGAATAAGCTCATAATTGCCAAAATAAAATATCGAGTTTATATTTGCCGAAATAAAATATCAAATTCCAAAACTGCAAATAAATAGACACAAAGAGTAACTCAAATACATAAATTGAAAGTCTAAGTGTAAGCACTTCTTCAAACTTCTTCTAAGACTTTCAAGGCTTGGGTGGTCTTTTTGTACTTCACTCTTATAAGCAATGTGCTAATAGCCAAATAGTGTTTGGTAAAATTAATGGGTATATTATTAATTAGAATGTTTTCCAATCTTTTTATTTGATGATTGATGTTATTAAAATTATTACAAATAATATAAATTCAATCGAATTAATTAAAAATACATTTTTATAAATTTTAATAGAAACATATTAAGAAATGAATTAATTTACTTTAAACTCATTAGTTTTATCGTAATGTCGGTATACGTATAGTTTTCTTTTACTGTAATCAAAATATCTAAAAATTCAATTTTAAAATCATTTTTATTTATTTTAATTAATTTTAATCCTTCAGTGTAGATGTTTTTGCAAAGTTTATCACATTCTAAAAAATCAAAATTTATGAAGTCATGAATATATCTGTAAGCAAAAGACATTTGAATAGCAAAAGATTTTTCGTAAAAATAAATTTGCTAAAAGGCTTGAGAATTTTGAACCTTGAGGGACACCATTAACCTATAAATAAGGTTTTCCTCCATAAGAAATGTAATTATTGCAAAATGTGCAGAGATCATAGAAATAAAACATGTCAGACGGAATGCAGAGATCTGGGAAGTCGTCCAATGAAACGCCATTAATTTTATAAGAAGAAATGAATTCAAGAATTGCTTTCTTATTCATGTGTTCTGAGAATCAGAATATTTTTTAAGATAATGTTATAAAATATAATATGAAAATAAATTTCTAAATTTATCTGCATCCACGTGTACTATTTAACTGCATTTTTATGGAATTTAGGATGTAAGGAATATTAAAATAAGTAAGGAGAATATTAAAAAATGAATATTTTTAACTTTAAGCTTTTTAGAAAAAGCAAGATTTTTTTTAAATATAGTTGTTTTGGTTGAATTAATAATTTTATACGTTGTAAAATTAGAAATTTCTTCTTTTAAGAATTGCTAATATAATTGTTCATAAAAAAATGCAAAATTATTTGACGCTTTATCTACAGAAGTAATTATAAAAAATTTTTGAAGCTCTTTTATAAAATTTTTAAGATATTTTTTATCAATTTCTTTAAATTTAAAAGTTTTTCTTTGCTCTTTAAATCTATCGAAAAAATCTCATTTCCAATGAGTGGAAAATTCTATTAGAATTGAAGAAGAATCAGAGAAACCTTAAAAACAAATATATTAATATCAATGAAGAAAAACTTAAGAGCCTGTTTATAGTTATAATACTGTATTGTCTAAATTTCGTACCTTTATATAGATAATATAGTTCCTAGTTTATTTAATATAATATCAGCATTTCCTTTAACAATATGTCCAAAAGAAGAATTTACAAATTTATTAGGTTCATTACAGAAACAATCAGCATTTTCTTTATTAATATTTACATTACTACAAAATGTGTGTTAACTAAACACACACACACACACACACACACACACACACACACACACACACACACACACACACACACACACACACACACACACACACACACACACACACACACACACACACACACACATACACTACACACACACACACACACACATATATATATATATATATATACACTCACTCATGTCCATAAATTAAGGATAATTCAGAATCCCACAGAAATTGGACTCTAAATTAAAAACTTCACACGTAGAATTATAACTCACATCTTGAACAATAATATGTAAATTACAAGAAACCATCAGTACGTCACAATGATGAGAGTGTAAGAGAGGGGTTTATAAGGAATGGTTGCAAAGAGAAATAAAATTGTTCACAAGCGTTTTAAAAGTATTTTTGTGCAATAACAGCATAGTTATGGCACAAAGGAAGCATTTGGATGATGTTTTACGTGATAGAATTATCGGCCGTCTGTGGAATGTAGACGTACCCAGCTGGAAGTATCCGAGGAACTTGGAATCGACCAGTCTCATCTCCAGGCTTTGGCAAGATGATGGTAAAGCGAGTAGACGTTACAGTACATTTCGCCCCCGAGTTACAACGCCGAATGAAGACCAGTATTTGGCAGTTACCGCCAAAAAAAAAAAAAAAAAAAAAACGACGGAGCACAGCATCAGACCTGTCTCGTCAGCTCTTTTCTGCTACCATTACGATGGTTTGAAGGCAGATCATGTATAGACATTTAGGGCACATTGGTCTATATGCTCGAATACCTGTCGGATGTATTCGACTTACCTCAACTCACTGTCGCTTGCGGTTAGCCTGGATTTGAGAGCATGTATTGTGGACACCGCAACAGTGATCTTGTGTGATGCTTTCCATCGAGTCCTGGTTAAGTTTTCAGACTTATTTTCACAGGATTTTATATGGAAAGGCTAGGTACACGTTACACCAAGAGAACACCACTGAACGACACCGTTACGGTGGTGCAGGATTGCTCGTTTAGGGAGGAATTATTCTGGGTTCCAGAACTAACATGCATGTTCAGAATGTAACCATGACAGGCCAACAGCTATAGGAATGTCATTCTGGAACAACATGTATGTTTGTTTCGGGGCACCATGGGTGCAGAATTTCTATTTATGGATGACAATGCCCATCCTCACCGTGCAAACATTGTAGACGAATGCTTTAATCGGAGGTTATTACCCGTAGAACTGGCCAGCATACTCACCGGACTTGAATCCAAAAGAGAATGTGTGGGATATGCTTGGCCGACGAATTGTAGCCCATCAACCCCCTGCCACATGTCTACCGGTACTTCGGTGAGCATTGCTTGATGAGTGGTGTAATATTATCCAAGATCAGACAGATAATTTGATACTCAGCATACCTAGGCGTTGTACGGGCTGTATTGCATCATCTGGGGATGGGCATACTATGTATTTACCATCATACCAACCATGTTATATTGCCTTTTGTAAATAAGTTCTTTTTTGAAATTTGCTGCAGGGAGTAAAAATCATAATTTTTATTAATGATGTCAAACATATAGCATCTTTTTTGCTCTTTACTTTCTGTTTAATAAATAGACTTTACAAATTAATTACATTTGTTTTGCGTCTATCTCTTTCTTTGCCTGAATTTGTATTATCCTAAATTTATGGACATGAGTGTGTGTGTGTATATATATATATAATGCCAAAAGGTGAATCATAGTTAAAATTACATTTAATTTCAATATTATTTAATGGAAAGATATGGTTAAGCTTTCTGATAATATTTGAAAATTTAATTTTATCATATAAAGGATGTTTAAATGAAATTACAAAATATATAATCTGATTTAATATTTTATTAGAATTTATAAAGTTAGTTATCTTACTTTATATTTATTTATAAAAATGTCAAAAAAGAAAGTCTTATAATGCTCAAATTTTTTTTATTAAAATTAAGGTTATGTAAATAACCTGAAAGTAAAATTCCCTGATTTTTTTATTTTAACTGATAATAAAGTTTTCACAAAGATAGTAATTACAAATGTTTACAAATTGATTCTTTAGTTGTTCAAAAAGTTTATCATTCCATTATTTTATTTATATTATAATATTGTAAATTATTCACATTATAATTTTCATATGCTTTATTGATTTTTCTGCCACCTCTTTTATAACCTTCAATTTTTTTTTATTATCATTAGGTCTAAGTAAACAAATGATTTATTATTAACATAATTAATTTTTCGAATTATTAAATAATTCGTTAAGCCCAAAAGATACTAGAATTATTTACACACACACATATATATATATATATTGGCCGTGGTAGCCTAGTGGCTAAGGCATCGGCCTTCCGTTCGGAAGGGTGGGATTCGATTCCCAATGCCGCCAAAGACACATCGAGTACATGCGCTATACGTGCTCGTTAAATCTGTGAAATAGAATTTCCTGTGATCGGTCATTAAGCAGTTACCATAGGTGCAATAGTCTGGAGAAAATGTCTTTCCCCTTCAGATCAATATCAAATTTGAGGGAATGGATCCTCTGGTGGTGCCATCTATCATATGATTTTGAAGAGCAAAGTCGTATTTTTACCTTCGCGTTGCTCTGATTTAACGAAAGATACTCCTTGCTGACTTAAATTCGTATAGCCAAGGCACAGCGAGCATGACTTGTCCAAGTGTCATAAGTAACAACTACAACATATTAATGAACCATGTCAAGCGCAACATCAGTATATTAGAGCTCACGGCGGTAAGGCTCTAAGTTTGATCCCTACCAGTGTTCATCAATGGGAAATGGGCAATATGTATCTGCTTTTTATACTCACATCTGCCAAAGAAGGTGCACGGGAGTTTTAAGGTCTTTGCAACGCAACCACTGCTTATTCAAGGCAACAAGTTGTAGATTCAAACATACTTTACAGTGTTATTAAGCTGTTAAACTATTCGTTATAGTTTGTCAAGCGCCAATCGTCATTTTTTCGGTAGTAGTAGGACTCCAAAAAAGGGAAATTCACTGTTAGTGGAACTTAAACATCTTCGTTTGATTGGTGAATCTTATAACCAGAACTGGATTTTAAATTAGTTTTAGTTCTAATCTTTATAGATAATAGATTATTCATATTTTTTACCATCCTGTGTCAATGACAAATTCTCTTAATTTTTATGTTACCTCTAACTATAATATGTTCTATATATTCAAATTGATTTGCTCGATGTGATGGCGTTGCGTTAAAATTTAAACTATAATGTTTTTAAGCATAACCTGATTAACTATATGTTAATCCAGCTGTTCCTAAAAATATTTAACAGGTTGCAACTATGAATGCATTAATAAATAACTGAACTAATATTAAATATCTTGTGAACTTTTGAAGGTTTTAATGGAAATATTTTAACCATTATCATGACTGATTGTTGGAGAGGAAAGTCTTAAATTCTTCCCAAATATCTATGAGAAACAGTTTAAAAATAGCCATCTTTAATTGTTATTTATAGTGTGAAAAAATTTCCTTTTCCTCCTGAAGCCGGAGACAAGATACCAAGTTATTTATTTCATTGCTTGTCATGAAGACATTCAATAAAAATGATGGTTGCTGTTGTCCTGCTGCGGACATCCGACAAGTGATTTGATAATTTAGAGAGGCACAAGAGACATTTAGGAGTCCGCACGCGCGCTTCGTGAAACAATATTTTTCATCAACTTGTCTGTCTTTCAACAATATTTGAGAAAGAGGAATGCACTGGCTTGTTCTTATTGGCCAAAGTAGATAGTAAAATTGAGTTTTGATAAGAATCTCTCTTTATTGAGAAACAAAAATTTCTGTATTTTATAGCAAAGTCATAAATAAAATTTTTATTAACGTTTATTAATTATATAAATACAAATAATAATAAATAAATAAGGAATGAAAATAATAATAAATAAAGAGTTAATTAATTAGAAAACATGAATTTATTAATAAAAAATTTATACGTGAACCATTTTCAGCAAACCATTCAGTCTGAATATGTTTAAGTTAATGAAGGTCTGGATAAAATAGTTTGTCTTTTATTAATTAATTGACCTTTCAGTTGAATACTTAACTTTCTTGCCTCCGATTCAACAATTTGAGAGTTCAATTCTTATCTTGAGCATTGATGTTGGTGGTTCGCAATTTAATTTAAACTGTAGGTCCCAATAAAATAATTCCTCGTATTCTAAAACTGACTGTACAGTAGCACAGTCTGAACTAAATTTAATCCATTAATTATTACAAGAAATATGAGAGCAAATGATCTATACATATGAATGAAAAAGATAAAACATGTATTTAGCAGAACAGATTTTAATGACAAAATAAACATGATGGTTGCAAAAAACAGAATTGAAAAATAAATACATCTTAGATGTTTTTAATGCGAAGAAATGCTTTCTGTTAGTAAAATATATACATTTGACGATGCTTTATGTTTCATCAAATAAAGCAATGTCTTATATATCTTCAAACATAGTAGGAATTCTTATTCAATCAGCCATAATAAGTGGATAAAATCGAATATCATTTCGACTTCCTGAACAATATTTGAAAATGCATATATAAATAAATATGTATGTATTTACAGATATTACTTTCATGATATTCGATTTTATCCACTTTATATGGCTTATGGAATCCAATTCCTGATATGTTTGAAGAGATACAAGACATTGTTTTATTTGATGAGGAATAAAACATCATCTGAGGATAAATGTAAAAATGTTTCTAAACAACTGCATATGAATGGTTTTGGAGACCATATTTTTCTGGGGAAGACACACAGTTGGCATTAAACATCTCTAAATCTTGTTAGGCTCGGTAGATAAAGTAAAAAAAAAAAAAAACGTTTCAAAGCTATTTAAATGTAAGAAAGTTATCTCGTTGAAGATACTAATCATGATTCATTTTCTATAAATACCAAACTATCAGTTTCTGAAATTTACAATCAAATCTGGCATGTTTTGTGACATTATTATCATTCTGTATGTAATACTAAGTACCTTGCTGCTTACCAAACTCAAATAATGTTGCGAAAGCTCAAGTAGGACGTTTAGAGACTTTATTGCCCAGATTTGGCACCCAGTAACTATTTCTTCCTTCTGAATTGAAAGAACTGTTCAACATTGAAATAATCAACCGAAGACTGTTATGACGCATTTGAACATCCTCCGGTTATAATCTCCACACAGACTTTCATTAGTATTGACAAAGAAGAAAATTTAGAAAACTCCCAAGCATTTACCTCAAAGGATGTACCTGGGAAAAGGAGAAACGCAGCATCTATTTCTCTTTGTACAACAGCGACTGGGATCGAAACCAGGATCTTTCCCTCCAAAAAATGCAGCTTGGGTCACTGTGTCATCTTTGAAGAAACATTCATGTGCAACAATGACGTTTTCAAGCATTGATGTGAAACAATCATTGAGAAGACAGAATAGTCATCACATGGTTTTAAAGCCAGATTAAACCACTTGTTATTGTTTTAGATAAAAGCCGAAATAGACTCATTAATCATGTAATAAAGTGAGCAGTAAAGATAGCTTTTTAGATAGATAGAGAATTCCAATTAAATTACAAATTGTTTTCTGCAAGAAACTAATTTGAGAACTACACACTTAAAATCATTTTTCTTATGGCTCTCACGAAGAAAAAAAATTCTTAATTTTATTAATATTTCTGATTTATAGCTCTATCTGCACATGGGCAACTTATCCAAAAAATCCAAAAAAGTATCAATATTTGTAAAAAAGTAAAAATATCCAAAAAAGTATCAATATTTGTATTACACTTAATTAAAAATATTCAGTTTGATATTAAATAGTAATTGTTTCTGAACTTTCTAACTTAACATCTCGCTGTCAAATTTTAAAATATTACTTTTTTTAAACATAAGAAACTATATAAATATGAACAAAGTTTTGCATTATTTGCTTATTATGTTTCTATTTCTATTTACAATTCATTATACCTCAACATTAATTTTCAACAAAAGTTGCCCATGTGCAGAAATACTATATCCAGAAAATATTAACCAGACAGTAGAACAGTTTGTTCTAAAATATTTTAGTTAACAAAATGCATATATTTTTGCAATTTAAAAAATACACTTCTGTTTTAACATTCAACTTTAAACTTTGCTCTTCACTGTAATCACTAAAGCTGCCTCTTCACTAAATTGGTCAAGACTAAAACAGCACCTATAAATTTAACAATAAAAACTTATTAGGTAGAAAATTATTAGAACAGTAATACTTTTTACACATCCTTACATTATATTTAAAATGTAATCAAAATTCTTTTCTAACTCAAAAATAGTTTTTAAATTTTAAAAATTTCAAGATAAAAACTGTTTTTTGGATATGACATCAATAGTTGACTTTTTCAACTAGAAGCATTTGATCTTACAATAAAATAATTTAATATTTGTTTATCTTAACTATTCATTTTTAAGAATATTTATAACAGTAAAAAAATACTAAAATGAACAGCTGAAAGAAAAACATCCTAAGAGGAAAATCTTAAAACAATTTAGCACTATTCTGGAAACAGTCATAATTAACGAGTCACAAACTCCATGATGTGTAGAGCCAATGTTTTTATGTTGTGTAACTAAACATAAAAAAAAATAAATAATAAAAATGGGCAATTTTTTTCATGTAAACAAGTTTCGAAAGGATATGTTACTAGTAAAATACAAAACTACCATTTGTGATACCTTTAACCTTAATCATAATATAAATTATATAACTTATCTATTTATGTGTTTTTATGCATAGAATACTGAGAAATGTCATAACAGAAACATTTCACTCAGTTTGGAAAGAAATAATTTACACCATCTTCAAATTTCTGTTGAAGATGTAAAACAAGCTATTTCAATATTCGTTTACAATTTTCAACAGAAATAAATATTAAAAATTAGGGATAAATATAGCTTCAGATATTTGATAGTTATTTTGAATATTTCAGATTAATTTATAGATGTTTCAAAGTGATTTATAGTAATACTGAAATTAGTAGTAGTTTAAATACTAAACAAGCCATATTAATTTATTATTCCTTACTAAATATAAATAATATGTGCAATTCAAAGTTCAGTCAATACAAGATGGAAATAAACTAAAATTTATGACTCACTTAGGAGTTACAAATGTAAGGTACTTAGCACCATTCTATAAACAGTTACTAATTAATGCCCAAGATAAATAGTGTTAGATTACTAAGAAAATATTGTACTTTGATTGGGTGAAAAGTTGGTATAAGTGTTAAATATGATGTATCTAGATTATATTCGTTGAGTTCTATAACGTAGAACAAAATAAGCACTTTTGCATTCTTCTAGTATTAACATTAAATAGGATACTTTATATTATATTATTAAAAAGAAATGTAAAATTACCATTAATCAAATCTTTAATAAATAATTAGTTTTTAAATAACTTATATTAATATATTTTTAGACACATTGACACTGAAGCTGCATCAGATATATTTTATTCAATTTAAAAAAGAAATATCTTTTTTACACAGGTTGTTAATTTCTGCTAAAAATGTAAAACAAATTTTTTTTCTCCAGAGGTTAGCTCTCATTTTCAATATAATTAATTAACTACAAAAATACAACTTTAGATTTTTGATAATTCAGATTAATTTATAATTTTGAATGAAATTTCTAGAGTAATACTAAATCCACCACCAGTTTAAATACAGAGCAAGTTTTATTAATCTACAATTCTTTATTTAAGAAAATTTTTATGTAATTGCAATTCAAAATATGCTCCAGTTAATAATATGAAGAGCTTTGCCAATATGTCAATGCAATTAAAGATGTGGTTGGGAGAGATTTAGTGTCTGTACAGCAAGGACAGCTATTGTAGCTTCTATGGTATCAGGAGATCTTATCATTCCCTAGAGATGTTTATTTCTTAATTTGACAATGGTTGTGGTGATAGCACAGTTACAGTTTAGAGCAGAGATGAAGCGTGAAATAATTTTCGGCTGGCCATTGCATCAGCATTAGTGAGGATCAGGTTGTTGGGAAACTGAGGATTATCTCAGGCTTCTTTGGCAAGGATGTCAGCTTTCTCGTTGCTATCCATGTGGACACGCACTGGTATCCATTGAATGAATGCGGATATCTTTTGTGAGTTGGCCCTTTAAATGGCTTGGAGGACAGGTCTAGAATCCAAGAATAATAAAAGTCCATTGGAATTTTGGATAGCTTCGGAGTAGTGAAGATTCAAAGCTTCCTTCATGGCCTTTAGCTTCAGGTGTAATTTGAGACAATTTTACCAACAGATATTCTGTGGGACTTAGATTTTGAGTTTGTATTGGTGAAAAAGATGCTGACATCATTCAGGTCAAGGCTGAAACCTGAAGAGCAATTGGCACTTAAAACAAATTCTTAGAATTCCTCTTACCACAGAAATACCCAAAATATACAAAAGGAATCAATGATTATTAAATTGTTATAGAAAATATTGTTTCTGTTTTGTGTGTGATGTAAGTGCAAACTATGTTTTCCCAAATGTAACTGATTTTATTTATTTAGAAAATGTAAAATGTGATTTTTGGAAAATATCATTTTAAAAAGTTACTTTAGCTATGATCCATTAAATACAATATTCTCTATACAATCATACTCATTCTTAAATATAACCATTAGTACTTGCTAAAGAGGATATTCAAACCTAAACATTTTTTTAAGCGTGATCATTTTAAAAACATTCTATTTATAGTGTGCAGGTTAACTGGTTTTGAAATAATGGCAGCGCACATCATATATTGAAATTAACTGCATTTTATTGCTAATTAAAGAAATGCTAAAAATAGCAAATACATAAAATCTCAGATAGAAGCGATTTTTAAACTAGTCCGTTCACATCGCCGGAGAAAAACTTGAATCTGCTCCGTTGCTCACCGTGCGGTATTGTTCGAAGAAGATTGGTGTTGCCAATGTTCAGGTAGAAAGTTTTTCTAGCTGCTGCTGCCAACTTCCGAGCAGAAGTGTTTCACCACATTATCCCCCCCAAGTGCCTAAGGCACGAGAAGTTAGAGGTATCGTGGGTTGAAACGAACTCTTCTGCCGGATCGCGTAGTTTGCACAGGGGGTTCTTCGTTTACAGCAGAGTCTTGAATCACAGGAACAGGCATCACTTTCAGAGAGTTCGGTGAAACTTGGGTAGCAACAGGAACTAAAGATTCAGGGGCCCCAGACACCAAAAATGCTGGTTTTAGATGGTCGACATTGATAACGGCTTCTTTTACTTTAATGAGGAGAGTGTAAGTTTTATTAAGCCGTTTAAGCACTTGATAAGGACCATCATATGGACTAGTCAATGGAGGATTTACTGCATCCTGCCTCACAAACACATGAGTGCACGAATCCAAAGCTGGGTGCACGAAATACTTGGGGTTGATATGAGCTGAAGTGGGCACTGGTGCAACATTTCTCATAGACTCGCACAGCTTTTGTAAGAAGGAAGCTGAATCCAGGGAAGTAGAGACACTTGTTGCCTGAAAGAAATCTACAGGCAGCCGAATTGTTGTACCGTAAAGCATCTCAGCACAGAGACCACCAAGGTCTTCCTTATAGGCTGATCGAAGACCCAGCAACGTAATAGGAAGCTTGATGTCCACTGGACGTCACTGTGGTACATTAACGATTGTTTTAATGATCGGTGAAATCTCTGAATCAATCCGTTCCCGGCAGGGTTGTATGGAGTTGTGCGAATTCGGTGAATTCCAAGTATTTTGTTGAGATTCGTGAATAAGTTCGACTGGAACTGACGACCTTGATCAGTTGTTACGGTGGAAGGTATTCCAAATCTTGCGATACAATGGGTAACAAAAATTCGGGCGATGGTTTCGGCGGAAATGTCCGGTATCGAAATTGCTTCCAGCCAGCGAGAGAATCTGTCCATCATTGTTAAAAGATAAGAATATCCTTCCGGAGGGGGTAAAGGTCCGACAATGTCCAGGTGCACATGTTGAAAGCGTTGTAAAGAGACAGCAAAGGCTTGCAAAGGGCTATGATTATGTCTGGAAACTTTTGGCTTCTGGCAATCAATGCATGCGCGAGTCCATGCAACACAGTCTTTTGAAATTGAAGGCCAGACGAAACGAGAGAGAATCAGTCTTTTAGTCGCTCGTACTCCTGGGTGGGAAAGTCCATGGAGGGAGTCAAACACAGTTTTTCCGAGTGGATAGGGAACATAAGGACGGATTCAATCGTTGATTACATCACAAAATAATTTAAGTCCTGGGGATAGTTCCACCTTCTGTAGCTTTAAGGAATTACCTGAAGTTGATAGTAATTGAGTGAGTTCTGCATCCTTTTCCTGGATTTCAGCTAAACGTGCGAAAGCGGTGGCGTTATTACTATTAATGGCAAAAATTCTCGATAAGGCGTCGGCAACTGGGTTGTTTGATCTAGAAACGAGTTGAATGTCAGTGCTAAATTGAGCGATAAAATTCATATGCCGAATTTGTCTAGGAGATGCAGTTTGAATTGTTTTAAAATAAAAATGTAAGTGGACCATGATCAGTAAATATAGAAAAGATTTGTCCCTCAATGTTGTGCTGAAAATGTTTTACAGCAGAATAAATAGCCAATAATTCTCTGTCATATGTGCTGTACTTGGTTTCAGCTGGCGTCAGTTTCTTGGAGTAAAAAGCTAAAGGTTGTAAACCATTGGTACTTTGGGAGTGCAATACTGCTCCTATGGCGATATCGGAAGCATCTACCATTAATGATAGCTGCTGATCAGGGGAATGGAAATCAAGGGTGACTGAATTCATTAAATCGCTTTTGCATTTTTCAAACGCGTCAGTTGTTTCTTCTGTCCAAAGAACAGGTCGTTTGTCATTCTTTTTAAAGTTTTTTAAAAGTGAATGCAGTGGGGCTTGAGTAGCTGCGGCCATAGGCAAGAAACGACGATAAAAGTTTAGCATAGCTAAAAATCTTTTAAGTTCAGACAGTGTTTTAGGCTTAGGAAAATTAGAAATTACTGCTGACTTTTCGGGAAGAGGGCTTACGCCAGTGGGTGTTATTAAGCAACCAGGAAATGAGACTGATGTTTTTCCAAGAACACATTTAGAGGGGTTCAATTTTAGTCCGTATTCGCGAAGTCTATCAAAAATGATGCGAAGGTGTTTAATATGTTCGTCTTCGGTTGCCGATGCTATAAGGAGATCATCGAAGTAGGGGACGCAAAAATCCAATCCGTAAAGCACTTGATGTATGAATCTTTGGAAAGTTTGACTGGCGTTACGAAGTCCAAATGAGATTTTAAGGTATTCGAACAAACCGAATGGGGTGGTTACAGCAGTTTTCGGTACGTCCTCAGGATTGACGGGAATCTGACGGGCTCTTGCCAGGTCGAGGGTAGAAAATATATTTTCGCCGAAAAAACCCTGTGTACAATCCTGAATATGGGGTACAGGATACCTGTCAGGAGTTGTCACAGCGTTCAAGCGACGGTAGTCACCACAAGGGTGCCAATCACCGTTAAATTTGCGGACCATGTGGAGGGGACTGGCCCAAGGGCTTTTGGATGGTCGAATAATTTCCTGAGATATTAGGTATTGGAACTCTAAACGCGCTGCTTTGAGTACTTCTGGGGCCAAACGGCGGGGTCTGGAAAATACAGGGGGTCCCTTAGTTTCAATGTGATGAAAAATTTCATAAATTTTAAGGTCATTTGTTACTGAAGAAGGGTTTGTAAGCTCAGGATACTCAGCGAGTAATTTTTCAAATTTGGAATCGCCAGTAAGTACGGATATGTTGGAATCCAGGGAAAAATTGTTGAAAGATATGCCGTTAGACGAGAGAGACGTCCGAGAGTAGATCAGACGGTTATTTTTGACATCGACAAGTAACTCAAAATGTTTAAGAAAATCAATACCTATAATTGGTTGACTTACGTCAGCAATGACGAATAACCACGAAAATTTTCGGCGGAGATTTAAATCAATAATGAGGCGTTTATTGCTAAAAGTAGAAATTTTAGAGCCATTTGCTGCATATAAGGCTAAATTTTCTGAGGGTCCGGTTTTTGGAGCATATTTTTTAGGTAAAACAGATATGTCGGTTCCTGTGTCAATTAGAAAATTTAATTTTGAAAACGGGTCGGCCAGAAGAATACGATTCACTTGGCGGTCACTAGATTGGCCAGTGAGCGATCGCCGGTTTAGTTTCCCGACTGACGAAAAGAACATGGAGCTTGGCACTTTCGTGCTTGATCACTGAAATTGACATGGTAAAAACAAAGTTCATTCGTACGTTCCTTGTAGTGACTGAAGTTAGTGCGAGAGCGGGAAGTATCGCGAGATCTGCTGCGTTGAAATGATCGGCGGAAATTACGCCTAGGGCTATGGGAACTGCGTTCAAGGGTGGTGCTTAATTCGCTAACCTGTTGAGTTAACTGTGCTACTTGGAGTTCCAAGCGAGCCATGACAGAATCATGAGAGTTAGGGGTGATAGAATTTACATACGAAGGGATAGCTAGATCGCTTATTTTGTCAGCAACTGCGGCTATTTTTTTCAAATCATCCTCACTGAAAGTGGCTAAAATAGTCTGCGTGTTATATGGCAGACTCGTGAGCCATAAAGAAAGTAAAAGCGCTTCACTCACGGTATTGGAAGGGTCTTTAGTCACCGAGTTCTACTCCCAGCAATAAGGTTCGAATTCTAGATGCTTCACTTTCGGAATGAACAGAAATTAGACGTTTTTTAAGGCATCGGATTTCTCGGTAGTAGGTGGTCTCTCTAAAATGTCGTGTTCCGAATTTAGTATATCGGGATCTAAACAGGAGACAACATGATTGAATTTTGTTAGATCGGACGTTATATTCGCCAGGGAAAACTGCGATTCCAACCTAATAAACCACAGGGAAGGGTTAGTTTTCCAGAAAGGTGGTATTTTTACCGAAACGTGTGCAACCTGCGAAGGTGTGTCTTCGGAGGAAGGATTTTGAGTAACGGAAAAATCATCAGATAAAGGCATGGTCAAAATTTAGCAGAAAAATAATTACAAAGTATACAAATCAAGAATAGGAAAGTGCGTATCGTTTCGAATACCAAGATATATAAATGAGAAATGCAATAAACACAATAAATAATAGTTATGAAATATAAAAGAAGCAATGAATATTCTTATAATGCAATGCATGAAATCAAATAATAAAAAACCCAGCACGATGCGAAAGGATTGATAAAATTGTGGAGTAGTTAACGGAATGTAGCTCATGGGAGGAAAAATATGTACTAATAATAATTTAACTAAAAAAACTTTGTGTTAAAATATATACACACTTTTTCCAAGAAAGTGACCCCAGTGAACAACCAAAGAGCACATAACGCTACGTTTAAGAAAATTATAGAAAGATCCTACCTACATCCTAGAAGTTATGAATGATTACTAATCAGCACTGACATTTACTCATGAGATCTCATGGAACTGTAGATGTTAATCCAAAGGAATTCACATGTCGAAGTTATAAAAATCCTACGTGGCGCTGGAGTTACTTCCAAATCCAAGTAAGGCTTGAAGAATAGGCGTGATCACGTCTTAGTCACCAGATATTGTGTGCAGATTAACTGGTTTCTAAATAATAGCAGCGCACACTATATATTGAAATTAACTGAATTTTATTGCTAATTAAAGAAATGCTAAAAATTGCAAATACATAAAATCTCTGAGAGAGAAGCGATTTTTAAACTAGTCCGTTCACATCGCAAGGGAAAAACGTGAATCTGCTCCGTTGCTCACCGTGCGGTATTGTTCGGAGAAGATTGGTGTTGCCAATGTTCAGGTAGAAAGTTTTTCTAGCTGCTGTTGCCAATGTTCAGGTACAAAGTTTTTCTAGCTGCTGCTGCCAACTTCCGAGCAGAAGTGTTTCACCACATATTTTTAATCAAACATGTTGAATGTTCATTTCCATATAAGTAGTTTATATAGAAGAATGAAGACATGTAAGTTTACACTACTTATTTGATAGAAATTATGAAAAATATAGAAAAAAATTCATTTTAAAATAAGAATTTAAAATTTTATGTTTTTAACCATATAAGTGATAATTTAGGACTAATATTTTTTTTAAAAAATTGAAGTATTAAAGTTTTTAAGAATGAATGACATATTATTTCTGGGGTACTCAATATTATGCAGTGACTAAATTTATTTACTTAGAAAATGCATTAGCAACATAAATTATTAATATGAAAAATATGAAAAAAAAGCAATTGAAATTCTCAAAGTATATTCAAGCAAAGTTATAACCTAGATATTTTTTTTAGTTTTAGATAATTTGGTTTAATGAAATGCTTGCTGATCTCATTTATTTATTAGTATTAATAATTGTCATCTGCTATATTCAGTTAAAATGGTAGCAAGCCATACTTTGAATATTTTTGTTTACAACTTTTCATATTTCATCCATTCTAAACTGCAGTGAAACTTGGTAAATTATAGACAAATAAGCTTACCGTTTATAAAAATTTATGATGGAAATTAACATGCAAAAAAGTTAATGATATATAATACTGAATTTAAGAATAACTTCATAGTTTATATAAGCATGTTGAATAATCTATTGCGCATAATTTTTAATATGTAAAATACAAAAATTGAAATAAACACGGTCAACAACAATAACAAAACAACATTGCTACAATGAAGTATAACTTACACTGATGATACAAATGAGTTTAAAATTTTTTTTAACATTTTGCTCATCCACTGAGATTTTTTTAGTATTTTATATGAATAAAATTTAGTTAGCTAATTCTTAAATACAATTTTTGATACTTACACATTTGATTTAAATAAATTGAATTTCCCTGTATAATGAAACAAGTATATTAATTTAAAACTGTTTTTTAATGTATACAAAATACAGAAAATTGGTGTCTAAAGATTAAAAAATGTATCCAATGTACCAAAATATATATAAGTAATTTACCAATAAGTAACTAAGCAATCAAATAATGTTTTGTGAAAGAAATCTCTAACCAAAATTTCAAATGAAAAACATAACTTTACTGAGGATGTATGTCGAAATGAAACTATTTGTATTAAGATGTTAAAAACACATTATTAAAATATGGAATACTCCCCGTACATTGTAAATGCAATGAAGATAATGGAAAAAATAAATTCCGAGGAATAGTGCTGTGAAGCCAAATAAATTGTAACACAATAAAACTTATAGCTGTTGAATAAAATTTTTAAAATGTACAAATTTTTTTTAAAAAAATTTTTGGTACTTTTCCATTTCGCCGGCGCAGGCGATAAAGTTGCCAAAAATGATACAACCGGTGCTAGAGGGAAATCTCAGCTGGTAACCTTTTACTGCTACGTTTCCAAAACATGTGACGGCCTTTTACTGTCAACGACTGTATTTCGACTCTTTTCTTTCCATTTCATAATTTTATGCTATGTTGCTATATATACACAAATTTAATAATTTCATAAAATCTCCCTAGAAAAAATCGGATTTTAAAAATGAATCTTAGAAAATAATAATCGTAACAAATTCACATAAAAAATATTTAAAAAAAAATAAGATTTTGAAATATGCATCACCCGATAAATTGTAATCTAATATAATAAGTAAATAAATTGAGGCTCTGGCACCCATCATTCCACGCATAGCGTGAACACGAGAACAACAATTAAATAAATAAATTTAAAAAATTTTATGTTAAAAAACATTATTTAAAAATTTTTATGCGTATACTGTGTGTTGTCGTCAATTGGCAACTTAATTTTTGCTTGGCGAGATTAGCGCCGGCGAAATGGAAAAGTACCAAATTTTTTTCATGGTAACCAAACTTAATACAAATGTTAGAAAAAACAAACTTACAAATATTAGCAGCTTTTTCAAATTGGCTTTTTATATCAAATGTAAACTATAAATTTACATAAGTATATGAATAAATCAAAAATGGAAAATAATAATATTATGATATTATAAAACACAGTAGAGTTATCTTGCATACATAATTACATCACAGAAGATAAAACAATGAATTCCAGGGACATTTGCAAAGTGAAACCAAAGAAATCGAAACAGTAGTTCTTTTGGAATAATATTCAAAAAATACATTCATTGGAAATTTATATGTGAATAAATAAATGCAGATAAATATTTACTGTTACCATATGTATAGTAATAACATTGGATTTTGGGGTTTAGGGTAATTTCATGGTTAATAATACACAAAACAACTGCAAGTAAGAAATAAAATATAATATATCTAAACATAAAAATATGAAATATTTTAATTTTGATTATAATTGTAAGTTCAAATAGATAAAAATTTTTCATGCTATCGAAAATTTGTTATTACAAATGTAAGAAAAATCATACTCACCAACACGGCGACTTATTGTTTTTTTTTTATTACATTACATATATTCAGACTTGTATGCTTGATTCTTGAGATCCGCTTGTAAGTCTTCGTCGATAATAGGACAAATAGCACAATGACAGATGTACAACCACAGAAGATAACATCCAGGGCCACGGTGGGAATCGAACCCACACTCCTACGCTCTCAAGCGATTAGCGGAGTGGTGCTTTGAGCACTCAGCCACGGAACGCCAGCAACTTATTGAAATTTTGATAAATTAATTGAAATTGTAAACGGTTACGATTAAACTTCAATTATCGAAGTTTCTAAACGATTAAAATTCAAGAACATTATCGCAATTAGTAAGAAAAATCCTAATAAACAAAAATGCAACTAAACAGCATAGAAAAATAGGCAGCCATATTGGAGTTAATTCTACATATGATATATTTTGGCAAAATCTTGGCATGCCCAAATGGTTAGTAGCTTGTGTACCTTTCTAGGACCAATAATGTCATGGAAGACTGGGGAAAACTTAGCCCCCATGAAAAGACCAACCTTGGCTTATCTTGGCATACTGTATATTGGAGAAACTATGGCCCCCATGATAGCACCAACTTTGGCTTATCTTGGCATGCCCAATATTGGGGAAAACATGGCTCGCATTATAGGTCCATTCTTGGGTTTATCTTGGTATGCTGTATTATGGGGAAAATTTGACGCCCATCATTGGTCCCTTATTGTGGTTATCTTGGCAAGATTGCCAATATCGGACCAAGCTGTTTTGCTACTTGGGTAGGTACAAAAAGATGCTTATTTAGTGAAAAAAACTGGTAAGTGGTTTTTGACTTGTTGATAGACATGGTATTGTCAGCTCACCGAAAGCAAAGTTGATCAAGAGCCTTATTAAATGTAGCGTCTTTGATGTCTTAACTAAAGTATGCCACGTGCTGGGCATTGGAATGGAAACGTCTTAAACCAGCCTGGGAGTTACTGTAGCCTAGGAAATAAGACCGTGGTGCTCGAGAAACCAGGTAAGCCTTGCGGCAATCATTCTCTCTATAATTTTTGCCAAAATGCTTGTAAGAGCAATTGATCTATATCCCTCGAATTCGTCAAAACGTTTGCCCTGTTTATGAATCAGAACAATAATAGCTTTCTTCCAAATTGCTGGTACATTAGAGTTCCAGCTTCTGTTGAACATCATTAAAAGCACTCTCTAATAAGAGCAAAATATTACTTTTCCTTATTAAAGTAATATTTACTAAATTAACTCTTTAATTCAATTTGCTATTTACTAAATAAACTCTTAATTCATTCAAATGAATTTACTTGACTGGCCAAAATTGATTGATTGATGATTTCTAGGGCTATTAGCCTGAAATGTTTTGTTTTCGCAATTACAAATAAGACTCTACTATTGTTATTTTCTTAATGTGTATGGTGACGCCATCTATTGTTTTGTTTGAAAAATATAGAACTTTTAATGCAAATGCGAGATTGTTATTATTTGTTGCCAAAATCCCTAAAAAAACTTATTATAGCCATCAAAATCTGACGTTATATATATAATGTAATTTAATTGACTATATTAAGAATTTTTTATTTGCTAATTTGCAGAATAAATTGTTTAATTATGGTTATTACACTTAAATGTTTTATTCAATTTTGTATTGCCCACTTTTAAGAGAGTTAATTCATTTATTTTTAAAGTATTTCGAGGTAGCGTATTATATTTAAATCACATATCATTATTTTTCAGAAGAGATAAATACTCGGGGTCTATTTCCAAATGTCTTCAACCTTGCAGCTTCTTCTGTCATTACTGTGAATGCAACATGTGGGGAAGCAGGACCCGAAGTTTATTGCAAACTGGTTGAGCATGTTTATTTACGGTATATATGTCATCAATTCATAATTTACTGTCCCATAAATGAAAAGTTAATTTAATTCAAATTACGTTCATAAAATTTCACTTATACATTTTCGTTATATATAATTAAAAATTATTATTTTGAGTATCTAGTATTTCCTAACTATTATTTCGTATGATATTAGTTTTTTCTAATAAATATATGTGCATGAGTTTTTTTTTCATTTGATTACAAATAATATTAATATTATAAGTGTATTTTTTCATATATTTTTGTTCTTTTCAATAATCTATGCGGAGAAACACTCTCCAGTTTTGAATGCCATTAATGGTAAGAATCTATAAATTAATGTTTCAATTAACACAATATAATGTTGCAAACTCTATTTAATTTATTTTACTTAAATAAAAGTAATTTTGAACAGATTTGTATCAATATCTCTTGCTTCTATCTAACTGAAAGTATACCTTTTTATATTAATTTGCTATTATCCATAATGTATTTTTATTGTAATAAATCATTATTACTTGTAGGTATTTATTGTAGCTAACATTTCACAATTAACATAAAATGTTTATATTATGCATAATGTATTTAGATACAAATGAGTAATAACTAAAATTTTTTTTATGTAAAATTATGTTTATAAAAGATATTGTTTATCTAAATATTAGGAATAACTTATTTTCATTTACAATTTTACAATTGTAATTTTTTATTTTACATTACATTTTTCTATGTAATTAATTTTTTTCCATTTGATTGGTACATGTATTATCTTTTAAACATAATGAAAACTTATTTAAAGGGAAAATGAAGCATCACTTAGCAATAGGGACTCTCAAGAGCAATGTGGAGTTTGTGATGCAACTAGTCCAAGTCCTGATAAGAAACATCCTATTGAGAATGCCATCGATGGTACCAACAGGTGGTGGCAAAGTCCTACATTGCAAAATGGAAAGCAATTTGAATGGGTTACTGTAACATTAGATCTGAAGCAGGTACATTAATGGTCCCTATACTTTTTTCACTAAAATAATTCTTTTTCCAGTAAAAATAAATTTGAACCCATAGAACAAACCATATTTACTTGTTTTATTGTACAAAGATTTTTCACAATTGACCAACCAAATATTACCATATATTTACACTCAAAAATCAAGCTTTTATATGAATTATTAAAAATATTATGTGTTTTAGATATAATTTAATCCAAAGTTGTAAATATTGTTTGGTCTTTATATTATTGATAAATATCATATTAGTAGAAATATGTGTAAAGTAATTTCTTTTCCAAAAATTTTATCTCATCTGCTAAAATGTCTCATTTTAAATGCACAAATAGGAAATATATTTTTACAATTGTAATATTATTTTAAACCTTTTGCTTTACTTTGCTATTTATAAGGTTTTGACAGTGCTTCTTAATGAATTTGAATATTCAAATTGCCCTTGTTATTATTGAAATTCTTCTTTCATTTACTTTTCGGTTTCCTTTATTGAATAACTTATCGCAATGTGAAAGTATTTTTATTCATACTTTATATGTACTTATTTAGATTTTTTTCATCTGGCAGTGCTGATATACCCTCTTAATGAATTAATGGTTGTTTACAAAGTATTAATTGTTGGAAAAAGCTTGAAATATGAATGCAATAATGTCCCTAACCATTCTAAACTCCAGAGGATATCTAAAAAATTTTTTATCCTAATTCTTTACTCATTTTTTTGTTCTTAAAGGGTATGTTTTTATTATTATTATCAGCTCAGAAAAGTTACTTTCTATTTTACTCATAGATTTGTTTTATTCATTGTAAAAGAGGACAAGTCTCACCAGCCAATCAGGAATATTGCATTTTGTCAGGCTTTAATGAGAATTTTTCTGTTCATCTTATCATAAGCAATTTCAAAGGAATGATGGATTTCTACTTCAAATTATTGGGCTTTTTTAGACTCGTAAATTAAATATTCAGTTTTAAATCATCCCTTTCTGAAATCACATTCATAATAACCAATGATATTTTATACAAATGGAGATAAAGTGTTTTCAAATATTCTATTAAATAGAATATTTGAAAATACTTTATAGTTAGTATAAATCTTACTCTATAATTGGAACTTTTAAAAATATTTTCTTCCTTATATATGAGATGGAAGACTGTGTTCAGCCTTCAGCTTTTGGAAATAGCTTGTGTCAAATTGAATTAATGAAATTATGCCTTATTGCTTTTTGTGTATAAAAATTTAAGTAATAGATAATAATCATTTATAAAAACATTACAGGTATATCAAATTGCATATGTGATAGTAAAAGCGGCTATATCTCCACGACCAGGAAACTGGATATTGGAACGTTCTGTAAATGGAATAGTTTATAAAGCTTGGCAGTATTATGCAATTTCTGACACTGAATGTTGGAAAACATTTGGCATTCAACCAAAGGTTGGAAAACCTCATTATAGAACTGATGATGAAGTTATTTGTACATCATATTACTCTAAATTGGATCCCTTGGAAAATGGAGAGGTTAGACTGTTTGAAATGCATTAAATTTATTTAAATAAAAGTTTTCTAAATTTCAAACATTTGGTTGTTTTTATTTGAATGTTGAATATATAAGCTTATTAAATTTTATTTATGTCTAAAAGTTGTATGTAACTTTAAATGGCCTGAAATGTCTGTTTATATATTTAATCATTTTTCTTAAAGATTCACACATCTCTTGTTAATGGACGACCTGGAGTCGATGGCCCTAGTCTGGAACTCATGGTAAGTTAAGTTGCTTAAAGATATTTTTTTTAAAAAAAATCATGTGATTATTCTTAATTTTTAATCCTTCTATATATATAATTTATTTATTTATTGTGAAGAATTTTACCAAAGCAAGATATGTAAGACTAAGACTTCAAAAAATTCGGACCCTTCATGCTGATTTAATGACAATGCAAACAAATCAAGACAGTCCTGATAAAGCTGTGTCAAGAAGGGTAAGTTCAATATTTTTTGGAAGAAATAGTTTTTTTTTTACATGTTTGTTTAAGAATATTTACTTCGAAATAAATAATGTATTTAATTTACATAATTATTAAGTTTTTTTAAATTTGCATGATTACATGAAGAGTTTTTTATATTTTACAAGAAAGTATAATGTCAATAATTTTATCTGAGAAATCAGTTTTGTGATTGAAACACTTCAACATGGATATTCTTGGATAGGGTTCCTTTTTTCTCCCCTTCACACCAGTGGCCTACTATCAATAGAAATAATGGTAATATCAATCGCACTTTTAAGAAAAAGAAAGCGCACAAAACATTCTCACTTAAAGAATTACTGTATTTTTTAATGATATATATAACTTTTCGCCTAATAAGAACAGTGTTATAATTAAATTCCGGCTTCCTTTGTTATAATTGAATACTATGCAACATACATAAATATATATGTATATTCTGCACAAAGACTGTAGCTGCATTTTTAAGTATCACATTCACCATGATTTATTAACATGACAAGTGTGTTCTATTATTTTACAAATATTTATATGCAATCAAATTTGTTTTGTAAATTCTATTCAAGAAAATGGAGGAAATTCTATTAAAAAAATGGAAGAAATGAAAATGTCTCTCATTGTGTCGTTTCTGTATAGGTATTGTTGAATGTAAATTTAACATTTTCAAAAAATATTGCCCTGAAAAACTTTTTTTTTCTTTCAAATGAGTGCCATGCCACGTTTAAGAAGAGTGCCAACAATACCATGAGCATTATTTCTGATGTTATTTACATTGACTTCGGAAATAATTTTAGAGTTGTGGCAACATCATTATTTTCATCTATGGAGGAATTAAATGATTTTGCTTCTTTTTGTAGATGAAATACTACATCTTGTGTTACTCATTTTGGGGGCAGTGCATGTTCAATTAAGTGTTTCATAAGTTATCTTTTGATTTCCCTCATTTTATTTTAGCAGGACAATGAAAAGTTCATTTCTCATTAACAAACAAAATAGTTTTACAATTTTTTCTTTATTTCATTATTGAATGGCATAAGAAACTGATCTGAACTTCATTTTACTCTACCAAAATTTAAAAGCATTTCCTAGACCTAAGTCTTATTATATTTACATTATGCATCATAATATTTTAATGTATTATTTTTCTCAGTATACTATAATTTCAAATTCATTTTAATGCAAGAATGTCCATAAAATAAATTTTCTATTATTAATTATTTTTAATTAATAGTAGAAACAGTTTTTCTAATTATTTTATCATTACCTAATACTTATTTCTTATCACAGGTTATTTGTTGAATATATTATTAACAATTAAATGCTCAAGTCATAAATAATATTCTAAATATTTTATTTAAGAAATAAATAATATTTTTTAGTATATACAAATTGATTTTTCTTTATAAAGCAATGTAAATTTAATTGCATCTTCACTGTAAAATATTATTTTTTATTTTTGTATATATAAGTATAAATTTAAGCAATGTATAATAATCTTTTATATTATAATGATGCATATTTATAATGAAAGAATATAAAATCAAGTATATGATCTTGTTTTTGGTCTTTTCTAATCAATTTTGTGAGTTAGTTACAGATAATAGGGAAATGAAATCATTGAATTTTTTACACTTATATTTACCATAGCTTTAACATTTAAATAACTGATGATACAAAATTAATTATATAAACTTGTAACATATAATTAAACTATTTAAAATATTATCCCATCAAAAAAAAGGTCACATAAAAAGTTTTTGATTTAGTCTTCATTAATTATGTAATTAAACTTTGAAAAAGAAAGTTTAAGATATGACTTTTTTCAATAAATAAAAATTTACACTTCAAAAAGAATTTGTTTTTTATTTTATTTCTATTTAAACTTTTAAGTTAATTTCAACTTAAAAGTTTAAATAGTGAAACTTGAAGTAAAAGTTTAAATAGTGAAACTTAGTGAAAAAGTGAGTGACTTAAGTTTAATGAAACTTTTAAGTTTAATTTAAGTCTATTTAAACTTTTAAGTTAATTAAAAGTTAATTGAAACTTTTAAGATATTAAAATGATAATAACTACTTTGTGTTAAAAGTTTAAGTTAACAAAGAAGTGAATAAAATATATTGACTTTTATGCTTATTAAGATTTTGTATTAATGTTATGCTATAAAATTTATGCAAAAATGCCTTTTTTATGAATATTTATTATTTATATATAAAAATAAATGTATTTCTTTGTAGTATTTTTACACTATCAAAGATATTTCTGTTGGAGGACAATGTGCCTGCTCTGGGCATGCATCTACCTGTGTCTCAGATTTGACTACTGGAGTAAATATTTTTTATTATAATTTTGGTTATAATGTTGAATTTTATTATATTAGAATTTATTGTATTACTATTTATGAAATTTTAAAAATTTCTGTTTTAAACACTTTTTTTAACTTTTATTATTTAAATGTTTTTAATTGTGATAAACACATTGTTATGATTTTGAAAAATATTTATTATTAAAATGTTCCAGGAAAATAAAATGAGCTTCTTCTATACATTCTAAGTACTAAAAGATTAAAGACCATTCAGTATAAAAAAAAATTGAATGTTGATCCATGATTAAAGATTCACAACTATTCAAGATAAATTTTTTTTTTGATAAATACCTAAAACATATACAAGATGCTCATTTCTGTCATCCATATTTATTAAGGTAAATAATAAATTATTTTTCTTAATAAATATGGATGATATAAAGTTTTGATTTTTTTATTTAAAAGTTAGTTTTTTAATCATCAAATTTAAAGGCATTATCATTTACAAAATTATTCACAATCATGAAAGAAATAGTGCTAGATAATTAACTAAATTTAATTTTAAAGTATATTTTCGTTGGCTGCAGTGCAATAAGTAATAAAAAATGTTTGTGTAAAATTTACTTTTTAATTTTTAGAATTTTCAAAAGCATTATTTTCATTTATGAGAAAGTAATAGAAATATGGCAAAAAGTAATAAAATTTAGGGAAATTTGATATTTAAATAAGTATAATTTATAATTTTAGTATTTGATTCCTTTTTTAAGAAAATTCTTCAATCATAAAATTCTTTGATCAAAAGTGTTACATTTTTTATTTTTGATAAATATTTGGATATAAAAGTGATATATTTTTGTACTACATCTAATTGTAGTTTTATTCTTTATTAAATAACTTTTTCTTTATTAATTAAATATCAGCTTTAAATATAAATTAATTTTTTTTAACTATCAGTTGATCACTATAGATTTTTTAAATGAAAATTGGAGCTAAAATGTAAAAATTTAAAAGTAAAGAACCATTTTAATGTATAATATTTTGTGTAATATTTACCTATACTTTTCCTAAAGCTTTATTTGATATAACAAATTAGTAATAGATAACTGAATGAACAAGAACTAATTAAAAATATGTCTTACATTGGTGTGTCATGTATAAGCTGCTTTCGTAACTGAATAATGATAACAGTGAATCAAAAATATAAGCATTTCTATTAAAATTTATTTATTTATTTATTTTTATAATTAGCCAGGTGATGATGGAGAGGTTAGCGTCCATAATATTGAAGCAGTAGGTTCCAGGTTTGAATCCTGGTTCAGGCATGGATGTTTCTTTCTCTCTTTTTGTCTTTCTTTATCCGTTCGTTTTGAGACAAAGGTGGATTTTATATTACTGTAATTTTACATATAGACTTTTTCAACACATCACTGTATGGTGTATATAATAGTATATATATGTTCTCTGCTTTGATCACATTTATTAGTAACTTTAAAATTAAAGTACAAATGCTTCTTTCCAAAGCTTTTGTAAAAATTTTAAAATTATAGCTATATATTTACCCAACATGTGTAAAACTTTTGATAAAATGAACTGTGATCAGTATTTATTTTGAAAATGTTTCTTGGGATTAATGTAACAGAAATAATAATATTGTTCAATGAAGGCTTCAATATTTCTTGATTATTGTCAAAGTTTAATATAGTTGCCAAAATTTAATTTAATAGTCATTTATCTATTATGGTTGGTTCATATTGAAAATAATTATAAGAAGAGACAAATTGATTTGATCATTCTTTTGAAGGAAATATTGAATTTGTTTCTCAGTGATATTTCATAAAAATTGCAACTATCTAAAATACTCTAATACAAACAAGTTTTTGTATAATTTTCAATGTTATTGATTATTTCTAATATATAATATGATAAAAAATTATTTTTAATTACATTTCAAAGTCTATGTATTTTTTCGTTATTAATGACTAATATTTTTCCTAGAAATTACAGTGTCAGTGTAAACATAATACCTGCGGAAAAAGCTGTGATAGATGTTGTCCTCTATATAACCAACAGCCATGGAACCATGGAACAAAGGACAATGCAAGGATATGTGAAAGTAAGATGTTTTCTGATTGAACTTGTTTGAGAAAATACTCTGGTAATAACTGTGACTTACTTCTAAGCACCAAATGCTTTTTTCTTAGATATTCAGTTTTAATGTCAGAAATGCTTTACTTTTATAAAACATCACTTTATCGCTGGAATCAATGCATTATTTAAGTAAAGTATATTGCAATAAAAAATAATTATTTAATTTTTTATAGGAATGCATTTATTAATTTCAGAGAATTTTAAAATAATGTGTTGCCTTATTTTAAATATTTTTGTAATTGATAGTACTATACTATTAACATAGGAAAAAATAGCATTTGAGCATAGTTAACTTTGGATGGCTTACATAATCTTTTCTTAAGTCCGATTTCTAAGTATAGTTTTATTGTGAATTCATTATTGCTTTTCAGAATGTGAATGTTATGGGCACTCAGACCAATGTCATTATGAACAGGTAGTCGCAGATAAACATTTGAGCATTAATACTCGGGGAAAATATCAAGGTGGTGGAGTGTGTGAAAATTGTAAGGTATGCAGTTGTTTGTTTTAACTCTGCTATTTTAATATGTTTCAGATAAATGTGATTTATAAACTTCATTATCTATTATATATAGTGGACTAGTTTCATTATTTTCACTGGTCAGATATTTAAAGTAAATTTCTTTTGAAAAGGAAAAGGAATAACTTTATATTATAAATTGGGTAATTTTATGTAAAATGTATATCATTAATGTATATCATTATTCATAAATGTATATCGTTATAATATTTTATGTATATCATAAATAATGCAAAATTGATAATTCATATCAGTTTATCTGGCATAAGATTCCACTTCATTTAAAATGGCATCAACATTAAAGATGGCATAAGATTGATGAATTTCCCTTTCAAAGAAATCTCTATAATGACAAAATTGTACACTATTGCTAAGGCTGTGATTTTGCACACAGAGTAATTTGACTTGACTTTAAATGAATACAACACCAACCAACCATCAACATTGTCCATAATGTGTTTAGTATTTAAAACATGGTTCTTATTCAAAATTCTTGAGACTTTTTTTGTCATTGCTACTACTATTACTATTGAATTAAACAATCTATTGCTGTTTATCTTTTGATACTTAGTTATCAAAAGATAAACAATAATAAATTATTTCTTTGAACAAGTCAGTGTTTTACCTGTCAAAAAATTTATCTTAAAAAATTGTTTGAAAAAAAATTATTTTGCATGCCATTTGTATTTCCAATGTTCATTTTGGAATTTTAGTAACCTTAAAACCAATTTATTATTCTCTTTAATCAGACTTATGCTTCTTAATCTGAATATTTTTAAAAAAAAGCTTGGATAGAATCTTAAATAAGTAATTTGATATTCATTTAATTGGTTTTAATTCATTTCCATTTTAGAATTCTTTGATTTTGAATCATTTTAATGCATTCATTGTCTATAGAGAAAATAATAAAATAGAAAATTTTATATTTAATCTGAATCCATTATGATTCCCATCTACCAGTAATCTTGATAACAAAACTACATTGTAGTTTTGACTAACAATCATTAAAATATTACATTTTGTTTAAATGAGAGATAATAAATAAATAATGTAAATACATTATTTGTAATTGAATATGAGTGAAAATTTAGTGATTAATTGATTAAACTATTATCATTTCATTTAAATTAAATTCCTCAGTGTTACTCAAATATTTTCATAAATTAAGATTCTATTAAGTATAAAATAAAAAAAATTATCTGTAATATGAACTTAAAGTAATTTCATTTTATATAATATATTAGCACAATTATACAATTTGTGTAAAATAAGATCCTTTAAAATTTATTATAATATTAATTCAACTTAAAGCTTGTTTGTTGAATGATTCTTTTATGAAACAAGTTTTTGATTTTTTATTAAACAAAAATTTTTTTAAATCACTAATTTATGTAAGGCTTTTGAATTTTACCTGTCTATCACATGTTCATATCAATGAAAATCAAACATGTACATCAACATTGTTAATATTATTATTCATATTAACAACTCTGAAAGAAAAGGATTGACTAATATCAATCATTTTCTATTATTTCATGCATGTTTCTATTCTCATTCTGATCATATGAGACTTTGAATGTTACTTCAATGCTTTCTTCAGATAGTATAGTGAGCCAAGTGTATGTCGTATTTACTCTAAATTGTACTTTTATTCCAAAACTTGGACTTGTAAATGTTTTCTTTCTTTTTTGTAAGCAAAAGAACACTAAGTAAAATTTGGGGTAAATTCAGCATAAGTTATAATCATAAGTTATATCGTCTTTACCTATGAAGATTGTTTCATAAATCAGCTTCACAGTTTCACTGTCTCAAAAATAGGTTTTTCATAATTCCCTAAAGTTTTAGTTTCTATAAAAAAATTTAAAAAACTCGATATTAAGCTTCTATTATAATAACAACACAAATTTACAAAATTTATTTTTTGTATTATTATTAGATATTAAATTAAAAATAACATAATCACTATGGGTACATTTACACTTGAGCCAGCTAGGGAAACATCAGCATATTATAATTTATAGTTAGAGAAAAGATTAAAGAATAAAATTTTACTATAAGCATCTTAATATCAAGGTATAAAATTGTAAAATAATAAAATTTATTAAATTATTTTCTACAAATCTTAAAATTTGGATACTATTTCTCCATTAAAATTTTTACACACACCTTTATTAAAATTTTTATAACCAATTAATAATTTCTTATCAAAAATATATTACTGTATATATTTTGAAACAAATTTACAGCACCACACAACTGGAATAAACTGTGAACAATGTGAAGATGGCTATTTTCGACCTTCTAATGTGCCTAAAAACCACACAAGACCTTGTAGAAAATGTCAGTGTAATGGGGTTGGAATGACTGGATTTTGTGTTAAAGATGATTCTCATTTGATGGAAGGACTGGTATGACTTTCCTTTTCTTTTGCAATGTTTGTTAAAAACATTCATTTTAAATTGTGTTGTATATTTTTCAAAGTAATCTCTCTTCATATATTTTAAACTAAGGAAATGAAATTAAATTTTTAATATTTTTCTTTTTTGTATGTGGTAATGTTTGTCAGTTATGTTCTAATGCATACAACAATTATGTGTGTTACACACATAATTGTTCACATGTTAAAACACATCACAAAGTTATATATATTAAAAATACATGTAAGCAATATTTTTATATCACATAAATTAATAATTTTTTTACATTGGACATATTAGATTTTTATGTCTAAAAATTATAAATGTTGCTATATTTTTTTTTATTATTTACATGTTTGAATTGTAGTAAAGTCATTTTACAAATACAGAAAGAAAAAAAAACATTTCTTGTATTTTCATGGGTGTTTATTTTATAAGGATTATTAACACATTATTTTTTTATATTAAAGATATATTATGAAACATATTATTTTTAATGCAAAGATAATACATTTTTATCAAATATTATTTGATTAAATTGTATTTTTCATTCTAAAAAACATTAAATTTTATTAAATGAAATTAATTACCAAATTATTTGATTATTCGATTAAATTTTGTATTCGAGGAATTTTTCAGTGTGTCAAATCATTCAGTTAAGGTTTTATATTATATTCTTACTTTTCAGCAGTGTTTTTCTTAGTGTGTTAACATTAATCAACAGTCAGTTTTCTATTTTAAGTTGTAATCATGTTTTAAAATTCCTTCTCATTTTTTTACTCATCATGGAAATTTGTATTTTTTATTGTAATGTAAGTTGCAATATAGAATGTTAATGTAATCATATTTCATAATTTTTATTGAAACTTTTTAATGATGACTTTTTATGCTTTATTTTTATCAGAGTATGTAAAATACCAATTTATTAATTATTTTATATAATTATTAATTTGATATAAAGTTATATAATTTATAGTAGGAATTTTTAAAATAGCATTTGTCTGTGACTGTAACTTTTGTAGAAATCAGTACATGACTTCAACTCTTAACTTTATGTCATAACTTCTAACTTAAGTCAATGAATTCTAACTGTATTTTCTTACACATGTTCCTGCTTAAAATGTATTATTTATAAGTACATAAAATGCCTAATCACACATTTCATCAAATAATTATCATATTTGCAAAGAATATTCATTAGATTATTTATCCATTACATAATAAACTGAATGCAAGTATTTATTTTTAAATAAATTGATTTTTTACTTTCATTATCTAATTTTTTCTAATTAATATCTTCTGTTATAATGCATATCTTCTGTTTAAAATATCTCTAGAGAAAGTGATGAGTGTTGCTGATATAGATACTGCAGGCTTTTAATTTAGTAAATTAGTACATATTTTGGCATATGCCTATGTTGTGGATATTAATGCAAGATCTAGTTCTTTACTGAGTGAAAACCTTTTTGCACTGGAGAAGTTAGCTAATAAAATGAACCTATGTTTGAATATAGAGAAAACAAAATACATGTATTATTGTAAGATGGAAACTCTCTCTAAATTGTTTATAGTAAATTCTTTTAAATTTGAATCTATAAAAAATTTTACCTATCTAGGATCAGAAATAAACTACCAAAATGGCATAATGCCTGGAATCAGAAAAATAATTATCACAGTTAATCACTGCTTCTTCAGTTTAAGATCACTGCTGAAATCTCACATTTTTAAAAGGAAGGCAAAGATGCCTTTTAAACTTTGCCTTTTAAAATATATGTTTATATTGATTTTATTTTGTGTACAATACTGTCTATTTAAATATCTGTATTTTAAGTTACATTAAATTATTGAAAAATTATGGAATTAAATTCTATTTATGAAAATTGTAGGAAATAAACTAGTGAAGAAATGTTCAGATTTTTTTACAAGACATTCATTATAAATGATGTTCTTTCAACAAAAAAGTAATACCAAAGTATTAAATAATTGTTTGTAAAATTTAAGTTATAAAAATTATTTGTTCTATTAAGTCCTGCATTTTTATTAGAAATACTGTGTAATTTTTGTTGTATAAGTAATAAGTTTACTTTTAATACATTTATATAGCTTTTAATACTATGTAATTATTGAATTTTTATTGCATAAAATCATATCAATATATATTTCATATTATTTAGCAACCTGGATACTTTGTTATTTCCAGTTTCTCATTTCATTGTGGGGTAAGGTGGAAGTAATTTTTTAAAATTTTAATGCTCTTTGCTCGTTAGCCTGTCTGCCAGCTTTTTGCATTGCCTGTCCCTGTGTGTTGTGAGACCATTTTAGAAAGCTGTTCATTTCTTTTTTGTCGCATGTTGCAGCTTTATATTCATTGTGTGCATGCAGTTTATTGTTACATAGGTTGTAAAAAATATGTTATTTTTTGATTTGTAAATTTTTTGCATTTGTGTGAGGCAAAAATTTTATTTTCTATAAATTTATAATAAAAAAATAAAATATTGCCATAGACAGTTAAATTTTTTATTATTATTTTAAATTTGAACATTTTTATTATTTTAATTATTAAAATAAAATTTATATTTTGAATGCAATTTATTTCCTTTTCCAGATGAAAAATTTTTTAATAAAATAAAAATTGTTACCAAAAAATTATTTTATGTGTTAAAATACACATGTTAAAATTGTGTCAACATAAAACTACTTTTTGTATATAACTTCATAGATAAACACATTTACAACTTATTTTAACAAGCAATTTTTTAAACATTGCTTGATAGCAAATAATGGTTTGTTTTTATTTAAAATAAACTTATTTGGTTAACATTATAGATTTCTTAAACAATTTTTTTGTTTAACTCCATAGTTTACTTAATGGTAATATTTTATCTTCTAAATAAATAATTTTATATAAATTTTGTTTGAACTTGAATAAAATGAATCATTTAAAAAATCATTAAATTAAATTATCAGGAACCATATTTTAATATAAATATTCAATAATTAACTAATTTTTCATCTTTTTCTTCTGTAATATGCAAGAGTTAATCATGATATTTTCATTAAATTTTTTAAAATAAAATTTTGTTACTTAAAAAAATAACCTCATATATTAAAGGAAACAATATTTTTTGCTTTAAAATAATTAAAATGAAAAAAAATATTTCTTAAAAACTAGTTCAAACATTTTTCGAAAATATATTAACTTTAAAACTATATTTTAGATATTTTAGTGATTTTAAATTACTAGCCATAGAAATGTGCATTCTTAAATATTTTGAATTAAATGCAAATTTACCTCTATATAAAATTTATCATAAATGAAAATCAAAAAATTGTGGTAACTCCATATTGTGCATTGTTGTATTTAATTTCATAAATTTACATTTTGATAAATATAAAGAATAATAAATAATTTAATGATTTGAAGTTTTTTTTAATTGTTTGTTTAAATTTCAATACAATTTAAATGAACATTGTTCAAGATCTAAGAAAATGATTATGTATTAAAATTATTAAAAGTATATTACTTTAAAATTTTTAATTCATGGGTAAAATGCATGAATTTGTTTTGCTTTTATTATATTTAAATTTAAAAGCTTTTTCTTTTATATTTTAAATTATTAAAAGGAAAGAAAAATTACTTATTGTTGAATGTTTCTGATCTATCTCTTATTTCTTTGTTTATTTTTACTGATTTTATTAAGTATGCTTCTGAATTTGCATGTTTCTATTTTAAATTATGTTAAATACATTTATACTATTTTGAAAAAGCACATGAACTATTTCTAAGTAGTATTATTACTATAGATTTTTCAGATTTTTATTTTATTTACAAGCCTCTAACAATTTAATCTTTTTTTTATATTCTGCATAAAAGTAGTTTTAAAGTATAGTTTTATTTATAAAATAAGTATTTTAACAAATGTAAGCTAGTTTATTTATGTGTTTTTTTATCTATTCTACTCTTGCATATATCTTAAAATGGATTTTATAAATAAACTAATGAGAAAAAATAATATAATATAATGTAATATTTTGGGGTGTAACAGCTTACTTGTTTAAATTAATTTCTTTATCACTATTAAATATAAAATTTGCTTTTATTAATGTATTACTAAATGTGACTGTAGCTATTAAACCTTCATAAAAAAGAATAATTTATTTTAAAAATCAGCTAGATAATAATTATAACATTTTTGCAGTATTTTTTATTCATTTTATTTTCCTTTTTTGGAAAGAATATTTGTATGGAATTGATTTTGTGGAATTAATGTGCTATTTTAAATTACTTTCCAGTAAAACGGTAATATAGTTTCTTGAAAGGCATTTAATTTTAAAATAAGATTGAAGGCTAATAATTTTGATAATTATATGTATATATATTGTTGACTTTTTCACATTTTATAGACCCACATGACAAATAGTCTTAAATATTATTTTTTATTACTTACTCAGAGAACTGAACTTAAAATGACAGCACAGCTTATATTTTATTTAAAATAAGAAATCGAAATCATTCGTATCTTTAAATTTAGATTTTATTTTTAGGAGCCAGGAGATTGCTTTTGTAAAACTGGGTTTTCTGGAAAAAATTGTGATTCTTGTGACATTGGTTATAGAAATTATCCTTCTTGTGTACCATGTCCATGCTTTACAGCTGGAACAGTAGGAAATATATGTGAAGGAGAATGTGTCTGTAAGGTTAGACAATACTAAATTATTCTTTCTCAAAGTTTGAAAATTGTATTCATTTTATAAATTTTGCTGCAACTAAAAAATCAATATTTAGACTCATGTGGAAGGACCGAGATGTGACCGTTGCAAACAAGGCTATTACCATTTGTCTGCTGATAATCCGGATGGATGCTCCCAGTGCTTCTGTTTTGGCATTACTGATGAATGCACTGAATCAGATTGGGGAATGATGATAGTAAGTTTTTTTAGAATTTATTAAAGTTATGATCAAGTTTAAATGTATTCTTAAACTCCATTTTAAATTATTTAGATTTTCTGTTACAATGATCTTAAATTTTAATAAAATAAATAAACTTTTGTAGTAAAAATTTACTCTATCATATTGTTTAGTTTTGGTTATTTAGAACTATTAGAAGTAAGTTCAATGTCTTAAATAATTTATATATAATCAGGATGAAAGAATTTTATGATATGAAAAATTTAAGCTAAATACAATAAAAAATTTTTCAAACTTAAAAGATTTAGAATTTTTTAAGTTTGAAAAAATCTAGTAAGAATGCATTGAAAACATTAGATAAAAAATTTCAATTACTCTTTGAAATTTTTTGCACTCAACAGTTTTTTAATTTTATCTGTTTAATGGTTCTTTTGAGAAATGTGGCTGGATTTATTTATTTATCTATTTTTTGTTTTTCAACACCATTTCTATGTTAACTTAACATTATTCTGGAAAATATTATGAAAATGCAGTTTCTTCTCTTTTGGAATATCTAGAGTACCCAAAAACTTTCCTTAGTTTGGTTATTCTGGATAATGACATTTGACTTGCTACATTTTTCTAATTCTCATTTTTATTACATTGAATGTTTTCAGAAATATGAATTGAATATTTGCCTTAACCACTCCTCTTATGTTTGATTGATTTTATGCACTTCTATGTAATATTCATGGAACAGAGTTGTTTATTGAAAAATATTTAAAATAAAATTTTCATTGGAATTGTTCACCTATTTAATATATTTCTTTTTTTATATAATATTTTATTTTCAGACATCATTTGGGTAACTTTATTTTCTTTATAAACGTAAACGTTTTTTAGGAAATCTGAAAAACAGAATTTACACAATTTGGTGTTGAATTATATATTTTATAATTTAAATTTGAAAAATGTTTTATCTACATAATTTTCCTTTATTTTTGTTGAAATTAAAATCATTTCAATTTTAACAACTTTATTGTGACTTTTAGACAAGCTATTTAATTTTATTTCTTTAACAATAACAATATAGGAGTTTTGTTGCTCTGTTTTTTTTATCATCATTTGCCATGAATAGTTTATGCTTGACTATCAAATAATTGAATTTTCGACCATTTCAACATTAACTGTGTTTGCTACAAAATATCCTAATCTTTATTATGTGTTATACTGTGATCTTTTGAAGGTTGTGTTTTTAAAATTCCTTTCAAAATTGATTGATAGTCTGAATATTCCAGCAAATGTTTTAAATATTTTCACTTAACAACATTGAAACAGAACCTGATCATCATAATTTTGGTTCCACTTTTGGACTCTTATTGTAAATTATTTTTTATAAGAAACTGCATGAAAATATTACACATTAATTTATTTTGATTACACTTAATCACACTAATATACTTTGTTATTGAAAGCATTAAAAATATAATAAAAAATTTAAAAGAAACTTTAATCATGACTTTTACAAAATGCATAAATATTGATAATAGTACTTACGCAAATTTTACTGTGAATATTGTAATTAGATTTACTTATTATTTATTGTATTTAGACATCATTACTCATGTGAAAACTCTGTTAAAATGAGATTTTATCCTCAACAAGTATACAGGTCGCTTTGCTGTTCAATAGGCTTATTTAGAATAATGATGTTGATCAGGAATTTGTTGAGTAGTTTTTGCAATGAGATATTCAGTATTTTTTTGTCGGTATTTTTTATGTAAAAAAACAAGCTAAAAAATTGCATCTTATACTCTTACTGTGATTTTGAATCCCTATAGTAAGTTATTGAGTAAATTTCAAAGATGTTTTAATCATTGTAAAAAATAATTGGGCATAAGAATAAGAAGAAAAATAAAATTACAAATAAAATTGTGTGTTTAAAATTAAAAAGTTTAATGTTTTCAATATTTTTCTTAATTGAGGAGAGCAGAGATGCTATTAAATTTTTAATTTTGTTCACCAAATTATTCCTGTTTTCAAAGTACTTTTTACTGTTTAATATATTCTGATTTAATAGTTTATACTTTCATTTTCATTTCTGCTTATGGGGTTGTAGTGAGAGTTAATGACTGTAAAATAACCTTTTCTGATTCATTAAGGTACAAAACATTGAAGATTGGAGGGTTACTGATCTGAGAGGAACTCGAATAGTTAAACCCACTCCAGAAAATGGTAATGTTGTCATCGCTAACGATGATGTATCTGATTTTAGCACATATTACTGGTTGGCACCTCCTGATTATCTTGGTAAAAAGGTAAATATTACCATGAGTGTCTATGAATATTATATTTTTTAATATATTTAGTCTTTTTTATGGAAAAATTATAATTGTGAGATAATTATTTTTTTACAATTAATGTTAAAGTAAGATTATTTTATAATTGTTTTAATGAATAAATACTATTAAAATTAATATGAATAAATTTTTTTATGTAACAGATTTTCATTTTTCTATGGAAAAAAATTTGACATGTGATAGATTAAAAAGTTGATCATTGCAAATAATAAATTATAAATAAAGTGCAAAAAATCTTCAAATACAGAAAGTAAAATTTAAAGATGATTTATTTATATTAGTCATTGTGTGTGTGTGAAAAGTTAAATTTATCAAATAATTGATTAGGAGGATAATTAAGAAAAGTACTTTTTTATTCTTATATTTTTTCTTGATAATGTTTACAATTTTTCATTGACATTTATATATTTGGTGAACAAAATTATTATTTTCTTGTAGTTGTATTCATATGGATCTGATTTGAAGTTTACTTTAAGCTATGTTGTAGCTAGAGGAGATACATCTGGTACTTATACTGAAAATGCTGATGTTGTATTAGAAGTAAGAATATTAGAATATTGTAGAAAATAAATTTAATTGTGAAAATTTATTTCATGCATTTTGTGTGCATTTATTTATTATTTAACTATTTATTAAGTATTAAATATATGGTATAAAGTAATATTATCAATCAATCAGCTGAAATGTTTAACAAAATATATTTTCAGATTGTTTATTAGTTTTATAATAGTATAGCAATCATTAACACCCTTTTACAATTCTGAGTTCTTTTCTTTCAGCCATGTAAATTTAAAATTCTGTTTATATATTCTTTCTTTTTCAAATTTGTTAAAAAAATGAAAGAAATTATAAGGATTTTTCATTAGAAATGAGCTATTTAAGGAAATCATGATCGTATTGGAATTTGAAAATTAAATTTTGAATTTTTTTTTAAATTCAGAAAAGTTTTTGCTTATTTTTACAATGGCTATTGTTATAATGAAGCTAAAATTGTTGCTTATGTAATTTGTATTTAATGTATTTATTGTTCATGTATAGCTAGCAACAAACTCTATTCTATTCCTGATAATTTTGTGGTCTCTTTTATAAGACCATTAAAGTCATCATCTTTTCATATTTGTCGATTAAACTTTGTATGATAGGATTCACAGTATTAACAAGTTTTGCTCTTTGCTTCTTGTTTCGCTAACTTCTAGTCTTTTGATATTCTGTGTGTGAACAGTAGTTTTCAGTTCCACGGTTATAAATTTAACAGGTGAGAAATTGGTCTTAGTCAATTATTTCAGATTCTTATTTTATTTTATTTATTATTATTATTATTTTTTGGCGATTTATCATTGGGATCTTAAAAATAATTGAATACTTGGAAAGATATTTTATATGAATTTTTGTTTGAAAATTAATGAAACTCAAATCAAAAATATTATAGAAGATACGTAGTGTATAATTTATTCCCAAAAATATGTTATTTCACATCACTGAGGTTGCATACTGTGATATGATATGATTCTTAAGTTTTGCTAACTAGCACTTAGTTTAACTATGATGTCATCATTAAATTTCATTGTAATATCAAGATGCTGAAAATAAATTTTACTCTGTGATTCGATTTATTTATTTAATATGTTTCATAACTTTATACTATTCTTTTACTAAAAAAATATCATTTATTTCATTTTATGGACAACAATATTAAATTTATAGGTATTTTATTACTGTTAATTTGTATATTTGATGTTTTTAATTTATTATTTCTTTTTACTTCTATTCTCCATTAACATTTTCTTTGAAAAATTTTGAACAGATATTTTTTTTGGTTTCTTTTGTGTATTTTAATTGTATAATCATTGTATTTTAATTTTAAGATTCTAGATGGATAGAAAATTTTAATTATGTAATCTGATTACTTTTCTAATTAATATAATATGATATTTAATGAAATATATATGTGTGAGAATATGTTAGTCAATTGATTAATCTGATCAAAAAATTGCTTCAGAGAATGAAATAAATTCATTTAATTTATTGATTTGTATGATTGAAAACTTTTGTATTTATATTTCAGTGTAAATGACATTAATTGAATGATCATATTTATATATTTTATATTTTCAAAATGTTTGTTTTCTTCGGTTTTCAGTGATTTAATTCTATAAAATAAAGAAATCAAAAGCAATTTAATATTTAAATTATTTTAATATTTGAATTATTTAGCATTTGTTTTTTAATTAAGACAAAGTTTAGCGTGTGTAAATATATTCATTAATGATATTTTGTGTATTCTGGTCATATTGTTATCTATTTTTATTTAAAAATATTTATTCTTTTGAAATAAGCTGCATAACTGCTTTAATATTGGGTAAGTTTTTCAGTACAAGGGGTAAGCATGGGCTTGCTTACTAACAAAGCCTATTCTGTGTAACCTCCACAGAGCTGTGAGAGTGGCAAATTTTCGCCTTAAAACTGGGCATGATTATCTGCAAAAACACCTTCACCGTTTGGGTTTGAAGGACTCTCCGATCTGCCCTTTTTGTAGACTAGAACATGACTGGTGACCACCTTTACACTCGCCCTGGACTTTCGAATGTCGCAGTTAGAAATTCTGTGGAAGATGACTTTTCATTCATCTCAAGATTGTATTGGGCTGCCCGACAGAGACTGATGGCTGAAAAACCAAGGTCGGGTGTAGGATAAAAAAATAAAAAAAAAGTTTTTCAGTACTATAATAGATAAAAAATTATGTTAATATATGACAAAGTATTTTATTTTTAACTAATGTTTTAATTATATTTTAGAAATTTAGTGCTCAAATATTGATGCTGTGTTAAATTTTTTGCATACAATTTTTTCATGAAATTTGTTATTATTTCATATCATCACATTAATTTTTAAACTCGTTTTGATTTCATTAAAAAAAATTTATTTTAGGGTAATGGTCAACAAATTGGTTACAATTGGGGCATTAGATCAGAAGATGATGAAGTAGCTATCTCTGTGCCTTTGCGTGAGCAAGGCTGGTTTCTCTTAACACCTCGAGAAGATGGCACAAATTCTGTAAGGCGAGAAGACTTCACCTTAATCCTGAATGATCTAACAAAACTTTTAATACGTGCCAAATTTCACACAGATCAAATTGAAGGAAGGTACAGATATTAAAATTAAACTATAAATTTAATTATGTTTCAAATCAATGCATTCAATATGATAAATATTTTTTCGGACTTTTTTGTATTTATAATTTTAATTAATGTACCAAACAAAAATAATGCATTTTTATTTTGTGATTAAACTTAATCCTGTGTATAATTATATTTAATACCAAAGTAAAAATGCATTAATTTTATAGTAAATTTGTTGATTTGTTTTAATCATATTTTCATATGTCAATAAGAAAGAAAAATAAAATTTTCATTCAGAAATTTTCGATATATGCATTGACTAATTTATAATAAATGTTAGGCATGTGTATTCAAAAGCTGCTTATAAATCTGATCATACAAAATGAGTAACATAATGTATAATAGAATATAGTGTTCTATGTACACTATTACACTATTTTTACAGTAAAGCGTGTGTAAAAATAAGTTGTCATCAAAGATAGTAAAACTTTTATGTGCCAGCGTAAGACTTCTTGATTTTTCAAAACCTTTTTATTTTTTGAAGTACAATTGTTATATGCACTTTTTATTATTAATTAAATACCAAGGAATTTTCATTTTGATCACCATATGGTGATCAGTACTTTCTTAAATAACTTGTATTATATGAGAAGAATTTTTTTCTACCTTTAATCCATAAATCTTCAATTAAGACTTGAATATTTTTCTAAATATAAGAATTCTGCTAATATTTAATTGTTATTACTTGATAATAAGTGTAAAGATATCCTACAAAAAAGCATAACAATATTTGTAATTCAGCAAAATAAAATCTAATGTATCTCTAAAAATTTATCTCATGTTCTTCGAAAATAGAAATTGAAATATTTCTGGAAATAAAAATGAATTGTTCAAACATTCTGACGATTTGAGTGAATAGTAGATTTTTACCATTTTTATTTTGATCTTACAACTATTGATCATATAGGCAAGTTTTTATAATTTACAGGACTGATTTTAGTGTCTTGGGTATGCCTGTGATTCTTATGAATGATTAAAAATTTTATTTTAACTGATTCTATCTAGAAAAATTTCTCAAAATCATTTCATTTAAATATTAAACTCTAATTTTAAGGTTTTGTTTACATCTACAACATGTTGTTCTCAGAGAGTTTTGTGGTTTATTTCATACTTTCTATTTCAAAGAAAAATTGCTTGAATATGATATTTTGATATTTAAAAAAAAGCTGTTATGTAGATGGTATAAAATCAAAAATTTTTATGGAAAAAGAAACCATATCATAACCATTTGTGATTTAAAGCTCCTTTTATCTTTAGTGAATATTTTTATCGTCAATTATAAGGTATAAATGAAAATTTAATAATATTAGCAAAATTGCAAAAGAATAATATATATTATACTTTTTAAGATATAAATGATTTTCAAATAGTTTTGTTCTTATATTATGTATTAAAAATTTTTATCAAAATAAATATGAACGTATATATTATAACTGTATACATCAACTCAAAAATTAAATAATATTAATATGCTCCACAAAAATAACTACTTTCTAGACTACAGAATATTGGAATGGAAGTTGCTGCTAATGACTCTAACACTTTAAGAAAAATTGGATCAGTTGAAAAGTGTATTTGCCCTCCAGGATATACAGGATTATCTTGTGAAGTAAGCTAGCAAAACTATATTAATTAATCAGAACATGTATAGTTTAACAATATACTAAAGTACTCAAGATATTTGCCACTGGAAATATGAGGAAGTTAAATTTTTTATAAATATTTCACTGCTCATTTTGGAAGCATGTTCTTTCTGGATAGTGAATAATTTACAATAGATTTAAAGATTATACTTTATTAATAAAATATTTTTTTTATTTTTACATTTAGTTTATAGAAGAATGCAGAAAACTGATTGCTATTTAAATTTACTCTCATGTCTGAAATAGTATTGCTATTCTCTCAGATCAATCACTCTTATTCTCTCAGATTATTAGATTATTTTTTTATCAATTTTGCTGGGATTGCTTACATGTGTAAATGATCTAATTTAACAATATTTGGTGTTTCTAACTCAAGTATTATTTTCATATTTGTACTATTTTTTAGTTTCTTACTTGACTTTCATTTATCTACAACTTATTTTCATCCCGTTTGAGACATACGAATACTACTAAAATAATGAAAGATTTTTCTTTTTTGTGTGTGTGTAAAATAAAATTTATTAAAGTTTATTTGTATTTTTTCTGCATGTAAAGATGTTTTTTTTCCATTTCAGTAGTTATTGTTTGATTAACATTTTTGTTTTTGGTGTTAATATTAAATATTTTGTAGAAAAGTCTATTTTGTCAAGTATGTAAGTTCCAATTTGTATAATAATCATTTTTATTTTAATATCATCTATGTAAACCATTTTAATTACTATCAAAGTTTCTTAGGCTTTATTCTTTATTATAAACATCATATATATACATTATATATATATATATATATATATATATATATATATATATATATATATATATATATATATATATATATATATATATATATATGTGTGTGTGTGTGTGTGTGTGTGTGTGTGTTGTTTACTTTAGAGACTGCAGCGCCACCGCTATAGCTCACATCAGTGCCTCTCATCTACCCCGACATTGCGCGGGAGATGGATCAGGCAGAATGTTGTAAAAACGCTCCTCTAATCTAAACTTTACTTCATTAAATAGCCTTGTTAATTTATGTGCAGCTCTCATTCAACAAACCCCTAGACATCCCCACTACAACATATATGTATACTACTAGTATAATATGTATAAATAGCAAGAATAAATTTTCATATTTTGTCATGGATTTCAAAATTCATAAATGTGTGTTGATTTTAAATATTTATTGATTTCTAAACTTAATCATTAACGGAAAAAATTTATAAAACTTTAAGTATATGACAGAAACATTTAAGTTCTTACAGTGTTATTGTCTTAACTATGGTTTTAAACAGAATTTTATGATTTATACTTTTATTTTTCAGTTATGTGCTCCAGGATATAAATCAATTACAGGTCCTAAAGTTGGTCATATTTGTGAAAGATGTGATTGTTACAATCATGCAGAATCCTGTGATGGACCTGATGGCCGTTGTGAGGTGAAGTTACATAGTTTAAAAATAATTGTTTACAATGAATATATATTCCATTTATACCCCTTTTGTTTGTTTCATATTTTATTTATTACAATATATATTTTTTACATGTATTAAAGTTCCTTCTGCCAAATTTATATGATGAATTGAAAAAATAAATTAAAATACATAAAATACAGATAAATTTTGGCATTTATGGTATAATGTGTTCAAATATGTTTAATTGTTCCTTACTTATATTCCCCTGAATATTTCAGAATTGTATGCATCACACAACTGGGCTGACATGTGAGCGATGTGTTCGAGGATATTATGGTGATGCCAAAATTGGCACGCCAAATGACTGTAAACCTTGCGCTTGTCCTTTGGAAACACCTGGAAACAATTTTTCTCCATCATGCACAGCTATCACAACCCCATCAGGAGAAAATGATTACATATGTGATAGATGCGCTGAAGGATATGAAGGAAATAAATGTGAAAGGTATACCGAATGTGTTTGCAAATCATCCCGTCCCAGGACGGGTAAGCAGGACTCTCTCTATTAATACATGCTTAGCTTTTAATTTCTCACATAATATTAGAAAAATGCAGTCATTTAATTTCACTTTTTAACATTTTTGTATAATTTTCTTCCTGACTGTAACTAATATTTAAAATACAAAATGATTCATAATTTCATATGCAAATTTTTAATGAAGATAAAAATGTAAAACTAAACTATTATCACAAACACACACCTTTCTAACATTACTAGTCCCCAGAAGAGTTTTCCAGTAATTAATTTACTAAGTTTCTGTGATAAAATTACTTTATGATGAAATTGTTCTGTAATTTTTCTGTACCTATTGTGAAGAATCCATTTAATATGACAAACATTTGCAGTTTCATAGATGTCATTTGTTTGCAATAAATATTTCTTTTATTTAAAAATATCGTTTGTTAAGTTTAAAAATTATCTCTAGGAATAGTTATTAAAATCCTAATGTTTGTTCTAATGCTTCCATTTCCAGTCGCTTGATGCAATATTGCAATTTCACGATACTTATGATGTATTTCTTGTAAATCTTATAAAATCATTTAAGGTTTGCCTATAATATTTTCGTTTATTAAAAGTAAATCACTGAACATATTTGCTATGGGAAATCTATCTTCAAATATGAAAGGTAATCCACAAATGAATGCTAAGCAAACAGCAATTCATCGAAGATAATTGCATGATATTTGTTACCAGAAAGTTTAAATAAAATACATTTTAAAAGCTAATTTTTTCAAATAAATGCAACTTACTTTTTGATTTCATATTTTTAATTCCATTTTGCTAAAATTTAAGGATTACTTTATTTAGATTTTTTCTCATCTTTCACTCAGACTTTTACTAAATATTTGTCAAAGATTACATAAATAATAAAAATTACAAACATGAAAAACTTTAAATTTGCTATCATTTGCCAAATTTTTAAATTCTAATACCTCAATTTGTGTATAATATTGCTTTGAAGATTTGTATCACAAATTTAACATCATTATGGATAAGTCAATTAATCATGATGGCCCCGAAATACATTCATTGGATATATAACATCAGTTTATATTTCTTTAATTATCAAGTACCCAAATCTGGGAATTTTTCGATTAGTTTGTATTCAGCTTTCTAATGCTCAGATATTTACTAAGAAATATTTATTATTTTCCAAGTATTTACTAACAATATTATCAAGGAAAAAGATTGGATTCTCATGAAACTCTAACTACATTGCTAAGTAAATAGCTATATTGCCCTGTATACAACAGCCCACTTTTGTTTTTTAAAATTCCTAAACTTTTAATATTCTTTCTACATTTTAGAATTTTAAATGAATTCTTTTAATGCTTAATAACATTAATAAAACAATACTTTCTAATTTATTTAGTAGTTAGTTTCTTTCATAAGTATTTATATAATATTTTATTTTATCATTTACTTCAGGGATTACCTATTGAAATTTGAATCAATCAGTCTATGCATTTATTTTTCTAATGTTTTTTATTACAATTTTTTTAAAATTTTATTTTCTAAAAACCATTAATCAATTTTCTTGTGTGCATACTATAAGCTACTAATAGTTTTACTTTATACCTAAATTTAGATTAATTGAAATCTATTTGTATTTCATTTATGAAGGATCAAAGTACAGTAATCTGTATCTGTATTTTTATGTATGGGATTTTTCATTAATTTACATTTAATACTAAGAAAAATATGAATATTGAACAAGTCTCAACAACAATACTTATTTTACATTGTATATTTTAAATAAATTTATACCATGAAAATTTTGAAGTCTATTTATAACAAGAATTCTTAATTATTTTATACATTCTTGTAATCTAAGAATGATTTCTGAGGATTTAATACAAAAGGTTTCAAGGGGAATGAATATCATTCTAATTTTTAAGTTATATTCATAAAAAGTAATCAACTTTTAAGAAAATGGGGAATTCTTGAAAGTACTAAGATAAAAAAGGCAAGTTTTTATGTTGACCTGATACAATTAAATTAATGAAAAATTCAATTGATCCAGCAAAAGTTTTCCCAATTCTAGTTATTTCTTTCTTTCATTTTACTTTATCTAAAGTTTTGAATACTATATTTTCTTAGATTAAAACATCATTTAGAATTTAATAAAAAATTCTACTGTTGAAAATGAGGTACAAAATAATGAAAATTCTTTTGAAAGCAGTGAAGTTACATTTATCTTATTACTTATGTTAATTTTGATTTAGTGTTGCTTAGTTAATTAAATTATTCAAAATTGCTTTCATGACAAAAATTAATGAGTAATAATTTATAAATAGGGGAGGCTAAAAATATTTTATGAGTTCTTGAAAAATTACTACAAATTCCATCATGATTGAATACTGTATTTGCAGATCACGCCTTTTTAAATTACATAAAGAGTCTTACTAATTTTATAAAACATTGATGATATTTGCTCTTAGCTTATAATTTTGTTCACACTTTTCTTAGGTGCTCTGAGGGTTACTTTGGGAATCCTCAAATACCTGGCGGAGATTGCCAAAAGTGTAATTGCAATGGAAATGCTGATACTTCAGAAAAAGGATGGTGTGACAGTTTGACTGGACAGTGTTTAAAATGTCTGGGCAATACTGCTGGTTGGAATTGTGAAGAATGTATGCCAGAACATTTTGGGGATGCATCCCGACGTTATTGCGAACGTAATGCTAATTATCACTTCTACTACTGACACACATAAAGATTTTAATTCATTTATCTGCAATCTTTAGGATGTTTATTGAATGTTTTATTATTTTTAACACTGGAAAATTTGAACTTAAAATTTAAATTTAGATAAAAATCTAAACAAAATTTAGGTAAAAATTTTAAAAAATTTCTGTGCATTCACTTTTGTTAAAATAAGAATTTAATTTTTTATTTATCATATTTAAATTATTCTCTATCCTATAATTTCAAAAAAATTATTTTTGTTTAATCAAATGCAATCATTTAAAATAATCGCACATTTTCACTTTTAGCCTGCTCCTGCAATCCAGACGGCTCTATCAGTCCACAATGTGACTTAACTACTGGTCAATGTGTGTGCAAACCTGGTGTTATAGGAAGGACTTGCAATCGTTGTGCTGTAAGTTTCATGTAATTTCAATATAGTAAAAGATTTTTCTTATATATGATAAAATTATTTGGTAATATTATTTTTGCAAAAGGAATACTTGAAATTTCATGCATATACAAATTATGTGTTCTTCATGTAAGGTAAATAATGTACATATTTAAAAGTCACTACTCTTTTTCGATTACTTTCAGAACAGAGATTATGCTGATGATTATGAAAGATAAATTTATTTCTAGTTTGCATAAGCTAATAATTTCTATATGATAAAAATAATACACTAACATTGACTGCTAAGCCACATGTGTTATTCAAAATCCTTACACATGTAAGAGTTGCTCAGTTTGTGCAAATAACTTTTTAATGTATATTTTTATTTATTATTCAATTCCATTTTTTTCAATTAAGAGTGAAAGATGGGTATATACTTTAATGAATGTCTTTCAATAGTTACTTTAATGTTTCCTTTTAGTATGTATCCATTCATAAAATTTTTAGTGTATATAAGAGTATTTTTACAATGAAAGTATATGCTGAATATAAATGTTACATTTAACAGCTCATGTTTAGTGACAATTTTAAAATTTAGTCTTTAATGTTTGAATAAGATTCTATATTTGGTTGTAATATAATTCTTAAATATATTCATTTTTATGAAAAATGTGCAAGAAATAATATTATGTAAGAAATAGGTAGATATATTTATAACAGCTTCTTATTTGCACTCAATACATCAGATTTAGAATGCTATCATTATAAGGACTGTATGTTGGTTATTTAGTTTCTAAGTTATTGCAAATGAATGCAATGACTATATAAATCTTTATGATAAATTCATTATATACCCATGAACTAATTGATTAAAATTTATTTAAGTGAAGAAATATAGCATTCTGTGTTATTAAGAATATAGCAACCAGTCTTCTTTAAATACATTCTAAAGCCCCTATTACATTAGAGTTGCCCAGATTTCAGTTTGAGCAACTCTTGTAGACTTAACATTACGTGACGTCACAGCTAAAAATTTGAGCAACTCGTTCTATCCGTCCAATAATATTCCAGATTTTTTTCACAGCTGCGCAGTTGAAATTTGTAAATCATTTTGTTTTCGCCAAGTTTCATGCCAAATGAAAGTTATTGGTGTTATAAGTTGCCGAGAATGAGCAACTTTTTTGTGAATGCAGAAGCAACTCGAGCAATTCGTATCGCCAATGATTTTAAACACGGATCATGTTTTGTCTTTTTTTCGCCAAGTAGAAGTAATAACATGGAAATGAGTGATTGGTTTTAATTATTGTATTCCATTTCAACCCAGCAGAATTGCCGGTATTAAAAACAAACAAAAAAGAAATGCTCTTCAGTTAGAAATAATTAATTTAATAAACTCATTTGATGAAGATTAAAAACTTTTTGTCTTTATTGTATACTTTTTCAGTATTATAGATGAAACACTTAATAAATTGAATAGATAGTTAAAAACTCAGATAATTAAAATTGTTTTTAATTTCTTCAGCAAAGTAGATGAGAAGTGTTCCAATTTCAATATTTATTAAATTTACTGAGTTTTCAAACATTAATTTCATTTAAAGTTTTGTTAGTTATTCAATACATGAGACTATTTTGTCATTTTACAATGTTTACAGTTTGTGTTGAACTTACATTTGCATGTTTAAACTGAAACTTCAGTCGAAATAAGTATGCCATTTAAAAATATTTAGCGTTAATTTTACTTTTATTTTTTCATTACATTAATTTCCTGTTTTTCTTTTTAGCAAATTAATGCATTATAATTAAATGTTGAAAGCACAAGCATTTTGGTTTATTATTTAGAAATATATATTTATAAGATTTCATTATTATTCTTCATATAATTAAATTCTTTTATACATTTTTCCCTGGAACACACTTACATAATGTTCATTTACTCATCCAAAATATTTTGCAATCTTACAACTAACTCCATTTACCTTTGACAGTATGTAAATTAGACTTAAAAATAAATTCCTATAATGATGAAAATACTGGAGTGTACAAATAAAATAGTGAAATAATTTTAATGTAAGCAAAAATTTCTATTTAAATAAACATTAAAATATTATTCCTGTATATATTGTGTATTAAATTGATATAAATCAATGTAAAATTTTAATAATTTCAAACCTTTTTCAATTGTTTTTATGATGAAGCATTTTTAACATATATACATTATAGTAAAACTAGTTAAAAATCAAATTTAAAGAGGGGCTGTGTTACAATTTTATGTGTTAAAAAGTTACAATTTTAATAATGAAATTAAATACAATATTTGATTAAAATAGAAATCTTGTATTTGTTCATATTTGCGATCAAAATACAAATAATGTGAAAGTAAGTATAAAAAATATAGATGATTCCTATATTTGCAAAATAATTTAATTCACATCATGGTCAATATAGAGAGTATTTTGACTTCTAATGTAAAGCAATTAACTAATCATTGCAATGAACAATAAAGACTAATTGCAGTCACTACTGAACAATTAGAGATGAGTATCATATAGATGAGCTTTCTCCATACGCGTCTATCATTGAGTGCTTGAGAATTTTACAATGAGCAATAACAAGTGCAATAAATGAATATGACCCACAACTTATGTGAACTCTTCCTAAAAGAAAATTCACTGTAGATATTCAAATGCCTCACCATGACCTTCAATTGCAAGATTATCAGCTATGAGGCTAAATTAGCACTTCATTCTTTTAGTTTCATACAAATTTCATAACATTTTTTTCAATTTGAAAATGTAATATGAAACAAACTATTCATATAATGTCATCACAAAATGCTATCAATTATTTCTTTTCTTCATTTTTTCCCTCAAAACTTATATATATATATATATATATATATATATATATATATATATATATATATATATATATATATATATATATATATATATATATATTCAAAATATACTTGTCATTTTATTGCAGATTATAGTTTAAGAAACTGCATGTAAATAAAGATAGTGTAAAGAATTTCTGTTTTTATGTGGTGTGTTTGTTTAAATGTTATAAATAATTAGTTTAAAAATGCATCTTATTTTAATATGCCACAATATTTACTTTAATAAAAAAGAGAAATAATTGATTTTTTCAATTTAAAAATGAATTATAAATTAAAATTCATAACTAATATATATATATTTTTAAGAATATAATTTTTGTGCATTTCCTCAACTTTTAAAATAATAATTTGAGTTTCTTTTTTTAATATATCAATAGTTAAGCATTAATTTTTTACAAACATTGTTGTTAAGAAATCATTTTTGTATAGGAAAATCTTACAATACAATATATACAATTTTGTGTAGTGTTTGTAGAATTTTATGTTTAAATTGAAGCTTCAATATGAAATTATTTTTTCTTTAAAATTCTTAGTCTTTTTACTTAAGAATAAATTATACACACAAAAATGTGTTAATTCACGTCGGCAAAGATTATCTTTCCCTATCTTAAAAGTAAAGGTTCACACGAAGCAAGATGGCGTATAGTAAATAAAATTTGGCTACAAATTAAATTCCCAAATAAGAATTCATTATGAAATGTGGACACCTTCTGAGTAAAATATGGCAACCTTAAAAATGTTAGCCAAAAAAGGGATCTATTATTAAATCTACTAAAGCTGTTATTTTCTTACAGCAAACCTGAAAGAAATCTCAAGCATTCATTGGACGAAAAGAACGAGTTGCTCAAATTTTAAGCTGTGACGTCACGTAATGTTAAGTCTACAGGAGTTGCTCAAACTGAAATCTGGGCAATTCTAATGTAATAGGGGCTTAAGGGAAATAAAAAGACTGTAAATCAAAACAAACTGCCTTTAAATATTTACTGATATTTGAAAGTAGTGCCATTTTTTTATAATTCCAGATAGCGGTATGAGCTAAATTTAGTATTTTTCCAAAATGTTAGTTATTGCAAATTGATAATGTTAAATTAGATAAATATCTATTTCAGGCTTTGTGTTTCAAGTTTCAAGGCTTTGGTTCAAGGCCAAGTTTCAAGACTTTGAAACTTGACAATGAACACTGTTCAACTGTGTTTCAACATTTATACCAGGGGTAACCAAGACTTCGACCGCGGTCGACCAGTCGACCACGAAGACATTTTAGGTTGTCCGCGCGATCATCCCGATAATGATCTTGGATATTAACAATTTAATTATGATTTATGATATAGAATTAATGAACTATTTAAAATAAAAATTTACAACAGAAAACAAATTGTGCAAAGTAATACAATGAATATGTCGTTTCACAGTGGAGAATTAAATCGAAACAACTTGACAAAGTGGGACTCATCACACCCGCCCGTTTAGTTTCAGTTCTCAGTTAATCGTCTTACGTTGCGGGTCGCTCGCTTTCTACCGCACTGATACGATAATTTGTTGTTTTAACAAACCTTCCAAAATTACTCAGCCAGGTACCAGTGTTAAGAGGAGTGAAACATACCATTATCACAATGAGTGGGAAGGTGAATTTTTTTTTTTTTTGTTATGGGGAGAAGGCGAAATATGTTTCTCTCATATGTAACTCAAGTGTGGCACAGTCAAAAAACGCAAACGTCGAAAGTCATTTTAAAATCATGCACTTAAAATACCCTACAGACTTTCCAATCGGCAGTGAACTTCGAAAAGTTAAAGTGCATGAATTAAAGTCGAATTTACATTTAAAGCAATCGTTATTTACGAGACCAGGCACCAAAGCTAAAGCAGTAACATTGACGTCGTTTAAAATTGTCGTTTTGATAAAGTGAAAAAAACCATTCGAACATGGAGAATTGATAAAATAAGCTTTCTGTAAGTAGAAGAAGTGCTTTTCCACAATTTTAAAAACAAATCTGAAATATAATATCGTCAATAAATAATATTTCTTTGTCGCATAACACTGTGATGCAACGGACTGAAGCTATGAATAATTTGGAGGATTTATTAAATGGCGATTTAAAAGCTTGTAAGTTCCTATCACTTCAATTTGATGAATCCACGGGAATTAGTGACATTGCAGATTTATGCATTTTTATGAGAATGGATTTCGAAGATATGAACTTCAAAAGAAGAGTTATTAACTATAATTCCATTGAAAGAACAAACGAGAGGCCAAGATATCTACAGTTCATTTAAAAAATTTATTGATAAGACACGATTTCCAATATATAAATTGGTCTCTATTACAACAGTTGGAGCTCCAGCAATGGTCGGGAATCGAATTGGTTTTATTGCCTTATGCAATAATGATGACGAAATTCCCAGTTTTACCAGCTATCATTGCATCAACAGGTATTGTGTTTAAAAATACTAAAATCTAATGATATAATGCAAATTGCTTTTAAAATCGTCAATTCAATTCGTTGAAGAAGTCTTCCGAGACAATTTCGCGTGCTTTTGGAAGAAACTAAATCAAAGTACGGAGATCTCTTATTGCACACAGACGTGAGATGGATAAGCTGTAGTGCTTTTTTAAAAATATTTCGTATTCTGTTACCAGAAATAAATTTTTTTTAACAAATGAAAGGAGAGCACATTACTGAATTGGAAGATGAGAAATAATTCATGAAACTAGCTTTTCTCTGCGATATCACTGCAAAACTTTACGACTTAAACCTAACTCTACAAGGAAGGAATAAATGTTTAATAAACATGATGAGCGCGATTAAAACTTTCAAAGAAACGATAAAATTGTATGCGTCTCAATTAAGAAACCATGAATTGAGACACTTCAAAAACATGGAGGAAGAGTGAAGAGTGCATCGTAATCCAAACCGAGACTTTGAAGATTTCGCCGAACACTTAGATGTTTTGTTTGAAGAATTTGAAAGAAGATTCGCTAACTTAATTAGGTTGGAAGAAATACTCAATTTTATGATATTTCCATTGAATGAAAATACCAACGTTGATGGAGTATCTGAAAAAATAAGACATTTAATAGATACCACATCAGTCATGTTCGAGGAAGAAATTATTAAATTAAGATGCGATTTATTTCTTAAATCCAAAGCATCTAACAATCCTGATTTTTGGATATTAATTTCTGAGGAAACGTTATTTACAAATTGATTTTGGATTTGAAATCATACTTTGGATCGACGTATTTTTGCGAATCTGCTTTGTCAACCATGAACGCTATAAAAACTAAACATCGGTCGCGTTTAACAGATGAACATTTAATTTCGTGTTTACGCATTGCAATAAGCTCATACCAGCCATAATATGATTAACTTGTCGCAGATCCACAGGTCAAATTTTAACTAAACGAATAAATTAGGATGGTCAATTTTTGATATATGAATATTTTGATTATTTTCGTCAGTAAATTTTTATTTTGTAAATATTAATATTAAGTTTTTTTTTATAAAAATCAAATAATTTACAATTTTTTCTAGTTACAGGGAATAAATATATAAACATGTACGTTACATTAATTTAGTTCTGCAATTGGTAGATCGCCTTCGATTTTTTAAATGTGGAGTAGACCATGGCCCTCAAAATTTTGGCTACCTTTGATTATACAATGAATACTGTTAAAATTTATGTTTGAAAAAATGTTTCTAAACTCCAGTATTTTAAACTATTTTACTTGCTGCAGTTTTTTAAACGTTTTTCAAGAATATAGTAATGTAAGAAATTCAGTTTTCTAAATATGGAAAAGGAACTTTCAACTTTATTTTCTTAAAAAATGCACCATTTTTAATCTTATTAAACTTAATTTTCTCCAGTCAATTATGCTAAAATATAGAAATACATTTAAAATTAAATACATATTTATTTCAGGATGGTTATGGTAATTTAGAAGCTGGCTGTGAACCTTGTCAGTGTAACAGAATCGGCTCCCAATCAGAAATATGTGATCCAACATCAGGCCATTGCAGATGCAAACATGGAGTATTTGGTATTACATGTGATTCTTGTCTAGAGGGTTATTATGGATTTTCAAGTCGCGGGTGTCAAGGTGGGATTTGTCATTGTTCTTATTATTACAAATGAGCTCAATTGAGTTTTACTATTGCTCTTCAATGAATTTCACCCTTATATTTATTAATATGTAATTAGCAATTAACTTTTTCTCTTAAAAGAATGTAGGTGTGACCCACAAGGATCTTTGAGTGTTCAGTGCAATGAGAATAATGGACAGTGCTTGTGCAAACCTCGTGTTGTTGGGAGGGCCTGTGATCGATGTGAAGTAATGCATTGAGTTTGTTTTGTATTTTGTTGCACTAATTTTCATTTTATATTAATTTGATTGCATTTTTTTCAGAATATATTCTAAACAATAGTAATCTTCTATAAAGAAGATGTAGTTTTGTAACATTTGTTTCAGATTTTTTTTTAGCAATATTAAGACACTTTTAAATTTTTCTAAGTAGGATGGATATTGGAATTTGCAGTCAAGTAATGGATGTGAAGAATGCCATTGTAACAAAACTGGTTCTTTAGCTTCAATTTGTGACAAAAATACTGGACAATGTAACTGCAAACCAGGGATTGGAGGAAAATTTTGTGATCAATGTTTGCCTGGATATTTCATGTTTTCTTCTCAAGGCTGTAGAGGTATCACATTTAAAATTTTCTTAATAGATTGTATTTTGTTTTCATTATAAATTTCTGTTTTGTTAAGTATTTTTTTAAATCCATTCTGTTCATTGATAAAGATGTTTTAAACTATTTCCTTCATTTTTATTTTAAGATTTATATAATCTCAATTAGAAACAAGGTATATAAAATTTAATTTTAAAATCATTACAATGTTTAAAAACCTTCAAAACGTAAGATTTTATATTGTCACTGTAATTATATTTAATAAAAAGTTTTTATATTTACATATGTAAGGCACAACTATGTGAGACAAAATAACTATAAAACAAAAACTATGTAAGACAAAATAAGGCTTATTATGATCGAAATCAAACTGGTCAAATTATGATTCATTTAATTTTCTGCCTTAAAGTCACTCAATTAAAAGTACATTGTCTATTGCAGTAAAAAATTAAAATTGCTGTGAAATATTTATTTTTATTTATCTGTGTATAAATCATTTTTCATCCAAGTAAGTGTTCCAAAAGAAATATTAAACTTGAGTTTGGTCTCATCACAAAGAAATATGTTGTTATTTATGTAAATACGAGAAATTTTTCTTTTAGATTTTAGAAACATATCTTTTAGCTCTGAGACCACAAAGATTGTGTTCCATAAATTTTTACTTCAAATTTGTTGAAATTTGAACTTTCATTATACTATATTTTAAATATATTTACTATTTAAAAAGTTATTTTAAAGACTTATAGCTGAAAAGAGAATCTTTATGCATTCTTAGACTCAGACAAATTTTATTTTTGGAATTATAAAAGGCTTTCAAATAAAACTTATTCAAAGATATTTTTAAAGGATTATTTCTAAGCACATATATTTGTTTATAAATCGTTTAACTGATTCTTTTGATAGATGTAGCATTACTTAAACTTAAGAGAATTAGATTTTCAGCTTTATAAATTTTTTCTTTCTTTTGTTAAGTGTCTACTGATTGGTAGATAAGAATATCAGTCTAATGTTCCAATTTCTGTTCTCATTTTTCCTTCAATATCATGATTTGCTTTCTTTTTTTTTTATTAAATACTGCCAGTTTCTATAAATAGTTATCTTAATAATTTATAATATTTTTTATTTTAGCTTGTGAGCCATGTAACAAACCAGGCCACATCTGTGATCCTAAAACTGGCCGTTGTGTCTGCCCTCCATATACAACAGGACAAAGATGTCAAAAATGTGTACGCAATGCATGGGGCTATGATCCCTTACATGGGTGCAAAGTAAGTAAAAATAATTTCAGGAATTTAAGTTTTAGGTTAGCAAAATAACTCTACCTAATATCTATTAAATCTAGTTAATTTTAACGAATTAATACGTTATAAACTCTTTTAATTTAGCCTTGTGACTGCAATCGTCAAGGTTCTCCTCAACAAAGTTGTGATCCTAACACTGGTAACTGCATTTGCTTGGAAGGATTTGAAGGCAGACACTGTGATCAATGCCGACTTGGATTTTATAATTTCCCGAAATGCAATAAATGTGATTGTAATTTAGAAGGCACAGTTGAAACTCACTGTCGAAATACAATTTGTCAATGTGATAACAGAGGGAACTGTCCTTGTAAAGTAAGAGTTTGTATTTGTTAAAAACATTTTAATCAAAGAATTCTGTTCATCTTCTCAATATTTGTTTAATAATTGATTCAATTACAAAATTCTAATGCTCTTTTAATCCATTTCATTAAAGATTATGAATTATATTATTTTCATGCAAATTTTATTCTATACAAATTTATTGTTTCTGACATTAAAAGAATTGTGTATATTTAGTTCCTTATTTTTCAGAATTGAATATAATTTAATCTGTTCTCTCATGATAATTATTAATAGCTAAGAGTTTTATTTATAATTATGTATGAAAGTTTTGATTTAGTTGATACATCCATTATGAAATAAAAAGAATATTAAATTTGTTATCAATTTAAGATTTTCAAATTTTAATAAAATTTTTTATAACTTTTTAATTTTGTTGAAACAGATAATAGGAAACAATTTTGCTTGATATAAAAAAGGAGCATGAATGGTATTTTGAATTAAAAAAGTTCCTTGTTAATTTTTATCTGCATGTTTTATTGTATATACAAAAAGTGTATTATATATTTTATACACCAGTTACACATATATGATTAAGTTTTCTGAATTTAAATAAGCAATATTAATATTTAATTTTTACTTATCATTATTAATATGCACATTCTGTGAAAGAAGATTTAGCTGTCTTATTTAGTGCACTCATAAAAGTGTATCTTATCTATACCATTTTTTTTCTATGTAGGAGCTAGTCACTGGTCGAAAATGTGATAAATGTGCTGATGGCACATTTGGTATTAGTGCAGACAATAAAAAGGGATGTTTTGAATGCTTCTGCTTTGGAAAAACTCGTATTTGTAATCAAGCTAACATGTATTGGACTAAGGTACTGAAATATTTTTCATTTATATTGTTAATAACTATAAATAGAAAGTATTTAAAAAATTTTTTAATTTGCATATTTCTTTTTTATTGGTTTAATAATATAAACACTTTTAAATCATTTATTTGTTCTTAATGGAATTTTTTAATCATTGAATTGCTGTGTGATATACAAAATAAAAAGTTCTTATACTTTAATCCTTAAAATTTTCTTTTTTGAAAACTATGCAAATTTTTTATAATGCATTGCATTTTTGTAATTTTGTTATTTTATATCAAAAGAGATATCTTTATAATGTATCCAAAACATAACAAAAATTTCTTACATTTACACCTGATATATTTACACTATATCTAATAAATCCATTCCCTTATAAAAAAAAACATTCGATTTTTGAATTTTAAAAATAATACAGACTAAAGAGATTGAGTGCTACAATTGAATTACCCATATCCTCTAAAATTGTACAGAAAAACAAGTATTGAATACATACACAAAATTTTCTTTAATTTCCAGTATCGATTTAACAAGAAAAAACTTAACCTTAACTCTGCATCAAACAGGTTATATTTTTCTTAAGTAAAACATTTTTAAGTAAAACATTTCTTAAGTTAAAAATTGTTTTTTGAACTATTAAACTGTGCAAGTTAATCAGCACTTGCTGGTGCAAAAGGCAATCTGATTTGTTCCTACAAAAATTAATTAAATCTGTTGATATTTGAAAATCTTTGTAATTACATAAAACATATCTAATCTAATCTTTCATTACTCCTTCATTGTGGAAATATTTGATTAGGTAAGTGCTAATATAGTGAATAGTTTGAAATGAAAATAAATGAAATTTCATATCAAAAAATCAGATTCAAGCTGTTATCGTTTGAATTTTTTACTGAAAGATGTTAAATGAAACTTATTTTCATTTTCTGAATAGTTATCTATTTTGTATTTTTCCTTGTTTTAAATATTGAATTTCTGTTAAGTGTATATCGAATATATATTTTTTCAAGAAGATAGATTTTAAAATGAACTTTTATAAACACTTTTGTAGGTATATAAAAAAACTGATGCCTTTTATTTAAAAAATATCCGTTTTCATTACATCTAGCTGATACATATACATGCATCAATGAATTTTCTTAAAGGAATTTATTTTTAGCATTCAGTTTTGATTTTTTAAAGAAATAAATTGATGAATTTAAATCTTATAGACATTTTTATCCAATAAACAGATAATTTCAAATTGATAGGTGCAATATATTATTAAGTGTCATGCATATTTAAATATGTAAAAATTGTAAATAAAATTCTTTATAAAAGTTGATCACAGAAATATTAGAAATATATTTTGTTGTAAAAAAATTAAATTTATAAGTATATTCTGTTTGAATATATATTCTGTTATATTCTATTTGAATATATATTCTGTTTTAAAAAAAAAGCATCATTTGTAGCTTTCTATTTTTACATTCATGGTGCCTTCAAGAAATTTATCGTTTATTTAATTATATTCTATTTATGGTTGAAATATATCAAATCTGTTCGTTTTTCTAATGAATATCAATTGATTTATTTCATTAAGATATTTATTGTGCTTGAATAATTTGAATGATAAAAATTTTAAATGAAACAAAAGATTTCCACAATTTTGTTTAAAAACTGATCTTTAAAATGTTTTTAAAAATTCGTAATAAATATTTTTGTTTTTAGTTTTGATATTTTTTGTTTTCATATTTAACTAGTCAGTGATTGTTCAAATATATTATAGATATTCTTGAAGGAACTAGTTTCTTGAGAGCTATTTTTACTGTTGAGAATTATTTCTACAAAATCAATAGTAAATAATTTTGTGTCATGTTGAAATAAATTATTATCACGTGAAAATGTATTTATTTTTTTATTATTCTGATGGCAATATAAAAATGGATGAATAGAGTTAACAATTGATTTTGAGAACTCATTTCTAATGTTAGATTATTATACTACAAATGTATGTGTAGGATAGCAGGAAATACATGAACTATTACAATTTGCTTTTACTTATTTTTTGAAAAACTATTCATTTTATTTAAGTATGATAAAAAAGTAAAATTATCAACTTTAAATTAAATGTTTTTTTATATTTATTTATTGTCAACATTTGCAACATAAATATAAGTGAAAGTTACTGTTGAATGGGAGTTTTATATACATATGACTGAGGAAAAATTATAAAACATAGCACTTGAATCACCAGATTTAAGTGATTAAATATATTTAGGAATAAAGTTATCTGATTTTATGACTTTGACGTAAAATGTTAACTGAAAACAATGATTTGAAAAAAAATGTTATAAATTAAAATATTCATTATAAAAATCGGTAAAAAAATATTTAGATATTCGAAAATCGTTGTAAATTTAATGCTAAATGCTAAATTTTTCCATTACAAAACAATTTCAATATTTTCAAATAAAAGCTTTTTTTCCTTAAATTTTATAGTTAATGACTGAGTTATAGTGTTAGTTTTTTATTTCTTAAAAATAAATATTAATTTGTAATCTGATTATAGCTTATTGTTTTATTGAGAATACAAACAGAAAAAGGTTCTGGAAAGTGAAAAAGTGTTCATTCAGATATAGTAAATTATATTGTTGTCAATTGCCAGATTGTTTCTCTCAGAAATATGCATTAAAAGGATTTACTTAACATAAATTCTACAACTTATTAAATAAAAACAATTTATTTATTTCATTTAATGAAACTTTATTCTCAAAAAGTATTGAATTTCATATATGTTTTTAGATTATATTTGAATTATTACGATAGTTAAAAAAATTGTTTCATTGAATTTTGTGATGAAACTTGTTTTTAGTTAATATATGAAGATATTTCAAGAGGTATTTTTATTTATCTTTATTTATTTTTTTTGAAGAAATTATCAGAATTAATATCAAATCGTGTTTAACTTCTATCACAGCATTATAGAATAGAATATGCAAAACAACAAAACTGAAGTAAATGAAATAGAGCCAAGTTTTCTCTGTTCAAGGGAAATGATAGTTATTACATTGCTGTTGAACCTTTAAAGAAACAATAAACTTGTTTTCCATTTAACATGATACACAACATATTTACGTATTGCATATAGAATGTTAATTATTTGCAAAATACTAAAGTTGTATTCTGTTAATTAAAATAAAGTATGAATTAATTTATGTATTACTTAGTTCATTTTGAAATTTGTTAATGCTAAATTATTATTTATATTTTGGTTTGAGATTCAAAAAATGTGAAGGTAAATATTGTAAATAAGTTTTAATATCTCAAACTATATATATATTCTTAAGCTGAGTTAGCAGTCTAATAGTTAATGCTCTGGCCTTCAGTTAAGTAGTTCATGAGTTTGAATCCCACTTCAGGCTTGGAAGTTTGGAATTCACCTTGAATTATAGGTCTCAATCTTTAGCCATTGTGTGCAAAAAATGATCGTTGAGTAACAAACAAACCAAACTACATTATTCTCAATGTTCAATTAAATCAATCTAGAGAAACTTACTTTTTATTTTGGAAGTTCTAATAATCAGCCACAAATATTTGTTTGTAAAAATATAGAACAATAACAACTGTAAACTTAGTGATTGCTACCACTTTTATCAAGTAAAATATACCTGTTATTTACTAATAACCTGAAATTCATTGTTTAATATCATATGACAAATAGTTCGCTTTTGTTTTATGATAAATGCTTTTTATGTTGTAATTCGTTACTTTGAATTAGTTGAGCATGTTGTGTTATAAATCTGAATTATATTTATATTTAGAGTAAGAAATTAAAATTATAACTTTTCAGATCAATTTATATTCACAGACAATGTTGAACAATGGAAAATGGATGTTGACTTTTGCATATATTTTTGTTGAGATGGGTGCTTTGGAGTTTTTCAGGTTTTCTCCTTTGTAACACATATGTACTGGCTACTGTTTCTAAAAAGTTCTCCCAGAAAGTAATTTCTGTGCTCTTTCAACAGTCTTTGACTGTTTAGCTGTTCATTGCATAGTACAAATATTTATAATTTATTACTATTCTTATACAAAGTTGCATTATATATTAAAAAAAGATTAATTTCTTATGATTTACTAATAAGTTGTTAATACTTTTATGAAATTTTTAATTTTAGCTATTTTGTTTAATGTGTGTGAGGCACACTTAATTTTCAAGAATGTATGAATTTTTTTTCATTGAAATTTGAATATTTCATTATGGTAATATAATATTCTAGAAATAAAATATAGGAGGGCAAAATATTATTTAATTGATATTATGTATTCAGATAACACTACCTTCCCGTGATGTATTCATGGAAATCGGTACAACTGAAATTCCAACCATATTTGGTTTCCAAGTCTTTCCTGAAGAAGTGACTGCAAAGAGAGTTGGCATACCTTATGTTTTGGATAAGCCAATGTATTGGAATCTACCTAAAGAGCACTTAGGAGATAAAGTAAGCATCTCATTAATTATGGATTGAATTTATTTATCAATGCAGATTTCTTTAATTTACCCAGCAAAATGTACACTGAAAATTCTTTTAAAAAGGTAAAAAATTTATTTTCAGGTTTTGTCTTACAATGGTTATCTTAGTTTTCATTCGGAAAGTCGTTCTTCATCAACTTTTCCCGACAAATTTTTGGAAAATTATCCTCTGATTATACTACAAGGAAATCATCGCATTACTCTTTTCCATCCTACAGAAACTCACTCCACTAATTCATATTACTCCATCAAGCTTCATGAAGTAACTCCTTTTTTTTAAAAATTTTACTTAAGTGATAGATCTATTTTTTTTATTTGATATTTACAAATTAAAATATACATTTATATCAGGGCTATTATAGATAATTTAATTCTTAAATGTTTAAAGTGTGCTAATATATTAACATTATTGTCTATTTTCATTTAGGATCATTGGAAAACTTTTGATAATCCTCTGTTGCCAGTAACAAAAGGTGCCTTAATGGTTGCTCTTCAGAATTTGCAACAAATTCTAATTCGAGGAACAGTTGGACCTGATGTAAAATATGCAAGGTTATCTTTTAATTCATGAAACATGTTCTTTTACTAAAATTGCTCATTATGAGAGATTTTTGTAAAATTATAATTATCATTAAATAAAAACATTCATTCATTTATTATTTATATATCATTTATCAGACATCAATCATTTATTGAATATCCTTTTTTAATAATTTTTCAATTTCATATTTTTTAAGTTTTTTTGGTCTTTTAAACTCATTATTCATTTAAAATTTTCATGTATTCAAATTACCTCAGCCATATACAACATTCTGCACAATTTTCATTATAAATATAATATTAAATATTGTGTAAAAATATTTCTTTTTTAATACATGGGGAGTTAGGAATCAAGTAAGTCAAATGTATTTCAGTTTATTTCCAAAAAATTCTAGAATTGGTCCAGGATTTGATGAATGCACATCGATTTTGGGGCTCTAGGATTAAACTTAATAATTAAAATTAGGGTATGGTTCATTCTGAAATGAATTCTTTATCTATGTATTTCATGTCTTCGTCAAATAATCACACTAAATTAAATTTTCTTATTAATTAGTATTTATTTAGTAGATAATTTTAAAATCACAAATAGATGATAATTACTTGTTATCTATACTTTTCTATTTTCAATGAAACTATCAGATTTGAGTTAAATATAATTATTAAAAAAATAGTATATATAATGTGATAAAACGTATTCATAGATTTTTCTAAGGAATTTCAAGATATTCTAAATTTTATCATTTGGTAAAAACATATCAAAAGAATATTCACTTTATAAATGATTTTAATCAGCAAATTTATGAAAATCAACTTTTTTAACCATTTTCTATACATTTGATCAATATATTTTACTTACTATGTTTTATTTTTAAAATAGTTTGATTATAATTTTAATACAGTCTACATTTTAATTTCTTCAGTCTATTGATTTATTAGTATAGTATTTTATTATTTATGGGCATGTATAATCAGTTAAAAAAATTATCAGACTAAAATTTTGAAAAATCATAAATAACAAAAATATGCAAGGCCTCAAAGATGTCCTTTAGTTTAACTAAACTAATGATTATCACTCAGTTATTAATTTCTCTTAAACAAAATCTTCGTGAGATTTGAGAAATTTTCTGCTTTGTCATGATTTTACAGATTAAAACTAGGTATACAATTAACTTCTGTTTTACTGAAAGTTATTTACATTATTTAGGAAAAATCTTTCAAATGAATAGTCAAACCTTGTTGGTATGAATGGTTTTAAATCAGTAATACAATTTGTAAATTGTAAAACAATATAACAGCATAAGATAAATTTATTCTTCCCAAAATCATAGCAAGAACTTGTGAAAATGTTTTTGATAGTAAAGTTAACTGATTAATTGCTTGTTAAAGTCTCCAAATTTAAATCCATCTGATTTTTCTTTCTCTTTCTTTTTTTCCCCAAATTCCATCTGAAAGGAACTTATTTTGTGAAAACGGAAATAAATGAGACTGATAAGAACCTTAAACTCAACTGCAGAAAACTATTTTATATAAATAGCTTTTAAAATTTATTTCTCCTATGTTGATTATCAATGCTATTTGTTGCAATAACAATTCTTTTTAGCTATCATTTTTTAAGTGAAATAAAATACAAACATTTAAAATAGTATTTTTTTTCTCTTAATTTTTCCCCTGCTCAATGAAAGGCTTTGTGTCTGACTTACTTTTTCATTTCAAATTATATCTTTTTATAAATATAATTTTTTTTATTTTATATTAAAATAAAAAATCTTATAATTTCTATTTTATTAAAAATAAATTTTTATTTTATTAAAAAATGCTGTAATGCATTATTAATTATTTTGTATATAATTTCCTTTCATTAAACAATATAAATCTATAAAATTTAACCTTTGTCTTGAAAAATTAATTTTAGGTTAAATGAATGCAAAATATACATGTGTTTATTGGAATAAATTTTAATTAGACTAATTCTTCAAAGTATTAAAACAATTAATTATGTTTAAAAGTACTTAATAAAATTTTAATATAACAGTCATTCATATTTGCAAGAGTGGGTATGTTATGGAGTAATAAGTATTAATTATTTCTAATACAGATACTTTAGAAGTTTTTAATTTGCTAAAATTTTCAGAATATTTCTCATTGCCATTTTTTCTAGTATTACATAGTTATACAAATTGGTTAATTTTGAAAAATGACCTGAATTTTAATTATAGACTACTTAATGTGACTCTTGATGTTGCTTCACCTACATATGCACTTTCTCCTTCTAAAGGAATTGAGATGTGTCGTTGTCCACGCCAGTATGTTGGTTCATCTTGTCAGGTATTTAATTAGGAATTCATTTTTTACTTTACCATTTACAGATTATATATGAATACATAATAAAATTAAACTAATTTTGTAAAATATATATGCAACGAAATGACTTTATTTTTGATTAACAAATAAAGACTCCTTGAATGAAATTAATTTAACTGGCACAATTTTGCATGGTTGCATCTGAGAGTGCATGTTAAATTTTGAATCTTTTTTTAATGTGTTTTAATTATCAAACTTATTCATATGTGTTTATATTTAGAAAAAAGAACTTTTTTTTAATCTTGTATTGATATTTTCCAGAAATTTTTTTCTTGGGAATATTCTTTTAATTAATGCAAAACATTTCTCAATTATTTTTCAAATTATTAAAGAATTCCAGATATTAAAATCTTAATCTTGTTTTTGAGATATTGAAATAGGATTAAAAAATTTTATAACATGCATCTTCTTAAAACAGCATCAAATATTAAGCTCTTTTTATAACTATCATATACTGATGACTCCTGACTGTATGATATCTGGTTATCTAATAGATATTTAGTTAACTGAAAAGATATACATTTGCTTTTTTCCCTATGGTTATATATATGCTTCATTCCAATATCAATAGAGAAATTCTTGTTATAAATGCAAATAATACAGATGCATTAATTAATATTTTTTTGTTTTATTTAAATAACTGTGTGTTGTATTTATTTATTGTCAGATATAAAGATTATATAGAATAGATATAACAGAAACAATTTATGTTTTAAATTTATTGCATGTACTTTAATTGTATACTGTTTTTGTATATATTAGAATGCACCAAATTATTTTCATTTGTTCAAACACATAAAAAAGTTAAATATAAACATATTTTCCTTTGATTCATGTTATTATAAGAAAAGTTTGAATTTCCTAGGATCCTGCCCCTGGGTATTATAGGAAAAGGAAACCAAATTATCTTAACAGCAAAGATGTCTTGGATTTAGTAGGATGGGCAGAACCATGTGCTTGCAATAATCATACAAATGTTTGTGAAAAAGAAACGGGAATATGCATTGTATGTATTGTTTTCTTTTTGCAAAAAAATGTTCTTTCTATATGAACCCATGAGTTGCTTGTTTGTCTTCTTTAAACCATTTTACAATAAAAATAAATAAATTTTAATTAGTGAAGTGGAATTGAATAAGGTATTTTACCTAATTAATATCTGTTGTAAATTGCTTTCTAAGGACATTCTTTTATGAAGTCAGGATTTTATAAAAGGTTCCTAAATTTTATTAAAAAAAATTGCTTTTCTAAAGTAGAAACTTTACAAAACCACATATAGATCTATTGGAAACATTTTGTTATTTTGGTAGTAAGATGTATAATCTAAAAAGGGAAGTGTTTGCTTATATAGTAAAAATTTTTTCTATTATATGATTTATAAAAGATCTTGATTTAATAATATGACTGAATAATATGTATAATAAGATCTTTATATAGCAGTTTTATAATGAAATTTTCTCTCAACATATCAAAGTTAAGTTTAAAAAGCATTTTAAATATTGTTTTTATAAAAAAAAATGTTGCTATTTCTAAAACAGTTTTTTGCAGCAGTATTCCTTTTTCATTTTTTCATTCCTTAAGAAGTTTACTTTTACTTTTTTGTCAATCTTTTACTGTCAATTTTTTATAAAAAAATGATTTTTCTCTTTGGCCACTCTTAAAATAATGCATCATGATGGTAATTTTAGAAAATCAAATATGTTCCTGCAGGTAGGAAAATCTCAATGATTATGATGATCCCTCTCCTGGACAGGGTTCAGATAAAGCAAATTTTTTGTGATTACTGTGAAGAATCAAATTATTTGAAGTAGAGAAGCCCATGCCATTATTATGTTGGAAGGCTTCAACAATTTAAAAATGTTATAATAGGCATACGAAAGGAAAATATGCAATATTTTTATAATTAACATAAACAATGTTTTTAATGATATAAACAAATATAATTTATGTATTTAAAGTAAGCATGTACTAAAATAAAATTTTCTTTAAATTGATGAAATAGTTGATTCTTGAAAAAAATTGATTAAATAATAATAATAATTAAATAAAATATGAATCCATTACAAGGTTGTAGTACTTATTTGTTTTTAACCAAAAGTAAATACTTTTGAAGTTTTTCCTTAATTAATAGTAAATTGCTAATTCAATATAGTTTTATAATTTCAGGTTATAAAATCTTAAATGTAATGAATATTTTTTTAATGAGAAGCAAGTAATTTTGTTTTGAAAGTGGTTACACAATATTTAATTTAAGCATAAGTAATTGTGGACTCAATAATATGAATATGCTATATTCACCCATAAGGGTTTTAAATTTTTCTTTTTTACAGGAAAAAAATTAAAAATTATTTTTAAGAGATTTATAATTTATCATTTTAGAACTGTGGTGGCAATACTATGGGAGATCATTGTGACCAATGTATCAAGGGATATTACGGAGATCCATCACGTGGACCTTGCAGACCTTGTGCTTGCCCACATCCTACTAACAGGTAATTTTATGTTAAGGTATAAATGTGTGAATATGAAATGTAGTACATTTTGTTTTAAGTTAAGCATTTATTCTGAATCTCTAATTAAGTCATAGAACTCATTTTTAAGTATTTTTTTTTCACATTTTGTATTGAATTTTAAATTATTATCATTGTAATTTAAATAGAATGAAGTGAGCTCATTTTTTAATTATATTTTATTTAAAGTTCTTTTTATTTGTTTAATTTATATAAGATTACTACACTGGCCTCCAAAAGTTAAGGAACAACCAGTTTTTTTGTGCCTAATTTGCAAATGAATGAATGTAGAAACACCAAATTTGGATGACATGTGCACAAAACAGGTATTTATTGACTGCAACATAGAAGTTTACATAAGAAAAAAGCAAAAAGGATATACAACAAAAAAATGCAATCTCGCTGGAAAAGTCCATTCTTGGAAAAGAGAATAATCACAGTTTTATTTGGTAAAAAGTAATAGAAGCATAACAAAAATGGGTTTTAATAAGGAATATGCCCACCCCTAGCTTGCCTGCATCGACTTTCCTTGCTGTCAATTAAGTTGTCGTTTACCGAAATGGGAAGCGAAGACCAGACACGGAATAAGCTTTGTTCCAGCTCTCCTAAAGATCTTGGAGGAGGATTTAAAACAGCAACCTGTCTACCAAGATAGTCTCACACATGTTCTATTGGATTCAGGTCTGGAGATTGAGCTGGGCATTCCATTTGCTCCAAGCCAAGATCCAAAAGATATTCCTCAACCACTATAGCTCGGTGAACTCGTGCGTTATCATCCATCAGAATGAAATTATTGTCAATTGCACCGGCATATGGGTGGACATATGGATCAAGGATCTCATCCCGATATCTCACGCCAGTCACAGTTCCTCTCTGGAATACATGCAGGTCCGTGTGACCACCGACTGAGATCCCTGCCCAAATCATTATTCCACCGCCGCGGTAACTGTCTCTTTCCATAATATTGGATTGGTGGTATCTGATGTTTTGTTCCCTCCAGATCAGAAGACATCTTGAATCGCTCTCCAATCCTTCTACCCAAAAGAGCTATAAAACGGTCTTCTCCAGATGTTGTGACTCGTGGTCGGCCTGAAACATGTCTTCTGGATACAGAAACCTCAGTTTGATATTGAATCCAGAGACAGTGGACCACACTGCGAGACACATTAAGGCGTCTAGCAGCATCAGCTTGCGATGATCCCATTTCCATCCATCCGACCGCCCGCCATCTTAACGAATCGGGCAAACGGCTTCTCTCAGACATTGCGGAACCCCACTACCTATTGTCAAGGAAACTGTTTACAAAAGTTGTAACTCAACAAAAGTTACAGGCGTAATTACGAAAGGCTTATATTTGCATAATTTTTTCTTACTTATATATACCTATTCTTATCCATAAAAAAAGGAGTAGCTACCGTATTTGCATAAATTTGCATAAAGTTCATTTTTATCATTTATATAAACTATAAATTGTTTTGTTAGTGTCATTTTTTATAATGAACTTCGAAAAAATGTTCCTTAACTTTTGGAGGCCAGTGTATTTTATTAATTATTTCAGGATTGAGTCAACATTTAGAGCACATAATATGAAATACTTTTCAAGATATCATTGGTGTCAAAATTGGGTTTCAATATGTACAACATTCGCGATAATGATTTATACAGCTATTACTTACTTCAGATTATGAAGTATTTTTTGTAACACATTTATATATTTGGTCAATAAGATGGTCACATAATTTTTCCAGTTAGGTAGTTGTTTTTATTTTGAAATCAAGGATTTCTTATACATGTTCCTAAATGTTTCCACTTGCAATGTGCTCTTCTCAAAGTGGAAAATTTCAAACTCCATTTACTATTAAATTCAATCCATTTACTATTGAATAGCTTTTATTTAACCTCACCACATTTGTGGAAATGTTGCTGGTAGATAGACTATTGATGGTTATAGTAGTTTACTAAGTATCCTTCCTTTCTTCAAGAGAATGCAGTCACCTATTTAATATACTATTTTTATCCAAATTCCCTGCCTATTATCTATTTATAAAGTAATATCAGGCCCAGAATTTTTCTAGTCTCCATTGTTTTGAGCTATTTCGTATTTTCTGTTTATTATTTATGTATTTTATATTGAAAGCAATTTTTCAAAATACAATCTTTTTTGCATTTGTTTTATTTATTTATTTTGATAAATTAAATGATGTTTTATTTTTGTTTATTTTTCCAAAAGGTGCAAGTAAAATTTTGAATTTTAAAAATTATACTTTGAACTTTAGTAAAAAACCTTATATTTTTTCATTCTCTTTTTTTCAACTTAATTAATCCTTTAACTTAATTCATTGTTTTATTTCTTAGCTGTTTTTTTAATTTCAGATTTAAATTAAACAAATTGAAATAATTATCATGGAATTTTAATTCCATTTCCTTATGTGATCTCATGCCTTCAGAATCCAATATACTATTGAATATCTTCAAAAAAATCTTGAATTTTTATATATTAGATTCTGCAACATAACTAAAAACATTTTTATTCATTTATTTCTAGTGACAAAGTACAAGAATTAAATGAGTGAAAATGTACAACATATAAAGTGTAAATAAAAGAAATTATAGTAAAAAAAATCATTTGTTATTCATCACATTTTTACAGAGATAGCAATGCATCATCTGAGATGGTTTCCATTCAGAATTTCAGTATGCATAGTAATCAGACTAATCTCAACAGAAAGCAATTGCTAATCAGGTGTGCCAATTATCATTTATGCTCAGTAATTAGGTACAAATAATACACTGTTGGGGGAGACCAAACAAAAGTATTGAGTTCAAGGTAAAAAATAGGATATGTCCATCATAGGAGCAAACTGTAGATTTTAACAACTTTAGGTTGTTGACCAATTTGCTATCAAAGAATTTCATGGATGTACAACATTACATTTTGGCTAGAAAGTTAACTCATATAAAACTTTGTTTTATCTAAATAGTTTCAGTGTGATAGATTTCAGCTTACAGATCTGTCATTGGTCATGCTTTAAAAACTAAGTAAAACTTTTAATCAATATTAACTTTTAAATTATATATATTGGAAGCTGTCTTAAATCTATAGACAATGTATAATCAGGCATATAAATTCTAACATATTCATCAATTCTCTGCAAAGTTGCTGTATATATATATATATATATATATATATATATATATATATATATATATATATATATATATATATATATATATATGTATATATTAGTTAAATATGTATTGGATAATGTAAAATATATATTATCATTATATATTTTTCATTTATTTTCTTAGAAATAAAGATAATCATATCAATAATATTTATTAAATTCAAAAATATAAGAAGTATATGTTTTATTGTTGGAAAGTATGTATTTTTTATTCTTTCATTCAATAAATATTTAATTTAGGGGAGAGGTTCTTTCTTATACTTAAAGTAAAAATTTACCATTGTTTTATTCTTTTACCATTACAAATTGCCATTGCTTTTCAATGTGAGGGGAATGTAAAACAATCCTAGTCGATAACAATCCTTGTAAAACAATCCTATTCGTAAACAGAATGCTCATTACATCCACTAACACATTTTGTTTGTCCTGATTTTTGATTCTACCTCATAATTAAGTTTTAACTTTATAATCCATTCATTCTGTATATTTTTATATAATATGCATCTTTTTCTGTGTATCTTTCTTTAGAATCGATGGCAACGATGAGTAAAAAGTAACTAATGCATATATTTATCACATAAAGTTTTTTTCTTTGTGTATTAGTCATAATTTGCTTATCTTTTCGATATTTTAATTTAGCTTTAGTGACACTTGTGTCCCTGACGCCTTGGATTATACATGCATTAACTGCCAATCTGGGTACACAGGACGACATTGTGAAAAGTAAATACTTTATTTTATTATTTTGCTCTCATATTTGATTCCTCATATTAAATACTCATTATGTTGCTGAATTCTATAAAAATAAAATTCAGCAACTTAATGAGTATTTATTATTTTACCATTATATATATTTATTATTTTACCATTATATTTTGCCATTTTACCATATTCTAAATATAGAACAGATTTTCTTGTAAACACAAATTTGAGTTAATTTATAAAGTTTTTGGTTAAATTTCATTTTAGAAAGCCTGGCAATTTTTTATGCAATAACTATATTTTGTGGACATAGTAGTTCAAAATATCTTTCAAAATAGCTGACTTTTTGTAAGAAAATCTTGAAAATGGGCTTTTAACACAGAGGAATTTTGTTTTCCAAACATTTTTTTAATTGTAAATTCTCTTCATATAGACTTTATGAATAAGAGGACATTTTGAAGACATAATTTCAATAACCGATCATCAGTATACGAAGAAAAAGAATCATGTGATAAAACTGTTAACTCAATTTTATAAAATATTCATTACATTTTATTTATATATAATTATAATTCATTTATCACTTAAAATTATCACATATAATTCTTATATTTAGTATTCTCATCACTTAAAAAAAGTTATTTTATCAAATTTTAATCTCAGCTTCAATACAGAAACTACAATTTATCTTCAACTGAAACTAATGATATTTTAAAATTTAAATATATTTTGCAAAATATTATTCATGAAGTGATGAATTGGTATTATAATATGAAATATGGAAGAAATAATAGCAGCAAATAATTTGACACTTATTAAATTTATGTAAAACTCCTCTTCAAAGTATTCTTTCCAAATAAATATTTTGTGAGGAAGAAAAAATAAATCCATTTTATCAGTTATCTGTTGAAACATATATTTTAAATAAATAGTTTACTTTCTTTTGAATATAATTTTCTATTATTTATACATTTCAGGCTTAAATTTAATATTCCAAATATACTTTTTATCAATAAAACTAGGTTTAGTTATATCAATAAAATTGTTTGTCCTTTTTCTGTTACTTTACTCTTTTTAACAAATTGAAATTTTAAAATGTAGTTTCTATTTATGAAAACAAGTATAATGTGCACAACGTTCTACACAAAATATTCAACTCATTAAAAGATTCAATTCAAATTTGTGTTATTTTAGTTACTGCTATATTATTTATTATACAATATAAAAGAACATAAAATTTTCTTACCATTTTCTGAGATTATGTGAATTTAAGCATTTTCTTGAAAATATCAGTGATATTTGTCTGCAAAGGTAACTCTTGATTATGCATTTTTAATTCTTACTTTAAATATAGAATTTTATTGGGATAGTAATTAATATATTTAATTTGTTTAGATGTGGTATAGGATTTTATGGAGATTTGTCAAGAGAAAATGGAAAATGCCTTCCCTGCAATTGTAATCCCTACGGTTCTAAAAGAAGGGAGTGTGATGCGAGAACAGGACAATGTCAGTGTAATGAAGGTGTTAGTGGACGAGATTGCACAATTTGTAATCCTGGTTATATTTTAACTGAATATGGCTGCAAATGTAAGTATGTTTTATTGAAAAATCGAGTGTAATAATTCTTCATTTTTATCTAAATGTCCTTTTGTATAAAATGGAAGCTCATATCTTGATATTCGGTATTTTGTAAAATTTTATAGTTGCTTAATATATAATGGAAAACTTAAAATTTTTTTTGGCATTTTTGTTTTTAAATATATTTGAATATAAAATTTTCTGCAAATTTAGTAAATTTTATGGTGAAATATAACTTTTTCAAATGTGAAAACGAGCATTGCACATAGTTATATTTTTACATTTATGCATTTAATTTAGAGAGACAAACTTTTTATTCCAGCATGTGAAGATGAGTGCACTGGAATACTCCTCAAGGAACTGTATGAAATGAAACTTCGCTTAGCTGGTACCAATCTGACTGATTTGCCAAGATTACCATGGGGATATTTAGAGAAAATTTTAAAGGAAGAGCAGCGATTAAAAGTAATTTTAATTACTTTTTAATATAGTTGTGTATGAATCAATTATTTTTATTAAAATATAATTTTAAACTATTGAGTTACAATTTTAAAAGATTTTATTTACCATCACAGTTTTTTATTTCTATATTTTTTCTACATATCAGCCACTTGTAGAAGATTATCAAAGAAATATTTCAAGGGGAAAGGATCTAGTGGATAAATTTACATTCTATTTGGATCTTGAAGCTAAGGCTGATATGCTTTTAGTCAGAGTATGTACAATATTTTAGCTGATAATTATAAGGAAAATTTTTGATTTTGTAAATTTATTTCTAAATTAAAGATTTTTAAGTTTTATTGCTTATTTTTATTTTGTTTTCATTCTTTAATATTCTTAGGCTAAAGACTACATTACTTCAGCAGCAGATGTAGGCGTTAAAGCTAAAGATACTTTAGATGAATCTAGAAAATTACTAGATGAGTTAAATAAAATGAGACAGAATATAAAAGGTAATTGTTAAATTAAAATATGTTAGATTTAATGACAGTGTAGAATAAAAGCATTTTATTATCCTTATGCATATGTTTTAACAAAATGTTATCTTATTAAAAGGGAAAAATGTTTCTAAAATACTTTAAAATTTTAATATTGAATACTAAAATTTAAATCAAATTTAGCATGTAAAAATTTAAAAAAGCAATTTTCACTAGAAATATTTATTGTAGAACGATTTCCATTAAATGTTACTAAATGTACTAAAACTTTTCATAGGAATTTTTTCTTTAAATTTTTTAGTACATTCAGTGAACATTTAATAAAAATTTTATAAATGTTTCCATAATTTGCTAGCAATAAGTGTTGAATAAAATATATCTCTATTTGCGATTGAATTATTTTTGTAATACATTTTTGTTGTCTATTTACTGACAAATGAATTATTTTGATTAAATATTCATTATACGATTCATTGTTTTTGATGTATCTATATTAAAATTTTTATTAATGATATAAATTATAAAAGAAAAAGTTACAACTTTGTATAATATATTAATTTTTATATATTAAATTTATTTAATGAACTTTTTCAAATCTAAATTGTATGAAACATAAAATAAATATTTACCAAATTAAATTAGTAATTGTTAAAAATACCAGTATTCTTTAATTTAATGAATAATTTGCTTATAGTTTTAAAATTAGTTTATCATTTGATTTAATATTATGCATTAAGAATATCAAAGAAAGCTTAGCTAACTTGATTATTAAAATTTCTATCATAATAAAATAGTATGAAATGTTAATCTGGCTTACACAGGGAACAGCTGTAATAAATGTGTATTTCTTTACATTTGAGAGCATGACTTATCCTTAAAGTCAGTAAACCAACAAACATATTCTAAAAAACTCTATAATTGTGAATTTGAAAGATTGTAGTTTCTTTATATTTAGCAAAAGTTTCTAATATAAGTGAGATATATATATCCATTGTTGTATAACCAAAATGGTAAAATTGGGAAACATTAATTTATGAATCTTAAAACATTTTTTCATTTAAATACACATTATGTTAGAATTTTTTTTGGGAAATTATGTTCAAATTGAAGTCAATCATTTTTTTCTTTTCTTTATTATTTTTCTTATTTTCAGTGGTAATTGTATCTGTAATATTTTTTATGGTAAAATTTATAAAATTGTTTCTTATTTTAACTGAAATTATTTTGCACAAAATCTATTTTTGAGTAAAAATTATATTAAACTTTTCTCAACTCTGATATTAGTTTAGACACCCAATATTTAATAAATACGCCTTTTGTTTCTCATATAATAAAAAGTTTTGTTCTGCATTGTCAGCCACTAATGTTAGATCATATTAGATTTCATTTATAATATGTGCTTACAGGAAGAAAAATTTTTTTTTAGTTATAGAGAATATCGTAGATTGAATTCTAATATAATTATCTTCAACAGATATTGTTTCGGAACTAGAATCTCATGGACTAGATCCAACTGGACCTGGTGTTTCTGCTGTAAGAATGTTACAAGAGGCAGAAAGAATGTTGAGAGAAATTAAATCTAGAGATTTTAACATTGATAAAGAAAATGCAGAAAGAGAACTAAGGTGAGATACTTGCAGGAAATATTTTAAGTTATTCTTTCATTTATTAAAGTTATTGGTAAAAAATAAATGCTAGGTGTTTTTATTTTTATACATTGGAAATTTTTTATTTAAAGTGGTTTTTTGCAACATGAAAATAAATAAATAAATACTTATTAAAAATACTATATCATTTTAAAGGATGTTTAGCAATTATTATTTTACTTTAATTTAATTTTGTAATTTTAGAAAAGCTCAAAATTTACTGAACAATCTAAAGAAACTCACCCTCGATCGAGCACGAGTAGATGACTTGAAGCAAAGACTTGGGGCTTTAGATGAGATACTATCTGATATAATACGCAAAATTGATGAAAAAGTTAGAAAACCAGTTGAAAGAACTTTGGAAGCTTTGCAGGTTGGAAGGGGAAGAGAAAAAGAAGTAAAAGTAAGTGAATTATAAAATTTTTATATCTATTCCCCATAAGTAAAATTTTTGTTTTTATATAAGTTAGAACTCAGTTAATTTACAATTTTTATGGTACATAGGCTATAGTGAATGAAATAAATGGTTTTATTGAGTCTGCAAACAAAACTCTTAAAGAAGCTGACGAATTACTTGGTCTTGCTAATGATGCACTTATTGATGGTGAAGTGAAATTTCAAGTAAGTTTTCTATTATATTTATTAAAGTATGTTTATTAATATTTTTAAAGATTTTTTATTAATTTAATTGTATTAATATATTTTTTCTTTATTAGAAGGCTATCCCCATTGAGCCTATTTTTTGTTGCATTTATACAAAATATTAATAAAACTATTTAAGCTGAGAACTAATTAATAAATTTATTTTCAATAATAAAATATTAATAAAAATGTTTTAGCTGATAACAAGGTAGCTCTTAATTAAGATTTTACAAACAATAATCTCATGGTATCTTACGTCTTTGTTTTGTGATTATTTCATTATTCAAATGCATAAAAATTTGATTTTACTAATAAAACATTAACATTTTTCAAAATAATAAATGCAATTTGTAATGGATTTTAAAAATTCAGTTTTTTAAGATCATGAATGATAAAATAATCTAATTTTTATTAGTTTTTACCGAGGCTCATGAGAGACTTAGAAAATGCTACAGATAAATTGGATGAGCGGAGAGGAATTTTGTCTCGTTTAAATCCTGAATACAAAAATAAATATGTTATTCCTGCTCAAAAGCATGGTGATGATCTGGAAAGACAAAGTCAACACTTAGCAAAGTAAATTAATTTTTTTCTTTAAATATTAGATTTATAAGCAATTACATTATAGAAAAAGTCATTAAAATATATCACTGTTTATTATTTTCAGTTTGTTTCAAGGATCAAAAGATTTATCAAAGTTACCTTTAAAAGCTGCAACAGCTTATCAGAATATAGTTGATGCAATTCTTGCAGCTGAACTTGCCGCCCAACAAGCTGAATTAGCTGCTGAGAATGCATATCGTCAGGTACTTACATGATTTTTCTGACCATTTTAAAAGCTTATTTAATCTTTTTTTAACTGGAAGTCCTTTTAATAATAGACACTTTATTTACACTTTTAATGTCAATATACTATAGTTACTTTTCTCTTAATATCTTAAATAACCCTTGTTGTTGTTGTCGTGTCCAATCCTTCAGGATCTAGCGGCAGCTAGATCAAATCCATGATTCCATGCACCCCAGCAAGTCAAGCACCAGGAGACCAAAGTCAAGCACCAGGAGAGGGCTGTTGCAAACATCCTCTAAAGTGAGTCCCAAGCAATCGAGAATATGTTGCGGGGAAGCCGGCAGCAGATGACACTTGGGACACGTTGGAAAGACTTTACAGCCAGATTCAAAGGACATGCATTTCAGGTGCCCCCTGAAAAGTCTTGTGATAGCCATTTGGTCCTGTCTGCCAGCCTCAAAATGTAATGCTCCTCCTGGTTTTGACCTACAGTACCAGGAATGGGTTGGAGGAGGAGAAAGCCAGACTTACCGGTCTCTATTTTTTGCCACGGAGAAAATCTCTTCAAAAGTTAGGTCATAGTCAGTAGTGGCCAATGCAGAGCAGCCCCTTTTTGTGTGTGTGTGTATATATATATATATATATATATATATATATATATATATATATATATATATATATATATATTAAGGGTTATTTAAGATCTTAATTTAAATCTTATAATTTTTTTTGTTTAGCAATATTCTCAGAAAACTCTTTGATAATTTATTTTATGAAGGCATATCCTGAAATTGGTGATGCCTTAACTGAGCGAGCTGATAGAGCAAGAATTAAAAGTCTGGAATTATTAGCTGAAGCACAGAAACTTAATGATGAAGAAATTCCTGGTAATGATGAATTTTGATCTTATCTGCATAATATTTATCTTTTTTTGAATTACTATTCACTGTTTTATTAAAATAGCTTAGATAATATTTTATTAAAATGAATGAATTTAACCCAAATGTAAATAGCCTATTAATTTAAAGCATAGGGATTGCTAGAAATTTTTCGTTTTGTCCAGAAAAATATTGTTTTCCTAACAGTTTAGATATCAAATGTCAGAAACATTTTTGACATTTGATATCGCAGTTGTTCAATACCTTGGGAAAACTTTTTATTTGAAATTCCAGATTTATCAAAACAGTTACTAAAACTTTAATTTTTCTTTTCACTTCCTTTTGCCTACAAGTAAGAAATCTAACTAAGCAGATTATCTATTGAGAATCATTTGTATCTATCCAATAATTTGTAAAATCACTAATGTTTCTATTTGAGAAACATCAGCAATTCAGAATAACTAATATTTATAATGCTATTTTTATGTGTCTGCAGACATTTTAGAAAATTTTCCTTAGTATTGTTTAATATATATTGTTTGAAGAATTAAATCATTTTTGTAGGTCTATAAATTAGATTTTCATTGATTTTTATTAATTCACTATTTGTAAATTTTTTAAATTTTCATTGTGTTTTTCATGCATTTCATTTTCTTATGTTTGTATACTTTATGAAAATCATTATGGAAATAAAATATCAACTTGTTTATTTAGGTAATTTTTAATGTGACAACTTAAACAAATAACAAACTTAAAATATGCAGTTTTATTTATTTAGCATGTATAATGTTAATTTGAATATTCATCAATAGGATATCATGGATATAGGAATCATGGAAATATTTATATACTTATCAACAATTTATATATTTTAACTTTATTACATTTAGAACATTTTTTACAGACTTGAGATTTGTATTGTTTATTTCCTAAGTAAAAACTTACATTAATCTTATGTAAATATGCATGATTATGTGTATGTTAGTTTATATATTTTTTTAAATTAAATTAAAATACTTATTTAGAAAGAATAATGTATATGATTGTATTTAAATTTTTTTCTGAAGAATTGGAACAGAAATTGCAGCAAAGAAAGAATGATTTAGATAATCTTTCAGAAGATCTTGCTTATGGAAAGAGAAGTAATGATATAATTAACCGAGAGCTGGATACATTGCCTAGAGGTATTATTTCATTTAATATTTTTCCAGAATTGTATATTGAATAAAAATGTTCGTTTTTAATTTAAATTTCATTATAGATTAAATGGATAGCATTTTATACTCTTTCAAGTAGTTGTGAAAATTTTTATTAGAAAATAAGACATTTCTTGCTTTAAATTTTTTAGAGATGTATCAAAAAAACGTTTAACCTAATTTTATTATCCTCTATATTTCTGTAAGTATCTTAGGTGTCATTAAATATTAATATTAATCAGAAACAGAAAATATGAATTCAAAATGTTTCTAACTTTATGAATGTTTGCCCTTTTTTGAAATATTGCTTTATTTCAGGCATTAAAAATACTTTGGATTATGTGCTAAATACTGGAAGATTAGCAGAAAATAAAGCTAATGATGCTAATCGAAGAGTAGATGCTATTATACAAAGATTGGATAATGACCTAGGTCCAAAATTTGACTCTATTCGTGCTGGTAGTGTTAGTGGTCTAGACAATCTTACAAAAATAAGTATGTATAAATAAGTTTTTATGTTTCATAAAATATTTATGATTACATATTATCAAGTAAAAAAATTCATATTTTCCTGGATTTTTGCTTGTAAAAATTAATAAATGCATATAGGTTTACTAACTTTTTGTTTAGCAAGATACTTTTTTTTTTTTTATCCTACGCCCGACCTTGGTTTTTCAACCATCAGTCTCTGTCGGTCAGCCCAATACAATCTTGAGGTGAATGAAAAGTCATCTTCCGCAGAATTTCTATCTGCGACGTCCGAAAGTCCAGGGCAAGTGAAAGGTGGTCACTAGTCATATCCTCTAGTCCGCAAAAAGGGCAGATTGGAGAGTCCCTCAAACCCAAACGGTGAAGGTGTTTTTGCAGATAATCATGCCCAGTTTTAAGGCGAAAATTTGCCACTCCCACAGCTCTGTGGAGGTTACACGGAATAGGCTTTGTTAGCAAGATACTATTACTAGATATTTAAATAGTTATTTGAAGTACTTTTATTTATTTAATTATATGAATCTAATGTAATAATTTAGAATTTTTCTGACTGCTGATTTCAATGTTATTATAAATAACAAGAACTTTTATAATAAAGAATATTCTATTATGTTTAATCTTATAACAGTATGTTTGTATTAATAAAAATAAATGATGGTAGAATATGACGTTTTCTAATATATATATATATATATATATATATATATATATATATATATATGACAATATTTTATAAAGCTTAGTATAAAAATTTAATTGCAATTAAATATTTATTAATTCTTTTTATCCATATCTCAGAAAAAGCTTTTTAATATGATTCATTGAATTAGTTCAACAGGCACAGGATGATACAAGAGAAGCATCAAGATTGGCTGATAGTGCTGATGCAAAGGCTAGGCGAGTGAAAAAGCATCATGAACTAACTAAATTAAGCTTAAAAGAATTGAAAGATAAAATTTTGCTAGCAAGGCAAAAAGCTTCAAGTGTATGTTTCATTTAATATTTATTTGATTGAATGCATTATTTTAATTACAAAAAAAGAATCATTTTATTTATTGTGGAAAATATTAAAACAAATATTCTACTTTTCATTCTAGATCAGAATAGGACTGACTTCTGATATTTCAGGAACATGCGTTCGATCTTACAGTCCTATTATTGAACCATCAACAACAAACAACATTGTATTGAATTTTGCAATAAAATCAAATGCTGAAAATAGTTTATTGTTCTTCCTTGGTAGCTCTACTGAGGTATGTTTTGATTTACTTTTTAATAATGCATAAATATTTTTAGATGGTGAGTTTTTTAAGGAACATTTGCTAACATAACAATAATTATGCTGCTCAGATTATTTTCCTCCTCAGATATTTATCATACAAATAATTTTAAATTAAGAAAGGCTTTTATAAACTTATTATTTAAATCTGAAGGAAACATGTTTCTTATCAAAAGTAATAATATTATATTTTATTATTTAATTTTTATATAAAGCAATTTTAGTTTAATATTTGTAGTTTCCATAATGAAATATTAATTTATTTATATTTGAATTTTTTACCTTTGTAGGAAGATTTCATGGCAATTGAAATGGTTGATAGAAAAATTAGATTTCTGTGGAATGTGGGAGGAGGAACTAAAGTCATTGTTCATGATAAAGAAATAGAAACTAATAATGAACAATTTTTAAAAAATAGTCAGTGGTTTAAGATTGAAGCAAACAGGTGAAAAATATAAATGTTTACCAGTTTATTTGTTTATATATGTTTTATCATAATTTGTTATATTAAATGTTTATAAGTTTAAAGTTTTAAATCAAGACAAGAACTCATTAGTCATTAATTTATTATTGCTGTAATAAATTTTTCTACACCTTTTACAAATTTTGTCAAAAATCTGGAACTAAATAAAATATTACTAATGATATTATAAATTTAATATAATATTAAAAAAATCTATTTAATTACCTTTCAAATTATACATCATAATTAAAACACATCAGCATATTATAATAGTGTTCTAAATCTTAGTCATGTTTTAAATTTCTTAGTGATATTTTCTATTAAAATTATTTTACTTTTGTTATCATTCCATTATATATAGTTTTCAGTTTTTTTTTCAAACAGTCATAAAATAGATTATAATAAATATCACACAAGTATGAAAAGTTAAATTACTACTTATTTTGAAGTTTTAGATTGAACTATATTAATAATAGATAAATTCCTTAAAAACATTTTTCAACCGCAAATGAAAATTTTTATTAATAAAAAATATTATCGAATGTGTTAGTAAAATCTTACAAAAGTCTGTCAAAATCTAGTAAAATATTAGCAGTTTTGATTTCCTGGATTATTTTTATCAAAAAAGTAGATAGGTTTTAAAAATATATTTTCTCATTTGAATTTTTTGTTCTTTTTTTAATAATTGTTTGTATACCTGAACAGAATTGGAAATATAGGAACCCTAAGTGTCAAGAGAACTCCTGATGGACAAAAACCAGACCCAGATGAAGTGACTGGCTTTTCACCTGCCGGATACACAAAGATGGATTTAGATTCATCATCAAATTTTTTCATTGGTGGTTTCCCTGATAATTTTCTGGTAAGATGAGGCTGGATGTGATTTGTTTCTCATAATTATGTATAATAGGGTTTATAAATTGCAAAAGAATAAATATTTCTTTTAATTTGTTCTTTAGAAAAGTTAAAAATTATAAACATTTATTAAAGCACTTTAAAGTTGTATGGAAGGTATGTCTGGCAAAATTGCTTTAATTGAATTTTCATATGTTAAGTTAAACAGTATAAAATTTATATTAATGAAGTACAGATTTAAAATTGCAGCCTTAACCAAGAAAATTATTAAATTTCAATTATTTATTCATAGGTATAAAATATTATCAATTGCATAAATTATATAGAAAAAAATTATTTTGATGTTGATGGCTTCTTAAAATCTACTAAGTTTCTAATTAGATAATGTTTTATTTTTTGTGCAAATTTTGTATGTATCTTCAAATGAATTGTAATTCTTAAATAAATTTCCTTCTCTGGTGAGACAATTCTGAAGTAGCTTTAGTCATGTTTATTTCTCTGACTATTTTTCTTTTTATATGAGAATCTTATCACTTGTTGAAATCTGATTGATTTCTAAATCTTTTTACCTAGTGTGGTTAATTCCCCTATTTTCCATCTCATACGAGCCAAACTGGTATATGGTTAAAGTTATAACCTTCACTTCAGTAGTTTATATTCTTGATTCTCAACTCTGTTTTGGATGTTTGTAATGATTTGGAATACATTTTAAAGAGTAAATCCTAGTCTACTTAGTTCTCGTGTGCAAAAAATGGCCATTGAGGGAGGAATAAACACATAAAAACTTTCTAGAGAAGTTCAATAGATTTTTAATCTAAATCATGTATGCAATGAATTAAAAAAATATTTGATAGGTTTTGATTCTTTTCAGGTTTTATTACTTTTATAATATGTTTCAAATTTAAGAAAATGTCTCGATTGGGATATGTATTTTTCTAATTAAGGTAGTGAGATCTTCTCTCAAGCTAGCTGAAGATCTGTCATGCTCACGAATGTCGAATATTATTCATGAAATAGGTCATGGTCACATGATATATACTGAGAAATTGCTCATTAAAGGTATACAAATAATAGCTATAGCAGCCTTCTGTGGTGCTATGATGGGGCATCTACTATCACTGCATGAGACATTACTTTTGCCTTTTGTAGTATCAAAAATGAAATGTTTTTAATGGTGAGGCATTAAAAAATTTTAAATAAATTTGAAATTTTTTGTCTCTTTTAACAGGTAGTTAAATATTTTTATTTAGTTAATATTTGTAAGTATTTTGATAATGAATAACATAATTATTGTATTCTTGTATGTAAAGGACTTTTGGTCACCATAAATTTAAATTGTTACATTTCACCAAATCAGGAATAGAATTTAAATTATTATTCCAAAATTAGCACTTAATCACAGTATAAAAGCTTAACAGTTTATGAATTTATGACTGTTGGCTTGTAAACACCACCCTCTATAGTTAAGAAAAGCAGACCACTTGCTTGTGACGTCACCAGGCGGTGACTGATATCAACCACTCGTTCACTAACAAAACATTCTAAAGAACTGATTTTATGTAGTTTAAAAAAAACCTAATGATCATTTTAATAAATTAAATTAATTTTATATTATGTTCAATGAAGAATATTAGGAAATTAATACCAGCTATAAGTAAAAAAAATAAATAAAAAATTTTACATTATTCAAGTGTAACTTACAATTATTAATAACAAATTTTCTACTATTATTAAGATCAAGTCTATGAAATTTTATTAAATATTGAATTTTTAGTTTTTCATTTGTGTACTTTCAAAAGAAATATTTATGTATGAAATTCACATAAAATTAATTTTTTTTCAGCAAAGTACCTATATATTACGATGTATATTTTTAAACCAAGCAAAAAATTTTGGGAGCTATGTTTTGTTCTAAAATAATTATAACAAACATAATCTTTCATGATTTAAAAATATTCCTTTAAAATCTTTTAAATGCAACATGCAGGATTTGTTTAAGGTATTTCTAGTGTATGATATATTTGGAGCAAAATTTCAAGTATTTAATAAGTGATTAGTATATTGTATAGTTGAAGTAGAAAGCACAAAAAGCAAAATAGAAAATAATTTATTAGAATCGCAATTTTTTTACCATATTTGTTCTAAAAAACAATACATTAATTCAGTTTAAAAACCAAACATTAACATAATTCCTTTAAAAATTAATGAAAGTTTATACATACATACACACATACATACATAAATACAAACATACTTTGTTGTATTTGGATGTAGTAAAAATAAGTAAGAACAGTTATATAAAAATCTGTAAATCTGTATACATTAGGTGAAATAGAGTGCAATAAGGCACATGGAATTAAAAAGTTGGGACTGTATCAACACAATGAGTAATATAACCTTTTTATAAAGAAAGGTTTTCCTTCACAAACATAAAACGTCTTTCTGCAGTTTATTTACTGTATTTCCTGACAAATGGGATAAAATATTATCAATTAAATCATCCAAATCTGTTTCATAATCCTCATAATTTTCATTTAATTTGCCTAGTATTTTGTAGTATGTTATGAATAACCTTAATAACTTGAATTGGTAAAGAATGTTTTACTTACTTTTTTTATTGGCACATTTTTAATGAAACCATTTATGATCAGATTTTCATCAAGAACAGCAGAAGCACACAAATTAGGATGTGGGTTGCAATATTTAAAAATGAAATTTCTTTTTCTATTAACAACAGTCCAAAAATCAGGAATATCTATATTTTTCAAACATTTCCCCCTTTCCTCTAAATTTGCAAAATAATATTTTTATTTATATTCCAAATCATTCCTTTTTAATTTGGGTGATTGCTTCATATAATTGAGTATTTTCTTGCCTTTGCTGTTTAATTGAGGATCACTTTGATAACATACTTCAGTTGTGTAATATTTTGGGTATATCCATTAAAGATACAAGAGGTACAACATTATGATGCACAGTTTCAGATATTATAGAATCATGACTATTCTTTTACCTCTTTTCTCATCAAAGGCTTCACTAGTTAATATAAACTAGCGAAGTACCTTAAAATATCACTAGTTTGAAATGCAGATAACAAACCTAGAAGTAAAATTTAAATACAAGAAAGCTGATACACATGCAATAAAGAAATAAGGCTTTCTTTACTATTGATACATTTTTTATCTGATATGATCATTAGGAAATTCTCATTCTGAAATTCTTCATTCTGAAATTAGTTTCCAAATAGCTATGAATTTAGCTATTATTTTATACTCATTCTTTTTTTCCTTAAACATTTTCTTATTATTAATAAATTGAAAAATTATTAGTTTATTTTTCTATGAAAATTTAAATTTGTACAATGTGATTTTAGGTGTAACAAATTTAAAAACATTCCATTGGAATTCATTTTTGGTTTGATTTGAAGTTTTTTATTACTATTGATTTTATACAAAAAATTCAAAAATAAAATAACAATATAAAAATAATTAAAATGAATCAAATAAAATTAATGTACTTTCCCTGAAGTGTTTGGTTACTTCCATATTTTCTCTCAGAATTGCATGTATCCATTAGCGTTTTAAATCTTCTTCACGTGAGAATCAAAAGAGAGAAACTTCAGTACCAATATCATAATTACCTTTACAGACAATTACCCAGCATTTAAAGGGCATTTTCTTGATTATGAAACTAAATATACTGGATGGATATATAACAAAATATTTTGAAAAATATCTTGAAAATGAATTACTTCTAAATAGTAAGCAACACAGTAACAACAGTGAAGAAAGTGTCAGCCTGCAAATGGAACGTCAGAGTGATTTGGTCATGTGGTAGTCAAGCTTTTTTCTATCAGAAGGTACTGGTGTTAATGGTTCATGAGAAATATTAGAGTATTATAAAAGCAATCTAAATTTTAAAAATGGTTATGATATAATGGATTTTATCTATGTTTTGTTGAAACGAATAATTTAATTTTTTATGTCCATGTTTTGAGTTGAAATTAAGAAAATGGATGCCTCGATTCTATTAAGGTTTTATCAAGCTTGACCTATTATATTGAATCTTTTTATATCCCATTAATAGAAATAAGATTACTCATTCTAGTATAAATTGTAATCATTCATTTCATTATATAGCTCTTTCATAAGATATATGCATAAGTTTTTTATTAGGATAAATTTAATTTGAATTAATTCTCAATCTGTAAGACTGCCTCATAAAAGGTAACTAATTTTGTTATAATTTACAGTTAAATGGTATTCAGAACCTTTAATACTGGAAATACAAGTTATATTAAATAAAATTCGAAAGATATGCAATTATTGTATTAAAGCTAATTATCTAGAAAATATTTATACAAGAAATCATATTAAGTATTATGAGACTAATTACATTCTGCCTATATTATAGCCACCAAGTGAAATTATATCAACATCCTTTTCTGGATGCTTGTATGAAGTTCTGCTTGATGGTAAGCCAGTAGGGTTGTGGAATTTCTTAACCAATTTTGGCTGTGATGGATGTAAAGAAGGGTACGTTTCAAATAAAGGAATTGCTGTTTGTTATGTTTTAAAATATATTTTTAATGTTTTAATTGTTATAACTTTCGATTTCAGTGCAACTGAAGATATTGATATTAGTGCTTTTGAATTCCAAGGTGGCAATAGCTATACAATTGTACCTCAAATTCCATTCTACAAGAAGAATGCATTATTTGCAGATTTAAGTTTTAAGACTTTGAATGAAGATGCTCTTTTATTTTTGTCCTGTAATAATGAAAAAGTAAAGTATTCTCATTTAGTTGCATTAAAGTAGGTTTGTTAATATGAATGAAAATGCTAACAAATATTTTTGCTATCACTTATGTATTTTCTGATTATTTATAATTTTTATTTATTACAGTTAATGAACATGGAAACTGTTTATTGTTCTTAAAATCTAAGGATTTTAGTAACAATAAACAGTTTTTCTTAACAAATTATTATTAATTATATCACATTAAATTTATAGTTTATATAAAATATGTTTTTAATTTTAATTGTTTTATAATTTTTTATTTCACTTTATTCACAGTTCATACAATTCCTGGAAAGTTTTGGAATTTGAAATTTTTTTAAGAGCCTTTGAAACTTCTGAAATTTTGACAAAACTCCTTGAGAATTACTCCTAGAATTTTTAGTTCCCTTGATCCATTTACAATATGTTAGAAAATATAATTTTTTAGTTTTTGTATTAATATTTTTAAATTTTCAATAAAAATGCCGGAACTTAACCCCTTGTCTGCCATGATCAATGATATTAATCTTGCCGAGGTACACTTCTCTGCAATGTTCTGCTATCAATAAAGCCCATGATTTTGGAATGCAATAGAATGTTCTTGATATTGTTTATGATGGACTTACATATCTCAAAGAAGAAATGGTGATTTAGAGATTGGAATATTTCTTGGAATGGGGGGAAGTTGGTGCTTGTTCCAGGAGTTGCAATTATTATTTGTTTCTTTTTGAGCAGTTTATAACTCTTTATTCTCTCACATCTATTTTCATTAAACTGTGTTATACAAGCTTTTAATTTTCTGTTGAATATGTCTGATAGTAAGGACAATGTGCTAAATAACTATTTTCCTTCATCTTCAGGATCAGAAACATTGGAATATGACATTACATTTAAATTTTGTATTTTCTTTTTTGTTTTGTAAAAGTAAACAATTAGCTCAGGGAAGTGAAACTCGTAAGTTTTCCACAGCAGGTAAGAGGCAGCACTGTCGATATTAGATTGTATTCATAACTGTTGACTAAAATAAGCATCTAGCTCAATCACAATAACTTTATAATGATCCAGTTAAATCATCATCAGGTGTAATATTTAGGTTTATGTGTGTGAAGTGAAGAGTAATCAACAATGAGATTGCATAGCTGCCAACTCTACTGATTTTATCGGAAAACTCCTGATTTTTCATCTTTTCTCCCAATTTCCTGATTATGTATGAAAATTTACTAATTTTTGGCAATTTTATTAAAAATTTAAAAACAGTCAAAATTTTGCCGGAAAAAATTCTAGTGAGGGATTTTAGGTGCTTAAATAGTCAACAGGTAATGCACTAATACAATGATAACAAAATATTTTTAAATATGTTCCTTCGAGTTCCGAGTCTGTCATAAGAGGACACTGTAACCACTAGACTGCCAGGACTTCTACTAACTGGCAGTCATATAATTAACTCTCAGAGCAGTCTTCAGGTGCCTGTATATATTAGCAGTTCAATTACGAGGAATATTACTAATTATTAGTAATTTAATTAGGAAAATATTTCTGACAAACAAAGCATTTGTCCCTGAATTAAATTTATTTTTGTTTTTATGTTTATGTCTTTTTTATAAATAGTTTATGTTTTTAGGTAATTTTATAAATTGAATGCTTATGAATTGCACTAGTGTTGTAAAAGTTGTCCTATAAAATAAATATTGAGACATAAAAGTTGAAGTTTATTTTTTTACATACAGTATATTCTTTTATCTTTCATAGTTCCTGTATAAGGTTGATAATATTTTATTAAAAAATTTAAATTAACACAAAATATTTTAAACATAAATCATCCTCAGAATGTATAATCTAAAGACTAAAATTGTCTTTTTGTGATACTACAGTTTTAAACATTCTGTTTCATGCAAAAATGTTGCTAGTTATGCCTCCTGATTTTTTCCCCTCTACTGATTTATTTCCTTCCAAGGTTGGCAGGCATGAGATCGTCATGCAGTGCAGTTTTAATTGTTTTTTTTTCTTTTTCTTCTGTCTTTTATATTTAAAAATTCAGTGAATTTTATATAATATTATATAAAATTCTGAATTTTTAAATATGAAATTTCTGAATTAAAATATACATTACTTAGTGAAAATTGCATACAATTTCAATAAAAAGGAAGGGATTTGTTTGTTTATCAATGAAATAAAGGTTGAAATAAATTATTTAATATGCCTGTTGGTGTCTTTTCAATAACCAATACTCTGGAAAAGCCAATAAAAAATTGACATTTGCATGGTTCAGAAAAAAAGAACTTTGTAATTTTGCCGAAGAGTTTTAATTAGCACTACCAACTGTAATATTTCAAGATTGTATTGGTGGAAAATTTAATCCTATTAAATATAGAATAGATACTTTTTATTTTCACTGACTCTCAAATAGACAAAATTATTGTTTATGGAAAGTAGTTAATTTGTTTTACTACTTTCTCATTGTCAAGCATCTGTTGAATGCCTGTTTTGTGAAAAAAAATTTGATGGTAAAAAATTTAAGTAATCAATTATAAATAAGTGTATCATTCATAAACACATGTAAAACACAGAAGTTATCAAAAATGTAATTAGCAAAGATCTACTTAATTTTGTTACTGGTGCCAGGAAAAATTATATTTAAAGAAATTTAAGCAAAAAAGAAACACAGTTAATAACAGAAAGAAATGCACCTCTTGAAAAAAATTGATGAAGTGAAAATCAAAATGAACCGTTTAGAAGATGTAGATTTTTCAAGTTCATATATATCAATAGCAATTTCTGAGGAAGCTGAAATAACTGGTAAGTTAACATTAATTGCAAAATCAAACACTTGTCGCTGTGATGCTTCAGAAAAGCAACAGTTGTTACTCAGTATTAATGAATTAAAAGCAAAAGCTTTAAAAGTGGTTAGCATTTTTAATAGCAATATTCTACATGTATAAATAAACAAGAAATGTGAAAATCTCTTGAATGATTAAAGAAATAGCAAAGTCTAGAATAGGGTTATGAAATTGTATCATTTTACAAGAATTTGAAAGTAAACTGGTGGAAAATTTAGAATTGCTTTTGTTTAATTAAAAATAAAAAGTAAAGTTATCATGTAAACGTTATCTGATTGTTATATTTATTATTTATTTATTTTTTGATTTATTTCAAAAGAGATTGTTATAAATATCTTAAAATATTTATTAAATTAATATATAGAAATATAATGATGTTTAAAAACTCTAAATTTACCCATTATTTTATACATTGTGCAGTTCAGTATTGTAAAGATTATTGAATATTAAAATTAATTTTTTTCTATTATAGCTGTAAATTTATTGAAGGCTTTTGAGGTAATCATTAAATATAATTTTAGCTTAAATGAAAAATATTCTCATTAATTTTTGTAATAATCCATTTCTATTATATACAAATATAATTGTATACATAATTATATGCTATCTATAACATAATTATATAATAATATACATAATTATATGCATATTTGGTTAAGAACACAATTTTTAAAATAAAATAAACTTATTTATAACATGAAGGTTGATACATCCTGGAAATTTTTGATTTGACTCCTGGAAAACTGGAATTTGATTCTCGGAAATCTATGTAAACTCTGTTTATTTCAAATAATTGAATCTAAAATATACTAATAGAATATGTGTATATAAAATGCAATATTTTTAAGAGATGAAAACTCCAATTTTTAGTTTTAAATATTTAGCACTTCTATTAATCCACTTTTATTTTCTATAGGGTCACATGATTTCACTAGAATTGAAAGATGGTAAGGTAGTATATCAACTTATGGCAAGTAACAAAAATCACATAAGATTAGAAACAAAGAAAAAGTATAATACTGGTCAATGGGTTTCAGTAGAAGCTGCTAGGGAAATGTTTGAAGGTATTCTTATACTTTTTATTCAGCTTGTATTCAAATACATTTTATATTCAAACTTTATATACAAAAAGTATATAAAATTTTAATTGCTTAATTTAATGAATAATTGCATATAAAATTTCACTCTTTATTCAGCTCAAATAACTGTACAAGATGAAATCTTAGATGCAAATCTAAGAAGTGGTTCTCCAGCACTGGAGCTTAAAGACAGTCCATTTTATTTTGGAGGTGTTCCGCCTAATTTTACAAAAGAAAGGTAATTTTCTGAATTTCTCTATTTAAAAATTTTATTAATGTGAAACTACTGCTTCAGATTATATTGCATTTAATTCATACTTGATTAATGTAGATTCCTGTTACAAATTTTTCAGCAGTACATGATGTTAAAAGGAAAGTATGATAAAGTTATGGTACTTTTGTGACTTTATTATTATTATCAAACAATAAATCAAAAGCATTTTAATAAAATATAAATTTTGTTAATTTTAACATATTTTTGTTGAGAAAATTAGTAGGATTTAAATTTCATTCACACAATAAATTTTTTTAAGATATAAATTAAAATTTTATTGAAAAATATTTATAATATATCTAAATATAGTAATTTTTGTCTAATTCTCAAAATTTAAAAAAATGAAACTCTACTTAGTGGTTAAATAAACTTATAATTATCAGGTAATTTTAAGATTCTCTTGGATTATATTTCCACGTATATACATATCTCTTCCACAATCCTTCATTGACATATAATGCAGCTCCATCAATGGTGATCATTTCCTGACCTACTTTTTTACTAGTTCTTCTATGTTGTTGCAAACCTTTTCCAGCACCATAATTTTGTCTTGAGATAAAAACTTGTTGATTAAAAGTTTCTTATGCACTTGTTCTAAACCCTTATTATTGCGTTTGACAATAACTTTTTCCATATAAAAATGAAGGCTGACTTGTTGACCCTTTTCATATTTTATCGGTCATACAGAGACGAGTAATATTGTGATAGGGGTAAGTTAAAATTTGCTTGATATTAAGGAAGGCTTTCCTGTTACCCAAAATAATATTTAAAGAATTTTTTGTTGTAAAATTTAATAATTTTTTCTGACTTGTGTTTCTATGATTTATATTGCAAGATGAACTGAACAATTTTCAATGAATGTAATTTTTACAAATTATTAATCCTGTATGCGTATAAGATATGGAGGAATATTGTCCTTTGCAAACATGCCTCATACTTTCCAACAGATAAATTTTTTTAATGATGGATAAAAAAAAGTTATCCGAACCTTGTTTAATCAATGCATGGGATTTAATCTATTTATTTGGAATTTGTATTTTATTCAAATAATTTTTCTGGAACCATGTTGAATTTAAATGTTTAGTTTATAAGTTTAAGATTCCAACATTCACTATGCATATTCACTATGCAACATTTTACTATTCAATTATTAAGTGCTAATAATATTTATTTTGGAAAGTGAGCTATCTGTATGTGCAAGATTTATTTATAAAAAAATAATATATTTTCAAATATTAAAATTTTTGCATTTCTATATTGAAAGAATTGTTTTATTTATTTCTGAAATGCATCGATCTGATGTTATGCAAAGTTTTCTTATTATCAGTTGAGTTAAATTTATACCAGTGCAACATTCTTTTCTTATTCTGGTAGCTTGTGTTGTAGGGCAATTATTTATGTATATGTATTTATAAATACAAATATGCTGCAACTTATGTAGTAAATATATGCTAAATTATTGACAAACAATGGTATATAAAAGTAAACTATATGGATACTCTTTATTGACATTTAAAATTATAAGTTTTATTTTAGTCAGTCATAATTAAATTATAAAGACAGTTTTATTTGAATAACTAAAACTTAAATATTACAATATGCTGCAACTATTATAATAATAATAGTTAAATATCATGTTTAGTATGACAATTTGGATAGCAATCATATTTGAAAGTACTTTGTTGTATTTAAGTAATAAAGTAAAACCTTTTGATTTTGCAACAAGCAATTTAGCATCTAGGTATTACTGCATATAAACATTCCATCTGAAATTATATATTATAAGAGGCAGACGATCTTTTTTTACAAAATCATTGACAGAGTTTACTTGGGCCATTTGTGAAAACTAATTTCGTTTATGATCTTATTATTATATTCAATATTTCATGGTTAATGAAATTTGCATTTATAAAAGTCAGTGACAAAAATCAAATATGTTAATACATATACTTTGAAAATTAATATTTCATGTCAGCACAGTAGTCTTTAAACTTATAGAGCTTTCTATGTACTCTGTTCTATGAAAATGTGGGCAATGGTTTATAATTATGGGCATAGTCTTGAAATTCAATGAAATTTTCTTAAAATTCAGTTTATCTGAATTTGTTAAACATGAACCCTCATAAGATAACTATATTAAGAGATGTTTGATAGCTATGTATTTCATTTTATGAAACACATAGCTGTAAGATATCTCTAAATAGCTGGGTGCCTATCTTCAACAAAAAAAATGCATTATGTTTTGCATGATATTGAAATGGCTGAATAAAAGTTTGATAAACTCGCTTAAATTCTTAATCAACTTTTAGTTTCTACTCATTTTTGCAATCAATTAGATTTTGGTTTAGTTTTAATATAATTTGTTACACTATAATCATGTTTTGGATATAAAAATTAATTCTGATTATAAATACAATATTTAAAATTAATGTGAGCAATAAAAATATCCATTCCCTGTGTATAAATTGAATCTACAAATGATTGAACTAAAGGTTAGAATGCCAATCATTAGAATACCAATGATTCTGAAAACCATTAGTAATGGCAACAAGAAATGTAATTGAAACTGTAAATCATGAAATCTTTATGAAGATTTTAAAAATGTTGATGAGAAATAGATGTATGGGTAGATTTTGAAACATATATATTTAACTTTTTTAAGCAAATAAGGAATGCAAACTTTTCAAGATCTTTTGATTTATACAATGCATTAATTCTTTGAATGTCATGTCAACTATTTTATGCAATACAACTTTTTTTTAATTATATGTTTACCATACCAACCACAGTAATGCTAAATTATACTAATTTGTAAAAATAATTTAGAAATACTAAAAACGAATATTTCCACTTCATAAATTAAACCATAATTTTATTTTTTAGCTGGCCTGGAGTTACATATACTAATTTTTTTGGTTGTATGAAAGATTTACAGCTTGATGCTACTCCAGTCGATTTGTCAAAGGGAAGCTTTTATGGCATGAATGTTGGGTGCTCAAATCGAGTATGTTATGTTTTCATTTTTGTGCTTCATATATAAAGTTCATTTTATAATTTTGTTTAGAATATATATTATTGATATATTTTTTAAATATTTCTAAACTATATATATTTTGCTATTTTTTGATTTACTGTATTAAAAGTTATGTATTTATTTATTATATTTATTGGACATATGCATAGAGTTTATTACCATAAAAAATGGATAGTAAATAATTATCATGTGTTGGAATTAGCTACTATATACTTTTTAAAATAGAATAAATTCATAAAAACTATTTGTGTGCAATTGTTTAAGTGAAAAATATAATGTTTTTATTAATATCATGATTAAAAAAAATAGTAAAATTTGCTTTGTTATTTTAACATCTACAGCCTTTTCCACATTTAGTTGATTATTGTGATCAATAGTGTTTTTTTTTATTTAATTTTAATTAAAGGATCTACAGTAGTTTGTATAAAATTTAAAGATTTTTCGGTTTTCTTATATAATGAAAGATCAATGATCCATATTATTCAAGTAAACTTATTGTTCTAAAAATTCTCTAGTACTCTAATATCTGTTTTCTTTGATTAAGTTTTCCAAGCAAAATATGAAAGACAATATTTTACCACATGCCATCTCATTATCAATATTTATAAATTTTAAATATGGATAGTATGTGATAATTTACTTTAACCTTATTTGTGTAATAAATTAGACTATTTCAAATGTATGTATGTGTGTATGTATATATGTTAGTATGTATGTGTATGTATATATGTTAGTATGTGTGTATGTATGTGTGTATATGAATGTATGTGTATATGTATGTATGTGTGTATGTATATATATATATGTATGTGCGTATATGTATGTATGCATGTGTATATGTTTGTATGTTTGCTTGTTCATGATAAAAACAGAATCATTTGAACTAACCATTTCAAAGTTATGACAAATTAAAGAATCTTCATTTTAAAATATACTTTTCCTCCTCTATAAGCCAATAATACTCTATTCTGAAATATTTTATGATACTCTAAACACAAGCATACGGTATTTAATTTTTTTTTACATACATTTGTAAATATATGCATGTATATACATGTTTATATAGTTGTATTTAACAAAATAATGGAGACACTTTTGAATAAAAATGTCAATATTGAAAATGCTCCATAAGCATTAAGATATAAGAATTTCTAACAATATTTTTCATAAATAAAAATGTAAATATTCTGTTGGTGTGTAGTAGCTTTATTGAAGTTCTGTAAATCTTAATTTTCTAAAAGCTATCAACTGGTAAAAGGTAGCTTCAGAGCTCAATCAGCACCTGTAATAACTGACACTAAAAACAGTGTCAATGATTCAGTTAGAAAGCACCTACATAAATAGAACATTTATGGCAGAGCAGTAATTCCCAAGATACTTGTCACAAATGTCAATGCCAAACATTATCTTCAATAGTATATTCATAGAGCTCGATCAATTGATTAGTGGAAGAAGGGATATGATTTGACAAATTTTTCACTTTTCTTTGCAACATGATGTGTGCACATTTGGGAAACACTTGCAAAAGCATATGATTGAGGCTATTTCTTTTTAGTTGTCAAACAGACATGTGGATTTGTCATGATGTAATCATCCATGTCATCGTTTTTTTCTTTACCAATCATAACACTTCACTGGTTCTTCAAGGATCATTGGGGAAAAGGTGTAACGAAGTTTTTGCTGACCAACTCTATTGCATGATGCAAACAATTTCTTACAGGAGTTTGAATTTTACCAGGAGAATATTAAACCTATTTTTTCTGCAAAACGTGTCCAGTCAAATTTGATGAACATGCGGAAAAAATTAAACATCTACCATAGTCATCTAACCCAAATATATTTGATCGGTTATGGTCTATTTTAGATTGTTCAATTTGGAATTGCTATCCTCTTCACACATGTCTTATAGAACATTCACAATATATCCATAAAAAATTGTATAGTATTCTTTTAAATACTATTCAATCACTTAAATGAATCAATTCCAAAACAGATCTAAGCTGTATTACAGATTAAATACAGAAATAATATATTAATAAGAGATTAGTTATAAATTTCAGCTGATTCTATTATTTTGATAGCCATCTCTATATTTATTGGTTGTCATTAATATTGTAAAATCATACAAAAAGATCTTGTATAAAAAATTGCTTATTATTTGTTAATAGTTTGACAAAATTCCTGACTGCTAGCTATAATGATTCGTATTCAATCAGTTATGAAATTGAACTCTGTTTATAGACAAAAAACAGCTACTCATTTTACGCTGCTTCAAGTCTACTTTATCAGTAGAACTGGGGAGGATTAATGGGACAGTTCCTCAGCAACCAAAGACCAGATATTTTCAATTAATGAGAATTCTCGATTAAGCAATTATATATCTTACAAGATGGCAACAATCGAATCCCCATTATATTAAGAAAAATCAGAACACAGCATTCAATATGTTATTTTGCATTACATTATTCAAAGATAGTATTTTGCACTCCTCAAATATAAGTCATAGCTAGTTCCCTTAAGATATTAAAAATCACCATTCAAACTACTTCAATCTGAATTAGATATGTCATGTTATATGATGATATCAAGCACAATTAGGTGACAAACATTCCCCTTGGAACCTCCATATGCATACATATACAGCCATCAGAATGTTGCATGCAGAATCTAGATTTGTTTATAAAGATTCTATATGTCTTCCCTGAATCGATCTTTACCTTTAAAGTCACTAGAATCTCTGTCTGTAAATGAGAGCATAATAGTTGTCATACTAATAGACTGTGCCACTTCAAATGTCATTGCCCTGACCTGCAGATACTTGACGTATTACAAACAAGTTCGCTTATTGACTAACCGACCATGATACGATTTTGCAAGACTCTGCTCTTGGACATTACTGATGAGAGTGCTTTTAGATTCTGCATCCTGATCAATATAACCCTCAGAAACGCTTCGATTTCATACTCCATGTTATTTGGATTTAGACCAATGTGAATATCAATATCACAAAATAGTAATCCACTCCCCCAATAGGTAAAAATTCTGTTCTGTCAAAGTCCAGTACTTGCTGGTAAGCATTTCTTCTTATTTAAAGCATAATATGTTATTTTGAGAAAACACTAACCTTACAAAGTGATTTCCAAGTGAGGAATAATCATAACTCTACTAATAATGTTGAAACATTAACTGGAAGCTTTTTTTCACTCAGAGTATCATTTATTTGTTCTACATTGTCCAAATGGTCTAAAATACTAATTATTTGTATATTCCAACCGCTTCTTTCTTTCCTTTGACTGTTGTTTTTAAAATCATTCCTTTTTGCTGTATATATACATATATAAATAAAGTAACAAAGCACCAAATTCTTACTTTTAATAATTAAATATTATCAGTAATAATAAATAAATATAAATAAGCAAAACAATAAGATTGAAAAATTCATGTGCAATTTTTAATTATTATTTCAAAAGGAAATAACTTAACTTCATGTTTTAAATTATAAAATCAAAATTACATATTTACTATAATTGAAGAACAGTTTGTAATATTTTGGAAGTTATAAATGTCTTTTTGTAACTGGACATTAAATGCCTCAATAAAATAGAAAGGCATTCTAATTTTGAACTAAAATCATGCTAATTTTATTTTCTGTCATTAAAATGAAAGAATAAAATCTTGCTAGTAAAGAAAAAAGAATTAAATATAAGACATTTTTATTTTAATTAAATAATAAAATACATTTATAGTTGTAAACATGTATTTGTTGTTTAAAGTAAATGTAAATAAAGATATAGAAATCAGTGCAATATCTCTTAATGAAATCTATGTCAATACTGATTAAATAAAGTAATTATTTTAGTTGTGAAATAAAATCGTGATGTATTTGTTAAACAATCTAATAAAATAATGAAAGAAAACAATCTTCTAAGCTTATAGTAAAATTTTCATTTCAAAGTAATTTTCTAAATGTTTAATATTTCTCATGTACAGCCTATGAAAATTGCAACATTTAATGGAGAAAGTTACCTGGAATTGAATGGACATACTTTACCTATGGATTCTGGGGTTAGTTTCTCTTTCATGACTAATCAAGCTGATGGGCTTCTAGTGTTGTCTACTTTCAAAGGACTAATCACAAGCAGTCCCAAAGAACAACAGGTGGATAATAAAGGAGATTTTATTTACATTATCTATACTTCGTTTTCAATACTATACTGTATACTATAACTTTATAATCATCAAATTAGTTATAAATTTTAAAATAGTTTGACTAATCAAATCGAAATTTTTTTTTACATAATAAACAATAAAATATATTTATAATATTGTTTTATATTTTACTATTCTATTGTATATATTTATATTTGTTTTGTCCAAAAATCCATCTACTATTGAATATATAAAATTATTGCTGTAATGCAAACTTTAATCAATTTGTCAAATTCTTTGTGAAAAGATTAAATATTTTCTTGGATATTATTCAATACATTATGATGATGTAATTGGTAAAACTGGTATCTCTTTTTATTTTTAATTTATACTCTTCTTTTTAAAACATTTACCAGGTAGACTTAGTTCAACAACTACTTGTTATCTATAACCATTTCCGTTAAACTGATAGTAAAAATAATAGTTATTTTCTTGAATTAATAATATTTTATTTATTGCCATATGATGAATAAGATGTAAAAGAAAGAAAGAAATCTCAATTTTAATTTGTAAATTTCATAAAATGTGTGATAAAATACATTTGAATACAATTTAGCGTACTTCGAAATTTTTCATTTTTTTTTAAATATCAACTTTTTTAAAGTTTCTACTAGAATAACTATGCTTTGCAATTGCTGAAATCTAAAATTTCATTGTCATGATAAAACTAAAATTGCATCGACATGATTAAATAATAATTGAAAACTTTCTTAATTTTTTTTCAGAATTATTATTCTATATCTTTGAAAGATGGACGAATAGTCGCCATCTTCAATAGTGGAGATGGTGAAGTGCTAATAACTTCGGAGCGCACTTTAACCAAAAATACTTTCCATACAGTAAATATTATTAGGAAGAATCGAAGGTAATTAAAATGAAAATTTATTACATATTTTAATAATTAAATTATATTTTCAATTTAATATTCAATGTTGTAAAGGTTTTTTTTTTTTTGCAAGCGAATGAAATATTTGTTAAGTAAATGATTTTTATATATAAATTGTATGATTATATTTATTATATTTCAATGAGTTAATTTTTCATTCAATGTTTCTTTAAATTTAAACATATGTTTTTATAATGATATTAAAATTAACTATTCCATTTGAATTTTCACATTTTTCTGATAACATATAAATTCTCTTCTGTCTTCAATCAATTTTTTCTATAAAACCAGAAAATTACGTCTAGCATTTGTTTTGTAAATGTCATACTGTTTTATGTACTAACTTTATTTAAAATTAGAAATGTAATTACCTTATTTTTTCATAATTGTAATATATAAAGTTATTATTATTGTTATATGAATGGATATTATAATTATATTTAATGAATATCACACTAACACAAAGGAAGTATAAATTTAACAACAAGCAGACTAATTCTAAATTGAGAAAAATTATTTGGTTATTATATTTAATTTTCACAAAATAATATCAATAAATTGCAAAAATGTTTCTTAATTTTAAATATTGTACACATTATTTCAGTGATCAATTGAATGAATATTCAATTGATCACTGAAATATATATATATCATATATATATATGAATATATATATATGAAGTTTATATTGATTAAAAATCAAGTTTCTTATTAAATTAAGTTATTTTAACTCGTTTTATGGATTTGGTTACTTTCTATTATAATTTAATTGATATGGCTTTTAAATTTTTGATATCATTTCTAAATTATACTTCATAAATAACCTTACTATTAATCGTAATACTTTAGATTACTTTTCTTACATATTATTTTTATCATTATATAACATATTTTACAACTTAATGTTTTCCACAATATTTTTTATTTAGACTTGCTTTGCGACTAGATGATGAACCAGACTCAGATATACGTCTTCCTAAAGGTGCTAAAGAAATTTTAAGCCCAAAAGAAGGAGGTTTATTTTTTGGTGGTGTTAAGCGAAGTATTGATGTAAGTGGTATCGTTGCTAGCCAGCAACCATTTGTGGGAATTATTCAAGATGCCATATTTAATGATAAGTAAGTACAATGTATTCAAAACTGACATCAATGTTACACTTTAGTTTCATATATTTACAAATTAGTTTTTCAATCACTATATTTATAATATTACTGTTTTTTCATACGAAATGTTCATTGTGAATTTACATCAAATTTTAAAACTGAATGAATTATGATAAAAATATAATTATCATAAATTAAATAATTCTTATTTAATCATTAATAAAAAATTTATGATTCTGCTTATTTTCTTAATAATTATTGTCTGTGAAAATAATAAAGATTTTTTATGCAGTTTTATTTATGTTTCAATATTACATTTTATCATATGGATCTACTTACTAGTATTGTAACAAGACAGTATACTGTTATAAAGACTAAAACATCTGTAAATAAATTTAATAATCAAATTAAATTTAACTATAAACTATATATATATATATATATATATATATATATATATATATATGAGAGAGAGAGAGAGAGAGAGAGAGAGAGATAAGATAAGATTTCAAATATACAATGGAAATTTAAATTCCAATTTACAAAGTCAAAATTTGAAAAATCTCTCTTTTTAAGAACTTCTTTTCATGTATTTTTTATCACGTGTGTCAATTTTTTTATTACCTAGTTTTTTATATTTTATGGTTAATTATCATTTACATTGAAGTTTCCTAAATTCTTATAACTGTAGAATACTAACTGATAGATTGATGTTGAAATGCCTGATTTTTTCAAGCAGTTTATGTGGAATTTCTTCCACTTAGTCTAACTCTTCTAAGAAGAGAGTCAGATTATTAGTGTAATCAATAGCTTCAGGTCAAATTACAGGGTTTGTACAGTTCCTAAAAACTCTTGAAACTCCTGGAGTTTGAAATTTTTTTAAGGGTTTTTGAAATTCTTGGAATTTTGATTTGAATCCTTTAAAATCGTCAACTACTTAGGAACTTTTACTTACCTTGATAAATTTATTTTTTGTTCGGAAATATAATTTTTTTTAGTTTTTCTTTAGTACTTTAAATTGTTCAAAAACCAAATCAGGTTTTAGCTTTTAACCCTTTGCCTGCCATGGATCTATGTATAATCCATACTAAAGTATGTTTTTTTTGCAGTGCATTGCTGTCAGTAAAGCTAGGCCCATGGCTTTAGAATTCAATAGAATTTCCATGATATTGTTTACAATAGACTTGCGTATTTTAAAGAAGATTTGGAGACGTGAATTATTCTTGGAACAGGGAAAGTTGTTGCTTATGCCAGATAGTGCAGTTATTATTTGTTTCTTTTTGAAAATTTAATAACTTTTCATTCTTTTACATCCATTTTTATTACACTGTGTTACACAAGCTTTTTATTTTTTGTCCAATATGTCTAATAGTAAGGAGAGTGGGCTAGATAACTATTTTCCGTCATCTTCAAGATCAGAAACATCAGAATATGAAATTACGTTTAAGTTGTGTATTTTCATTTTGTTTTGTAAAAGTAAACAATTAGAATGGAAAACATGATTCTTTTCCTCAGATTTACTTCATAACTGTGTGAAAACAGGTGGCTCTGGAAAGCAAACCTCGTAAGAATTTTTGTGGCAGGTAAAAGGCAGATCTGTTGATATTATATCGAATTCATAACTGTTGTGACTAAAATAAAGATCTAATTCAACTACAGTAACTTCAAGATGATCCAGTTCAGTCATGAGCAAATGTAGTATTTAGATTTATGTGTGTGAAATGAAGAGTAATCATCAATGAGGTTGTCATGCTGTGCAATCAGCAGGGCGATTCTAATTGATTTTCTCCTCTTTGTTTCTGTTTTTTATATTATATAAAATTCACAAAATTTTTAAATATAAAATTTTTTAGTTAAAATATACATTCCATTTGTGGCTTAGTGAAACTTGCTTATAATGTCAGTGAAAAGGAATGAATTTGTTTGTTGATCAATGAAATAAAGTTTGAAATAAATTATTTAATATGCCTGTTGGAAAGTATCTTTTCAATAACCAATACTCTGGAAAAGCCATACAAAAATTGGCATTTGCATGGTTCAGAAAAAAAAGAAAGTACTTTGTAATTTTGTAGGAGAGTTTAAATTAATATTACTGACTTTTATATTTCAAGATTGTATTAATGAGAAATTTGATCCTATTAGTCACTTTCATAATGAATATAGAACTACATACATGTATATGAGTATAACCACAATTATATATATATATATATATATATATATATATATATATATATATATATATATAAAAGATGAAATGCAATAATATATTTTTTTCAAACTCCACTGAAAAATAGAAATTGAGAGAGCAAAGATCAAACTCAGCTTTTTATGTATTTAAATTTTGAAAGACATCCTTAGAATAAAATAAATGGATTATTGTATTCAAATTTTATTATCATAGATTACTGAGATTTGAAGATGCTGTTACTCATAAAGGTGTTGATTTCGGCTTACCTCCTGATCAGCAGTCTATAATGGAAGAATTCTTTCTACAAATGGCTCCTTCTGTTTCCAGTGGAGGTTGCGGTATAGATTTTAAGTTTGAGGAAAATGCTGTCGGTCATCAAAGCATAAATCCTATTCACATTCCACAGAGCAAAAAGGATGTTGTAAATAGGTATCCTTATTGTCTATATTTTAAAACTTTGAATTATGTAATTTTTAATCACTACAAAATTATTCATTGGATTCCTTATAATTTGGCTAGTACTGTGTAACAAAAAGATTTAATTTTTTTTGTGTTTTATATTATAGAATAGTAAAATGTTGATATTTTAATGCATCTTATTTCCAATTGTATTTTTTTATTTTACCTTTTTGAATTTATTATTTTAATTTATTAATTGGTTATAATATGTCTGTGTTTATACAAGTCTGTAAAATTAATATCATTTTATAAACTTATATTTAAATATACTGTTTTTGGCACAGAGAAAATCTTGTTTTATTTTATAAATTTTGATAGTAAGGAATCATAAACTTACATAAGTATATCCAAATACACTTATGAAATTTATTTCAAAGTTGGAATTAATTATATATTAATATATTTTTTTGAATGTTAATACATTAAATTGCTTACATAAAATTTATGGAAAGGCTTTGAATTAATTGAAATCTTATTTGTTTCTTTCAGCTTTAACATTTCATTGGATTATAGAACTTTTCACCAAGATGGCAATATTATTACACTTTCAAATACACAGAAGAAATTATATTTATCCATGTTTTTAGAAAAAGGGAAAATGAAGATGCATTATTTATATAAAAAAGATAATAAAACTGAGAAAAGTATTAAAGAATTAATGATTCATAAATGGCACCAAGTAAATAATTTTGGATGTATATAATTTCTCATTATTTTTAAACAGTATTTGTCAATTTTCATTATTATTTTTTCTCATATGAATATCAGAGATGTTTATCATTTGATATGTTTTTTTTTAATTTATGATTAAAAGGTTTAAATTTTGTTGTTTAATGTTGCTAATAATATGTGTAGGTGACGTTGCAGAAAAAAGGAAAATATTTGACTGTTTTCTTAGACCAGAATAAGATAATATTTTTAAGTGTTTCCAAAAGATTACCTTTTAAAAGTATTGATATTGGTGGCAGCCTTTTGACATCTGTGACTGATAAAGAGGTTTGCAACTTTTTCTTTATGTAATTTTAAAATGTTATTTAAATTTTTATCATAATTTTCAAGGATTAAATTTTTATCTCATATATCTTTAAATTGTGATTGAGTATTATATTTTTTCTGAAATTTAAAACTTAAAAATATTTATTATGACTGATGAAAATTAAATATTTATCTATAATTTGAAAGTATTTGCTTAAAAAGTAATTAGGTGCATTAGAGTAGATTTATATAATTTATTGAGTTACAAATATTTTAAATGAAAAATTCAGCATAAAAAATTTTAAATTTAAATATTGTAATTTGCATTTTTTGTCAATAATGCAAACTACAATATCCAAATTTAGAATGATAAAATCTGGAATCATGAAAAAAAAAAAAAAAAAAAAAAAAAACAATCATAAAATTGAATTTTGTATTAATCTAAAATTTTGTGAATCTTTTAATTCATTAAATTAAAATTAAAAAATAAATTATTGGTTTGTAAATTGTATGTATGAAAAATAGAAAATTAAGTATAAATTACAGAGTTTTTATTAAATTTTCAAACCAAAAGGAAAAAAAAACATTTATAATTAATACTTTAAAAATTGAAAATTTTTAATTTAAAATTATTTTTTGACAATTTATTAAAAAACTGATGATTTATATAGAAAAATGTAATTTTTTTCAAAATTGTTTCATAATTATTAATCTAGTTTTATAAAGCGCCCACAGTACTTAAATTTTAATATATTTTTTCTATATACTAGCGAAATTCAAAATTATCTGAGAACAATCTGAATAATTTTGTTACATATTTATATCTTATAAATAAGTAAATTTTACTGATAATGTATTAAATCATGCCTATTATAATTTGATGCTTTAAAATAAGTACTAATTTTGTGTATGCATATAAATATTACATATGATTTTTAGAAAATGCTAAAATAATTTTTAAAATATCTATGAACAAGGAGAAATAATAGAATTTGCTATTGTACTGGTTTTTGTTATTTTAGTTATGTTTATTATGTGGCAAATATATCAAAAGTGCTGTAATCTATTCAAATAGTTTAAAATATTTATGGGTGACGATAAGGATTTCATAAATTTTGCTGTAGAAATAATTATTTTAAAAATATCTCAAAATAGTTTTTCCATATTTCTAATTAAATAATACATCTATGAAAAAGCTATTATTTTTAGATTTTTACTATAAATAAATAACTTGATTGAAATTTTCAGTAATTTCATTTATCTGCATTTAAAGAGATACCATGCTCTTTGTGTTTGTAAATGCATACTAAAGTTAATGTTATGAATTTTCAAAATATAGCTTCAACAAAGTTTCAAGGGATGCTTCCGAAATCTTGAAGTAAATGGAAAATCAAAGAAGATCCCTGCTAGCAGTCCATGTTTTAAGAATGCTGAATTCGGATATTATTTTACTGGTATAAGCTATGTAACTCAAGGTATGATTTCAAATACATAAATATATTCAAATATTTTTCAATCAGCGAATTCATTCAAAATAAATTTAAATAAATAAAGATAATTAACTATCTTAGGATTTGATGTGATGCTTTATGGTCACTTATTGGGATCTTAAAGCTACACTTGATTCATTGAGGCATTTCTTATATTGATTTTTGACATTATAAATAGATGTTACTATTTTAAGTTACTTCACGTTTATTATTTTTACACTTGAAAAAATTAATAATAGTGCAATAGTAGTTAGTTTGAATTCAGTGTCATTTTTTTAATGTCATATTATTGCAACTTTTGCTTTAAATTTTGACCTTATTCAAATAACCTACAATAGTATTTTTTATTAAATAGATTTGATAAAATTGAAATTTACATATTATTGTTTGCAGTTTTTATATTAATAACAACTAACTGAAAAAACGTTATCCCATATTTCCTACTGCTGATAAAAGAAAAACAAATTTATAGATCCATTGATTATCTTAGCATTCGTTTTTCTCCCCCTAAAATCTAAAAAAAGTTATGAAAAGATATTTTATCCTTTAGCTCCTAATGTGAATTTCATTGCACAAATTTGTTTTTAAAGTCTTTATGCATGTAGTTTTCTTAAAACATTTACAAATGACTTGCATTTATATATTACCTTTCTTGATAATTTTGAAATTAATTTTCATTATTATTTAGAAATAAATTTAACAAGCTTTTTTTATTTAAATTGTTTTAATGTGTTCATTCTATTTAGATCGAGCATTTCCACTTTATGGAGAAATAGAACTGAGTCTTGATTTCAGAACTTCCAAATATATTGGTACTATCTTAAGCATTTTTTCAAAATTTAATGGAATTCAGTTTGAACTTGCTCTGTCAGACAATGCAGTGAGTGATATATTTTCATGCATTTCATAAAAACTTCTTGTAATTAAATAGGAATATGAAATATTCTTTAGAAAATTATTCTTTTATTTTTTGTCTTTTTAAATTTGTTGTAATTGCTTTTTTATTGTTTTTCAGTTTTGAGTAATTTATTGGTTTGATAGCAAAATTTCAAATGTAATGATTAGTTACATTCATTATTTCATTCAATTCATTTTTCAAATTTAAGGATTAGTTATATTCATAACTAATCCTTAAATTTGAAAAATGATTTTTATGGTGAAAATCTTTTAAGTAAACTTTATTTTTTGTGTGATTTCATTTTTGAATCTACTACCATCTCCGTAAATAGTGAAGTTTTATAACTAATATATAAATTTATACTGTTAAATTACTTAAAATTCCTGATTGTATATGAACACAATATATTTATTTATATATTATATTTTTCATTAAACAAGGAAGAAATTTTTTTCAAAGTTTATTGTTATAACAATATAAATATGAACAGTTAATTTTAATATTCTAATTATGTTACTAACAAAGATAAGTTTGTTTAAAACCTTGATAAGGTTATCCTATATGGAACTGAATGCTGAGCTCTGAGCAAGGCAAACCTTTTATTGGTTTTTGAAAGAAAAAATCTTAAGGAATATTTTTGACTTATAGACTATTCTCCAAATGTTGTCTTATCTTATGACTATGAAATTTGCAAGAAGTATGATGAACCTGGCATTTTAAAAGTTGTGAAAGCATTTCACATTAGATGGCTGCACCACAAATTTTGATATGAAGACATCTTTCCCACAAAATGAACAACCTTCTCCAACATAAAGGAAAAACAGTAAAGAGTTAAACTCCCAACTGGCTGGATGGGGTGGATAGGGACTTAAAAATGATAGGAGTGCATAAATACTGGGCCATTGCATGAGATAGGGTTAGGTGGGGAAAGCTTAGAGAAAAGGTGTTGGTCAGCAATAGGCTGTAGTACCAACAAAGAAGAGGGAAATTATTTTGCTATGTTCAAAATGTTTCAAAGAATTTTAATTTTATGTTCATGTGGAAAAATTAAAATGAAGAAAAATTACTGTAACACCATGCTCAATCAGAAGACTTAACAATAATTCAATTAGAATATCACATTGCACAATGAATATAAAGCTCTCTTGGTAATTATTGAAAAAGCTTCTTGTGAGAAATCTGCTATGTTGTGAAATTAGTTTGCACTGTTCTTGATTGCTGTCCATACGTTCACAGCTTGGGCATTTAAAAAGATAATTTTATATTAGTTTTATGCTTATAGTTTCTAATCTTATATTTAAAAAATGCCTAGCACTTACACTTATATATTGTATAATACGTTTTGCGTTTATTTTTAGTCACAAACTGTTAAGATTGTAATAAAAATACTTCTACAGTTCTCCTAAACAAAAAGTTATAACACACTTCTATAGTTTTCCCAAAGTCTTCAAAAATTGATTTCTGCAAATTCATTTCCAGTTATTTGTTTTCATTTTACAAATGCAAAGGAAATTTTATTTCCTACATATCTTTATTTATTTTATAGTTAGAATACTATATAAGGATAGTTTTTTATTGATCACTAGTGAAACAGAAGTATTTAGATTATCAATACTGTATAATAAAGACATGAACTGCAATTTTATACAGCTTGTAATTGGCTGCAGAAAATAATTAATCCTGTCATAGAATTACATATTACAGATTTTAAAGAGGTTTATTGAAATTTTCAAAAAAAAATTTAAGATCATTTAGTAGGGCTCGCAGTGGCATGGTGGTAGGACAGCACTTTTCAAAGCATGAGGCCCCAGATTTGATCACAGCAAATGAAAGGTGGATGTTGCACTTCTGCTTACAGCAAGCACATCTGTCAGTGTGGGTATCTGAGTGCTTTCAGAATTTCCATCCTTCCAACAAATGAGCACAGCCCACTGTCTATGAGAAGCCCTCTTGGAAAGCAACTTAATTAATACTTAATAAATGGTAAAATACCTTACAGTGGTCTGTAATTGTCCTCTGCTCTGTCAAAAGATTAACTAGCAAACAAGCAATAAAACATTGTTGTGAGCATCTGGAGCTGCACTTTCTTAAGGATTCAGAGTTGTGTGTATTTCTAACGTTTTCTGAATGTGAAAAGAATCTTGCCATAATCTAATAGTAGGACACCCTTCTTTAGAGGGAAAAGTCTCAGGTTCGATCTCAACCACTATTGAGCAACCAGAGATGAATGTTGCATTTTTTCCTTACACATACACATCTATCTAATAAGATTCTTAGGAGTTTTCCAGGTTCTTTCCCGTGTAGCACATGAAGGTATTCCACTATCTTTGAAATGTTCTCCAAAAAGGATATAACACAATATCTATAACAGATATTAAAATGCCTTTGCTGTTAGACAGTTAGTAATGCAATGTCAAAAGAGCATGTAACAAATAAATGGGTTCATTTCTTTAACTGACATTTGTTGTGTTTTCAAGTAGAAAAAGTTCAACAAGTTATCAATTAACCTTTAATAATTTTGACTCATCTGTGATGTATATTTAGAAAGCAAATTTAATAACAATTTTAAACATCAAATGTATCAAATCTTCTATGATTAGAAGTAAATACAAATACAGTCTTTAAATATGTTCTAATTATCGATGATTATTCTAAAATATTTCTTTATTATATTTATATTTAGGTTATTGCCACTTTGTTTGAAGCTCATGTTATTAAGTTGCAGTTAGTGAAAGCATTGAAATGGGTGCAATCTTGTGATTATGAATGGCATAGTATTAAAATGACTTTCAAAGACAATTATTTCTCGCTAATTTTAGATGATTACAGGCCTGAAGAGCGAAAAGTTAAAAGTATGAATGATAATTTTGGTTTTGCTGAAATATATGTTGGAGGTAAACCAGGTAAGAAGGAAACTCAATATAAAAGAAACTTTTTGATTTTCTAATTCATAATAAATATTCATTATTTCTACAAGTAATAGCTTATAAATATTTAGAACAAACTCTTATTTACTACAATATATAGATATGGAAGTATTTTAAATTTAATAAATAAATTCACAATTCAACATATAAAATTTTAATTAAAAACTTATATTTTCATAAGAATTCTGGTAAGGATTATTTATAATTCGGTAAATAGCAGATACAGAAGATGACTGTTAATTAATATGCATTCAAATTATCAGAACTAGTTTATAATGGTTAGATGAAATCATTATTTGTAAAATGATTTCAAAGTTTCTCATTCACTTACTGAATATTCGCATGAATGATGCCATAGTATTTATAACATAATTTACACATAATAAGCATTTAAATAAAATTATATGAAACAATTTAATGTCATTAAATGCAATAAATACCTGGCTAAATATTTTAAATCTGTTTTTCTGTTTCATATAGCAACATTTTAATCAATTTAATTTCAGTTGATTGCTTCTGTTTAGCTCACTGTGGAATAAATTATAAGATAAGTGTTGTTAATATGGATATCGTTAAAATAAAATTTAAGTAATAATTATATTAATTAAAAAACCAAGCAAAATCTTATAGAAATTTTAAGCATTAATAAGTAAAAAATATATTAACTTCTGTTGCTTGAATTCGAAATTTTATTTAAGAAACCAGATAAACATTTTTAATAAGAACAACATGAAATACTTAGAAAACAAAGGAATATATATATATATATATATATATATATATATATATATATATATATATATATATATATATATATATAGTATATATATATATATATATATATATATGTATCTGTGTGTTGTGCGTGCATGCATGCATGTATAATTTTATGAAAATAAAATCATCTCTAGAAGTTCATGCAAATTTGCATAAAATTAAATTCTTAATTTAACATTTTCTACGATTCTGGTGAAGTACAGATTTTTTTGTTATTTAGTATAGTTTGTCATAGTTTCTGTATTTGCTTGAGCTGTCTAATAACTCATCCAAAAATTTTTCTATAATTTTTTTTTAAACATGTGAATTACATATTTTATTCTCAAAAGTTTAATATCTGAAAATGTGTAAACACAAGGAAGAAAAAAGATTTTTGAATAATTTCACTGAAGCATATTATATCCAAATTTTATATAAATCATGCTGTTAAAATATGATGTTCATTCTTAAAAATATTTGCTCTTATATTACCTATCTATGAGTAAAATAATTCAAGATTATTTTATTTACCATGGTATAATTTTATTCAATTTCTTTGTTACTAATAAAGCCAAAATTAAATGTTATTAAAGGAAGTTTTCAAAGCAACATAAAAATTAATTTCTTTGACAAAAGCATGCTTATAGCAATTTTTTTGACAAACATTAAAATTCTTAGAGTTTATTTTACTAAATTCAAAATTATAGATATTATTCAGAACATCTATAACTTTTATATGAAAATCGATATATAAAATTTTAATAAACAGCATGATAAAATTCATAATTATAGTAAAAAAATTATGAATAAATGTAGGTTAAATTTGGGATACTGAACAAATTAAAAATTAGTTGCTATCTGCAATTTTTGCCTTTGAATGGTTTAAATACATTTATAAAATATTTTGTCCTATTTTTTATGCCACATAATTAAAAATGTTAAAAACTTTTATAGGTTAATTTTGCTTAAAATTTTTCAACATTTCTTTTTATAAAAATTCAAGAAAACAATGTAAAATGTTATATTTTCGTTTTGATGTTCCAATAACACACAAATATCATATTGAAACATAAAAAAATATTACCATAGTCCACATTATACCCCTCAATTACTTCACAAAATATTACAATTGTTATGCAACAATAACAATGAACATAAAAAATATGATTGCATGCACTTACTTTAAAAAATAGAATCTGACAGCGTTTATTCAAACAATTCAAAACCAGACAATTTTTATAACTTTTCTCTAGTAAATATACATTTTCTAGCTTACAGTATTTTATGAAATGAATTCCTTGATATAACTTACAATTTTCCTAAACATTCACTAATTTTTGAAATTTGTGGAAACCCTGTTACAAATTTCACTGTGGAATTCTCTTTTGTTTTCATAAAAAAATTAATACTATTTTTTAAACAGTTTTTACAATTAATGTATAATACAATGAATATGTATCTTATGGAATATTTTTTTTTTTTAGATAAACATCCATTTGTAGGAGAATCAGCTAATTTTTCAGGCTGTCTTCGAAGTATTACATTAAATGGTGAAGTGCTTCATATAAAAAATCCTGATTCAAATCAAAACGTTGTTCAGTATGACTGTCCTCTAATATAAATGAAAAAAAAAATATGTGATAGATTTATTTATAACTATTTATTAACAGCTTTTAAACTGACTTTGTAACATTTTGTAAATTTTTAATAAATATATTGTGGGACATAAAAAGTTTTATAGTTATTTTGTATATTGTTATGTATTACAGATAAGTTTTGTATCAATATAGTTATTTTGCTGTGATTTTAAATTTTTTCAAGAACATTAAAGTACTATCTAGCACTTAATTTATAAAATAATTTCTCATTTACTCTGCAGTAAAAAAAAATCTATTTTCTAATAGTTTTTTTATGATAGTGAAAACACTCAATAAAAGTATGATAAAATCTTATTTTTTTATCATTCCTATTAAACATTTACTCAAAATTGTTACATAATTATATTTATTTAATCCAAGAAATAGAAATGATGCTTAAGTTACTATGCTATATGACTACTTTATTTTTATGAGTGTTGAAACGATTGATTTTCACGAGTGTTGAACAGTCGAGTGTTGTAATTTCCTTAAATATATTAATAATTTGTAAGAATGCAAGATATGCATACAGACTGCAAAATGTAAATACTAAATTGGTATATTTCAGTATGATTTAATGATATAGAGATCTTAAAATTCTTTTGTTGAAGAGAAAAATGTCATAGTATAACAATTTCCAAACATATAAATGGCAATGTTATTGCATGAAAAACATGTAAAACGTCAGTGCTTTGAAGGGGCTTTCATTTATAATCAAACAATTGACGTCACACAAAGGGAATCAAAAGACTTTAAATGTTGGATGGGCGTTGAGTCTAGGCGAAAGAGGATCTTCAATGTTTCGGAACTTGTCTGGGAATTAAACAGAATGTGCCGCGATTCCCTGATTTCAAGCATAATCTCCACCAGAAATAATGCAGCGAGCGATTGGTCGGTACTGGATGATCAATATAAGCGACGTGTGTGTAGAATTATCAGTGTGGATAGATATAAGCAATATTGCATGAAATAGCTGCAAGAATTAATGTGGAACATGCAACAGAAGATTTTCTTAGGACAGAGCTGCTAAATGTGGATTTAAAGCCCGGCGCAAACTACTGGAGAATTCTCCGAAGAAAACCTTCCTCGGAGAATTCTTCGTGAAGTCACGAGGAAGAAATAATGACGTTATGTCATGTGATTATGTTACGTCGTTATTCAATTGAACCAATGAAACTATTTATATCATATTGAATTATTTATATACATTTTCATTGATGGGCAATACCAGTTTTGTGAAATTATGACTGTTTATTTATCGAGACATCTATTGAAAATTATCATTATTCAACAAAACTGGTGTATATTTCATAATCTAAATTTAACCAAACTCATTGAATTACATCATTGTTTAGAATATAATGTAATTATATTCTTAAAATAAATATTTGAGTTAATTTTGTATGATAACTATAAGTCTTTATATAAATGGCAAGCAAATTATCAACACTATTCCAATGGTATTAAAATATTTTTCATGTAAATTATTTTATGAAAAACAAAAAATATAATAATGAATTCCTGAATCATATTAAAAATCCAAACTAATTCTGCAATGATAGTTAATTTTTACTAAATTTCTTTATTTTTATGTAATTTCTAAGACTTTAATTCACAATCAAAAAATGTTTACATTATTGTATCTTTATATTTAAACTTGATTTGGTTCAGCAATATATGCATGAATTGTTTAATTCCAATTTTTTCTAAATTTAATATTGAATATATTTTATTAAAAATCTATTACACCTAAGCAACCTCAGCAACATAAAATCTGTAGCAAAATTACTGTTTTAGTTACATATCTTAAAAACAAGGATCAATAATATTAAATACAGGATATTTAAATGGAGAATATGTTCTTCTGTGTATTTTATCTAAATTAATTTAAAGATATATTTAAGTACAAAACAATAAGATTTTGGATTTCTTTCTTTCTCAAAGAAATTCATGTTTAGTATTAATATTAATTATAACCCATCTCAGATTTTTCAAATGTTTTGTAAATTATAATTTCCTGGAATAGAACATAGTTTTATATTTGCCAAAATAATTTCTATCTTTTGAATCCCACTGATATTTTTGATATGTATAATTTCATAAAATTAATAAGCTTTCTAAAAATTTTAAAAGATTTAATTTTTATAAAATAAATTTCCTTTATTTATCATCATTAATAAATAATTTAATAAAAATTTAATGTTTAGTATTCAAAAATTAGTTCAATGACTTTGTGAAAATTTTTCATAAATTAATCATCATAAAAATATTGATAAAAGTTAATTGCAAACATTATTTCGAAGGGAGAATAAAAAGGGTAAATTTGCTTTGTCGCCGTAGAATAGAACATCTGTTGAATTGAACGATTTTTATATTAGTCAAAATAAATTCTATCTTTTGAATCCCACATTTTCGTTTTTTATTCCACAGTTCGTTATTTATATAATCTCACATATTCGTTTTTTATAATTTCATAAAATTAATAAATTTTCTAAAATTTTATAGAAATGTTAATTTTTATATAAATTTTTTTTATTTTTTACTAAAATTAAATTTTATTATTTTAGTAATAAAATTTATTTTAAATAATGAAAATAAAAAGAAATTTTATTTATTTTATTTTATTTAAAATAAATTTTCTTTATTTTATCATCATAAATAAATAGTTTAATTTTAATAAATAATTTAATAAAAAGGAAATATTTAATATTAAAAAATTAATTTAATGACCTTTGCGAAGAATTTTCATGAATTTATCTCCATCATTAAAATATTGATATAAGTTAATCTTAGAAATTATTTCGAAGGGAGGAAAAAAAAAGAAAAAGGTAAATAATTTGCTTTGTCGTCGATCCTTGCCAGATGTTTTTAACTTTCTGAAAAACTTAAAAGTTTTCTCGGAACGCCTATTTTGTCACATTTTCTGACGTCACTTGTTCGCCGAAGTTTTGCCGGATTCAGTTTTCCAGCGAATTTTTCCAAGTTTTCCCATGGCCTATGGTAGCGGTAGGTTTGTTGAGTTTTGCGATGCAAGGTCCAAAAATAGATAAGTTGTGCCAAAACTAAAATTTTGTGTAATAGTAATTTTTTTTCAAAACACCAGTAACATTAAAATATTTTTAAAAAAATATGTGTATGTAATATAGTTAAAATCTAAATATATATAAAAATCGGGAAAATATTAAAAGTGTATAAAACTTTAAGGTAAGTGTAAAAAAAACTTATTGATTGATGTTAGAAAGACAAACAAGTTACTGTGATGTGGCTCTACCACCAAATTAAACAAAAGTTAAAAGATCAATTTTAAAAAAATGCAAAGGTTGGTTGTTAAAATCATACATTATATTAAAATATTATTATATAAAGTTCATCGCTCGTTTCACTCCATGAATTTAATTCATCAATAAACAAATGTCTGTGTGAAATGTATGTCCGATACGAAAGAGAATCAAACGAACATAAGCACTTCGTAACGATAAGGCCAGGGACAAACTTGGAAGAAATTCGCCGGCGAAAGAGTGACGACGTCAGAAAACGTCACAAAATAGGCGAGAAAACTCTTCGAGAGTCCGAGAAAGTTTTCCAGAAAGCTAGAAATATCTAGCAGGGCACCGGTGACAAAGCAAATTATTTACCTTTTTCTTTTGTTTTTTCTCTCTTCGAAATAATGTTTGTGATTAACTTCTATCAATATTTTTATCATGAAGATTAATTCGTGAAAATTTTTCGCAAAGATCATTAAATTAATTTTTGAATATTAAAAATTAATTTAATATTCAAATTTTTTATTCAAATTTAATATTCAAAGTTTTCTTTTTATTAAAATTATTTATTACGAATTGAATAATTTATTAATGATGATAAAATAAAGAAAACTTATTTTGAATAAAGAAAATAATAAAATAAATTTTTTTGTTTTATTTATTTAAAATTAATTTTATTATTAAAATAAAATTTGTTCCAAATAAAAAATAAAAATTTATTAATTTTATGAAATTATAAAGATTGATCTGTGGGATTCAAAAGATAGAACTTATTTTGACAAATTAAAAAAATGTTCTATTCTAGGAAATAGTCATATGTTTCACAAAACATTTGAAAAATCTGAGATGGGTTATAATTTATATTAATATTAAACATGGATTTTTTTAAGAGAGGGAAATAAATTGAAATTCAAAATCTTATTATTTTATGTTTAAATTTATTTTTAAATTAATTTAGATAAAATACACACAGAACATATTCTCCACTTAAATATATACTGTATTTAATATTATTGAAAACTTTGATTCCTGTGTTTAATATATATATATAATTGGAAGAGTTATTTTGCTACATATTTTATGTTGCTGAGGTGTAATAGATTTTTATAATAAAATTAATTCAATAGTAAATTATACTTAAAATTGGAATTATAGTAATATTTGTTAAAAATTCATGTATATATTGCTGAGCGCCAAAGTAAGTTTAAATATAAAGATACAATAATGTAAACATTTTTTGATTGAGGATTAAGGTGTTAGAAAGTACTTTTTGAAGTCAGTATGTGTAACTGCAATTTATTTTTGATAATTGTAAAAGTATAGAATATATATATATATATATATATATATATATATATATATATATATATATATATATATATATTTAGTAAAAATTAATTATCATTGTAGAATTAGTTTTAGATTTTTAAACATTCAGGAATGCATTATTATATTTTTTGCTTTTCATAAAATAAATTATTTACATGAAAAATATTTTAATACTATTTTAATTATGTTGATAATTTGCTTGCCATTTATTTTAAGACTTATTTTAAAAAATAATCTCAAATATATATTTATTTTAAAAATATATTATATTCAAAACTAGGATGTAATTCAATGTGTTTTATTAAATTTAGATTATGAAATATACACTAGTTTTGTTAAACAGTGATAATTTTCAATATTTTTAAAAATAATCAAAATATGAAAAAAATTTCAAGAAATAACAAATTCTCAGTTTCAATGTAAATATATATATATATATATATATATATATATATATATATATATATATATATATATATATATATATATATATATATATATATATATATATATATATATATATATATATATTTACGCACTTCCAAAAGTTAAGCACAAAGATGTAAAATCCAAAAAAATCAACAAATACTGCTTTGATTGGCACAAAATAAGCCAGGAAAATAACATATATATTTATGCATAAAATAAAATCAATAATTATATACAGAAATGAAAACAATATTACATTTTTGTAAGTTATCAGATAATGACATACTGGAGATTTATACCGAATTATGTATAATGTGAAAATAAATAGCATAAAATGAAAAAAGGACATTAATAGGGTATGTGATCCCCCTCATCTGTATACAAAGTTTACACCTTGTGACCATGCTTTCAATTAGATGGTCAACCACCGCAGAATTAATCAACAGCCATTCTTGTAGAGCAGTTTCCAGCTCAATAACAATGGCTGGAGGTGGGAAACGTGAAGATACAGCACGGTCGAGAGCATCCCAGAGATTTTTAATGGGATTAAGGTCGGGCGAATATGCTGACCACGCCATACGCGCAATTTTTTCACTCTCCAGGTAGTCATCGACGATTATCAGCTCTTTAGCCACGTGCGTTATCGTCCATTAAAACAAAAGTAGGGCTAACTGCTTAAGCGTACAATCTCACAATGGGTTCTAGGATTGCATCTCGATACCGGACAGCCTGATCCGTTTAAGATCTGCAGGTTGCTACGGTATCCTAATGATATCCCTGCCCACACCATAATGCTTCCGTCTCAGAGAAGTGATGTTTTGGGGCTGATTGAGTGTTCCTTGTTCACGCCTTATCTTTATACGCTTGTCATCTGGCTCCACAGCAAATCTTGACTTATCAGTAAATATGACATTGCCCCAGTCAGACACAATCCAATGGACATATTCCCGGCACCACTTTAATCATGCACCTCTTGATTGGACGGATAGACAAACTCGAAATACCCGGACGTACAGTCCACTCATATGTAATCTTCGACGTACAGTAGCTGCAGATATCACCTTACCAGTGGGCGCTGTATCCATAGATGTCACACGTGTGGAGGTCGTTCTGCGATTCCGCTTGGCTACGATCGCAATATATTGATCTTCCGTGTGGTTTGTAACCCTTGGGCGATCGGCTACGGGCCTTCGGATAACTGTCTGTATGGTTTGGAATTTTTTCCATAAATGTGAAATTAAAGAATGATGAACACCGAAGAAAAGAGCAACATCAGAAATCGATTGTCCTGCTTCAATGCGCCCCACAGCTCGCCAGCGCTCAAAATCTTTCATTCGTCTTCTGGAAATCATAGAAACCCGTACGTCTTGAAAACAAATTGTACGAAAGTTTTAAACACCTTCTATCAGCACTTATACAATCATCTTCTGTAACCCTTCATAAAGCTGGTATCATATAAGACTATTCATTTTGCATATTTCTTGACATGAAAGCGCGATTGGCTGTTACCTAACATATTTGTATACTTCCATCTGCCTCTGCAGTGATTTGCATCTTCTTCAATTTTGATAGGCTTCCGGAAATTAGCATTTTTCTCTCCGTGCTTAACTTTTGGAAGTAAAGAATATATATATATCAGATGTTTCAATAAATAAACAGTCACAATTTCACAAAACTGATATTGCCCAGCAGTCAAAATGTATTTAAATAATTCAATATGATGTAAATAGTTTCATTGGTTCAGTTGAACAATGACGTCACATGGCAGGACGTCATCTCCAAGCACCGAATTCTCCAAATTTCACCGGAGAATTCTCCAGTACCATGTTCCGGCCTAAAACCCATAATGGAGTGATGGATCCCTTAAATTGTATGGCATGGAACTTGTTGCCGTATAATATCTGCAAATTTACATCACATAAAGGAACATATGGCAGAAGTGGTCTTGATGCTGCATTAGCTTTTCCATTGCCGTTGAGACCCGCATGACCAGGGATCCAGAAAAACAGTATTTCCTATCCTTTGAAAGCATAGGAATCCAATTGTTTGAAAATTTTAGACACAATGGGATGGATGATATGTGAAACTACCTGTGTCAAAAAGTCCATTTCGACAAAACAGTCACTTTCCTCCATAATTACCTCCATAATTGTTGAAGATGTTATTAAAGAAAGAGCAAGACCAAGAATCCTTCTGATTTCGTCGATAAGCTTTGCAAACTAATGCTTTTGCTATCTTAAGGGATATTAGATTTTCTGTTGTGCGGTACCTCCAAAATAACCACCACAACCCCTGCTGTTTCTTATAAATGTTTTGGCATTCAATATTCCAGCATAGTTTGCAGTGTCGGCGTGATTTAGAGGAATTTTGGGGAATTTATGGATCCACACTGCTTTAATACTTGTTTCAATGATTTTCTGAATTGTTTTATCACTATCATAATCATTGATTCCGTAACAACTACTAGTTGCATCAGTAGAGTCCAATTTGCCCTACTGTTCACATAAGTAGATTAACGTTGTTACACATCATTACTTCCATTCTGGGAGATGACAGAAAAAATAATGATCACTGTTGAGCAGATCATTCCCAACTGATAAATTGAGCACACACATTGGCAAAAGTACTAAAGAACCAATGGCCAGATCAGGCGGATTCGTGGATGTATGTCTTCTCATCGGTGTTCAGCAGACAGAGATAATTGTCAGAAATAAACTGTTCTATCTGCTGATTACGGAAATTAATATCATCACTTTCTCATAAAGAATTATGGCTATTAAAGTTACTGAGGAGCAAAAATGGTGTTGGCAGTGATCTACTAATGCAGGGGTCTCCAAACTTTTCAGCCATAGGGTCAAACTGTTTATTCCAGTAAGTTCCAAAGGCCAAAGCAGTTTTATTTTTTCTGCCATTATCTATAATTTCTAGACTAGTCGCAGCTGAGTATGTGTTCTGATAGAGCATATGCTTACTAAATTCGCTGTTCGATTACTACGATTATTATTGTATATACTGATACGCGACACTCGACGACATCTAGTAATCAAAAGCAGAAACAGCTAGATATCCTCTATCGCTGATAGATGACGCTAGTGGTAGTTCCGAAAGCGCTGCAACAATTAAACATTCGTGAATAATTTCATTGATTTGAAAAAGGTTCTGATGTATTTCACACACTTTAATATCACAGTAATTAAAGTATAAAAAGCTAGCTGCGCTACCGCGTCTCAGTCTACCTAGTTGAAGGCGAAGGAAGCGGCATTGTGTCTATTGAGAAGTAAAGTAGAGCATAACGCCTTTTAAAAGACCAATTTGACCAAAGCCTATATACAACTGTATTTTGATTTAATTTGTAATTTTTTGTGTGATTTACTAGTATGAAAAAGAAGCGAAAAATAGACAGTGAATGGAAAGTATTCAAAGATTAATGGAGCTTTCAATATTTCTTGATTGAGTTCAGTAATTAGGTGCTATGTTTGATTTGATGTGAAATCACATCCGTTCTTAAAGAATATAATATTAAAAGACATTATGAGAAACAAACCATCAACAAAATTACTCACAATATACAGGAAGTTTGCGGATAGAAAAATTTTAATTGAAATTGCAGCAATTATTGCTTATAAAAGTAAATACTGAACAAGAGGCTGCAACTCGTGTTAGCTTTCAGTGGCTTTTGAAATTGCAGGATGTGGGAAACCATTCATCGATAGAGAAATGACCTAAGAACGCATAATTGCAGTAGTCAAAGAAATGTGCTCTGAAAAGGTAAATTTATTTAAAATGTGTATTTGTCAATAAACACCGTGGCTCGGAGGGTACAAGACAACGCAGAAAATGTATTATCTCAACTATCTGGCAAAAATGAGCCTCTTGAACTGTTTTTAAAGGCCTTGGATGAGTCAATGGATGTGTCAGACACATATCAAGAGTTGATTTTTATTCAAGGAGTAAAATGAGCTATGAGATGTATAAAGAACTTGATACTGATAGTATTCACGGCACGACTACTGGGGAAGATATTTTTAAGGGAGTTGAAAATTCCATTAATAAAAAGAGCCTACAGTGGAAAAACTTGAAGTTGTGTCATATGTGTGATGAGTAATTTTACACACGGCTAGCTTATTTCTATATTTATTTAACATCTATCTATGTAACACAGAGAAAACACACACACACAACACAGAAACGAAAACATAAGAACATTAAAACAAAACAACTCTGATAACCATACTCGAGCAGCAGCAGTCCCTAGGATTAGAGCTCTACTCATTCATTCAGTTCGTTTATGACCGTTAGAGGGCGTAACTCTGTTACAGACTCCCCCTCTGGCTCTGAAATCGTCTCGATGATGAGCCAGGATTTGATTGTCTGATTTTTGGAGGTCTTCCTCGTTTTCTTAAGGGAGCAACTGGACCCCTGTCTTTCGATCAAGGTAGTTGGTATGGCCTTATCACATTCGTGTGATATGTACCTAACATTTGATCAGGTGCAGCAGGATCTGCAATATCGTAAGTACCTTCTACGCCATAATGACCAGCTGTAGGAGCATCATGGTGTTCTTGCTGAATTCTTTGTCGTTCTTGGATAGGAACAACTAATTGGGCATCATCTGAATCCGTTTCAGGGGAATAACGATACAAAATACCTTCATTCATTATATATCCTCGACTGATATAGTTAGCAAAGTTCTCATCCTTATCATTGTTTTCCAGACAATCGATAATTTTCTTCAGATCTGGATCTGCCAACTGTTCTTTACGAATATCACTTGATTTCCTAGTTGGCATATCAACAGAGATTGCATGCATTTCACAATTTGGATCATCATGAAAGTAAGTTGCTCTTGATAACATATCAGCCACAACATTTGCTTTTCTAGGTGTATATTCTATTTTCAAATTAAATGATTGTATCTTTAAAGCCCATCTTGCTAAGCGTCCTGAGGGAGACTTTATGCTCAGAAGCCATTTAAGAGGATGATCAGAAGCAATAATCACTTCTTGATGGTCAATGAAGCCACGAAAATTTTCCAATGCCCAAACTACTGCTAAAGCTTCGCGCTCAGTAGTCGAATAGTTGCGTTCTGCTGGGGTCAACAAACGACTCGCATATTCGATAACATGTTCTTCTGGGCTACTTCCTTGTAGAAGGACTGCACCAAGGGCATAGTTACTAGCATCGGTGCGAATTACAAAAGGCATAGATCCATCCGGTTGTTTTAACACAGGGGCTGTTGTCAAGCGTTCTTTCAAAGTTTCGAAAGCCTTTTGCTGTTCGAATCCCCACGACTAATTGACTTTTTTCTTAGTTAGGTAGCTAAGAGGTCGTGCTATGTTCGCAAAGTTCGGAACATATCTTCTAAACCATGAGCAGGTTTCTAAGAACGATTGGAGTTCTTTGACATTATTTGGAACAGGAATTCTTTGAATAGATGCAATTTTCTCTCGATCAGCTTCAATTCCATTTCTGGTGATCCAAAATCCTAAGTACTTAACATGTTCACAGGAAAAACTGCATTTATCTCTATTTGCATGGAGTTTAAATAGAGAAAGTCTTTCAAAAACTGTCTTTATGTCTTTCAAATGCTTGTCAAATGTATCTGATAGGACTATGATATCATCCAAGTATGAGAGTACGAAGACATCCTTCAGACCGCTTCTGAATTTGTCTATTAGGCGTTGAAAGGTGGCAGGTGCGTTTCTTAATCCAAAAGGCATACGTAGATAACGATAAAGCAGTTTTGTCCAAGTCAGCCTCATCTACTTGAACCTGATGATAACCAGATTGTAAATCAATGGTAGACATATAGGATGTCGGTGTCGCCTCGTTCAAGAGATCGTCCATTCGAGATAATGGGTAAGTGTCAGGTTTTGTAACAGCATTGAGACCTCTATAATCTACACATAATCTGATTTTCCCATTGGGCTTTTCCACGAGTACAACAGGAGCAGCATAAGCTGATTCACACGGTTCGATTATATTCTTTGCTAACAGTTCATCAATTTGTTCTTTAAGTATTTCTTTCTTGGCTGGAGACATACGATATGGTGGAACAGATATAGGATTAGGGTCTAATGTCTCTATTCTGTGCTTAATGAAAGGAGTGGGCTCTCCCCCTGGTTCAAAGCAATGCTTGTAACTTTGAAGCAAGCAATTTAGTTTTCCTCTTTGCATCTCTGTTAGATGTTTCCCTTCGTCACTTCTCAAGTGAACTACAGTTGTCGTTTCAGGCACTATTGAAGTTTTAGAAGTGTTTGATGCTTCTCTTGCATTAGTAGGTTTTACGTAGAACAAATACTGTCTCTTCGGATTTTCGCAAAAATGCCAGGTCCCATTTTGAACATCAAGAACAATACCAGCTGCGTGGAGAAAATCTCTTCCTAAGAGTGTGCTGTTATCTTTGGCTTTAGGTAGAACGAGAAGTTCTGTTGACACACTTTTACCTTCTATACACAGACTAACAATAGTTTTAAGGGCAACCATGGACTGAAGTTTTCCATCAGCTAGAGTGAACGAAATTTTCTTGTTTTCAAAGGCAACTCCGTTATCCCGTAAAAAGTTATATAACTTTTCTCCTGCAATAGAATGTGAAGCACCAGTATCTGCACAAACTGCAATCTTCTTACCGAACAATTCAAAGACAATCATACTTGACAGATCTGTAGTTATATTATTAGTGAATAAGTTCATGCAATTAACAGTTGTTTCTTCCTGTTTTGAACCTGCGCAAATAGGACATTTTGATCTGATTATTCCAGGCGTTCCGCAGCCAAAACATTGAATAGATGATCTTCCATCTAATCTAGAAGTAGAGGAACGAATTATTGGAACTTTTGAATATCGATTTTGAGCATTTTCTGGAGCATTAACCACAGGACGAAATTTTCTATCTGGGACAATTTTTCTGTTTTCATCTCTTGAATAGATTTTCCTTTGAGACTGGTTCAATTGCTTCTTTGTTCCTTGCCGGACATTCTCATAAGCATCCAGTTTTTCAGCTATATCTAGGGGATTAATCCAGTTTGCTCAAGAGTCAAGAAAATGATCTTTGAATTCTTGTGGAGTTCTTTTCTTAATTTGATCAGCAATTATTAAGTTTTTGAGTTGATCAAAAGTTGTAATATTCGTTTCTTTTATCCATCCCTCAAAATAAGAAGTTAATTCAAAGTAAAAGTCTCGCTATGTTGTATCAGAACTTTTCCTGTGTTGAGAAAATAACTGTCGAAACTTATCAGCAGTAACCCTAAATCTTTTAAGGAGCATTTCCTTCACCTTTTGGTAATCTTGTGCATCTTGTTCATTTTCTCTAGCAAGCAGTTGTGCTATTTCAGCTGGCAAAGAGCCAATTAAATATGGTATCCAAGACGACTCGGCAAGATTCATAAATTTTAACTGTCTCTCGAATATAATCAAAAACGGTCCAATTTCATCTTCTTTTGGATTAAATTTAGGAATGATACGATTAAGTTCGAATTTTGGACATTCAAAATCAGAAGAGCCTACAATTGAGGTAGATGCCTTTTGAGCTTCGAGCTGAAGCCTAAGCTTTTCCAATTCATAACCACGTTCATTTTCTAAACGCAATTGTTCTTCCACTTTTAACTTACGCAATCTTTCTTCTTCAATTTCCTTTTCTTTTGCTAATCTCTCAAATTCTGCTACTTTTTCAGCTTCTAAGCGATCTTCTATTATAACACTAAGCATGTTTTTCACAAGTTCTTCGTCATAGTTATCACTTTTAGTTATAAGTTCTCTAAGGTCAATTATTTTCATCTCATCTGACACAGCCAAACCAAGCTCTGTTGCAAGAGTTCGGAGGTCTTGTTTTTTAGATTTGCCAAGAAATTCCATTTTTACCAGTCTTTCAATATTAGTGAATTATGTAAAAAAAATTTTAAAGTTCAAAAAGTCTTAAATTTAATACCTTAACTAAGATCTAAATATTTAGAAAATCAAATGATACCAAAAGAAAATTCTTAAACATAAAATTATTCAAATACCAAAGACATCAAATCAAACACTTCAGTATAATCAATTTAAAAGAAGATAGTGTATTTCAATTATTGGAATAACAAAGAAAGTAATATACTTTTGTAGTAAATAATTAAAACAATACTAGAAACAAGTCAGTACAATTACTAAAAATATTAAATATGTAGCAAACACTGTAAAATCATCACTCTCTATCTACTACTTAATACGAAAATAATAATCTTGTGAATTAAAAAAAATAATTATCATTTAAATTTTAAAACAATTTTTGAATATATTGAAAACAATACAAACATACAGTTAATTTCAGAAATACTCAATTAAAATAATTATCCATAGAGTATTTAATGTTTTCTTATTAGTGCACAAAAAATTATTAAGAATATTCATAAATACTTTCAAATAGATTATCTAATTATTTCCATAGATCGCAAACATAAATTATATATGCAGTAACAGATTATTTTATTACGAAGGATACTCATTCTCAAAAATATGAATCATTAGATAATGTAACTAATATACAAAAATACTTACATTTTCTACAACAATAAAATCAATACAAGAATCAAAAATAAATTTTCAAATAACTTTCTTTTAAATAATACTCAGCAATATTTTGCTTTAATAATTCAATACTTTTGTTTTTGATTTAAAACAAAACACATGTATGAAAGATTACATATTTATAAAATTGATAAAATTATCTTTCGTTATTAATAAAATTATTTAAATGCAATTAAATAATTAAACAAATGCATGCAAACAATATTATATATCATATAATGGACACATATGACTTTATTTATTAAATAAGTTTCTCAATTTCAATAAATCTTATACTTATTTTCTATAAAATAAAATATATATTCATAGAGAAATAAGATTCTCTTTTAAGAATTATTTAGTTACGAGAAAAAAAGGAGCCCTTCCTTCCTTCGAAAGGCATTGAAAGTAATAAATCTGTTGCGAGAGAACAGAATCGCATTCCTAAAACAAAACAAGCTCGTAGCTTCTCGGCAACGGTGGTCTGTGTGACTAACTTATTTTCAAACGATTTTGCAAATTTCGTTTTTAAAGTAATCTGATTTCGCCTTTAATATTCAGTATAAGTTATTAAATTACACGATTACTTAAACACATTAAAATTGTATTAACCACTATGCACATTGATACAAAACAGAAGCAAAATAATCATAAAATAGAAATGAATAACAAAGAGACATGCAAACGGATCTGCTGCTCGAAATAATTTTTTTAACACTTGGATAAGCCAAAATTAATTGATATATTGTTTGGTTAAACAATATGAATTTAGATTCTATATGAGTTTGGGTAAACTCATCTACTCCGACGATTTAACAAAATGTAAATCACAACAAAAGTATACTTATCGTTTCTGCACCACGTTTTGGGCGTCAAATTCTGTGTCATGTGTATGATGAATAATTTTACACACGGCTAGCTTATTTCTATATTTATTTAACATCTATCTATGTAACACAGAGAAATCACACACACACAACACAGAAACGAAAACATAAGAACATTAAAACAAAACAACTCTGATAACCATACTCGAGCAGCAGCAGTCTCTAGGATTAGAGCTCAACTCGTTCATTCAGTTCGTTTATGACCGTTAGAGGGCGTTACTCTGTTACAAAGTCTAATACAGCTTATGGAAGCAAAAGCGTGTGGTAAAAATAAAGGAGTGGTTGCACTTGTGTCAAAGGCAGTAGTAATGAAACAGTAAAATGACGGTGGTTCAAAAACACTAGTCTTACATTGTATCATTCATCAACAGACTTTGTGCAGAAAATGTTTGGATATGTCTGAAGTTCTAAAATCGTCATATCAGTTGTTAATTTCATTGGATCGATTGAATTGAATTACAGATAATTCTGTGAGACTTACTGAAGATATGAGAGAAAATGATTGACCATATCATACTGCCCTAAGATGGCTTTGTTGCAGAAAAATCCTGCAGCGCTTTTTTGAACTTCGAGCACAGGTCAAAAATCTTTTGAATGAAAAGTATCTTTCTCTAACTGAATTACCAAATGACGAATGGCAGTAGAAGTTAGCTTTCTTTGTCGATGCTACAAAACATATTGAGTGAACTAAATTTGAGATAGCAAGATTAATTGGGTTTTACGGCGCAAGGTCGAAAAATGGACATGCTGCGCAAAGAGTAAGATTTTTGTATAAAAAAAATTATTTATATATTGTTGAAATTCGTTAAACAAGACTCCATGAATCGCAAAAAGAATATGTAATGAAGTAAGTTACAAAGAAAGAAATTATACATATACTAAGTTAAGAGAACAGAGCATGGTGTATTTATAGATTTTAGACGGTTTGAACACAACCACCAATCAGAAGGCAGCGCTGCAGATGATTGGTGTAAAATTTGCGGACTTCTTAGAAGACTGCAACTTTACAGACGAAAAAAGACTGAATTTGTGTTTCTTTGCGATTACTTGTATTATATTATTTACAACATATATTAATCAACTAGTTATTAATTTAAAAAATAAAAACCAAGCAACATTGAAACTTTAAATAACAAAAATAAGTGTATATAGTAATCTTAAAAACTAGTTATAAAAATATAAAAAAACAAAGAAATATCAAAGATATATTTTTTTTAAAAATTTATAATACAAATTAAATAAAATGTAAAAAAATCCTATTGCTCACGAAAAAGTGAATATATTTTTGTGGGGTGGTTCCCCCAATAAGTCTTTCAAAGTTGAAATGTCGATTTTAAAAAGGTGTATACGTTGATGGTTAAAATCTTGACACATGATATTAAAACGTGATAAACTGAGTAATGTACAACACACGCTTAACACCATGGATTTAATTCACTCAAAAACAAGTGTCTGTGGGTGAAACGTGTGTTTCCGATACGAAGCCGAGTCACGTTGACATCAGCACTTCGTTACAGTAAAACAAAACTGATAATGAGGCGAGGGATTGGTTTTATAGAGCAAAATTTAAAAATGGTCACCAGAATATTTTTTTTTTTGTTTTTGAAAAATTATTTATTTATATTTTTTAATTTTATTTTTTTAAATCCCTAACAACATTAAAAATTTTAATAACCAAAATAAGTGTATAATAATATTAAAATCTATATAAATGTATTTATGAGAACAGAATAAATATGTCAAAAATTTTATATAATTATATATATACAAAACTTAAAATATAAATTAAATAAAATATAACAAAAAAAAACTATTGCTCTGATATAAGCAAATAAGTTTCTGTGGGGTGGTTCTCCCAGCAAATCAAACGTTCTTAAAAGGTCTGTTTTGAAATATTAAAAACGGTAACGGTTAAAAAAAGCGCATGAGATTAAAATATGAAATACAGTATAAAGTTCACCACACGTTTCACAGCAAGGATTTAGTTCATGTAGAAATAAATGTCGACGTGTGAAACATGTGTGTCGGATACAAAGGCGAGTCAGTTTAACATCAGCATTTTGTAACAGTAGAACTGTTAATGAGGTGAGAGATGAGAAAATGGTATAAAGTTTGTTGCTGACCTGCAAGTTCCACGATTCCTGCCAAAGGGAATATATAAACTTTTTAATACCCTTTCTCACATCTGAGAGGAACCGATGGTATAACTGAATCTGGTGCAATCTTTGCTTCGCTCTACCTCAAGACCCGTGTGGCTTGGTATCCGACAAAATACAATTTCATTTCCCTTGCTATCAAGAGAATCCAGTGCTCTGAAAATTTTCGCAACAGCAGGATGACAGGTAAAACTATAGTTTCTCAAACCTTCTAAAATACTCATGCTGTCAGTGTAGACACAATATTGATGATAGTAATCTGTATTCACATGCTGAAGAGCGTTATAGATAACTGTTGTTTCAGCAGTAAGGATGTAGCAGAACGAATGTAGGCTGTAGCTAAAAGACGTATTATTTATAAAAACTCCACAGCCGACATGTCCTGTGGTTTTAGATGCGTCTGTGAATACAGGTTTGTATGCTTGATACTGACAGCAATGAGAAGAGTATAGCGGTTGAAAAACAACAGGTGTTATGACCGATTTTCTAAATAGAGCAAAGGTATTAATAATGTATTTGTTGGGTCATACCAAAAGGAATGAGTAAATTGTTCAACTGACTCAATCCGAACATCACATAGGTCTGAAAGCCACAGATGTGACCTGGCTCGTGTGAGAAAAGGTTGGATGCTCAATGGACGAACATCATGCAGTTTGTTAAGGGAAGCATTAGGAATCATGGGACTTAACGGATGATAAGGGGTAGACATAATTTTTGTGTAATAATTGAGAGATTGCTGCATTCTTCTCAGGTCATAAGGTAATTGTTAACTTATCTCATACAGACATTGGACGGGTGATGTGCGGAATGCCCCAGGACATTTTCTTAAAGCAGAATGATAAACTGTGTCCAGTCATCATAAAAGGAAAGATCTAGCGGGTCCATAAACAACACATCCGTAAACAATGCGGCATAAAATCAGTGACTGATAAACCTGAAAGAAGTGACATGTGATCTGCACCACAAGATGTATTTGATAACACCATGAGGATATTAAGCGATCAAACACACTTCTTCCCCAAGTGAAAAACACGCAGAAAAAAGGTTAATTTTATGTCAAATATAATTCTCAGGAGTTCTATTTCATTAACTACTTGTATTGGAATATTGTTGATAGTAATAACTAGATCATTGTGAAGACTAGTCTTTCAACAGAAGTGAGCATATCTACTCTTACTTGGTGATAATGTATGGCCTTTCTTAGCACACCATGCAGCAAGTTTATTAACTGCTGCTTGGAGTTATCTTTCAATTAACTGCATATCGGTCCTCTGATGAGATATTTGCAGATCGTTAACATATAGTGTACCATTTACTGAATGTGTTATTGCGTATTTGGGTTTCCAAATTTGTGATGTTATCAAGAGTGGATCTTCCTTTAAGGTAGTCACTCTGATTGATATGTAAAGTTCGAGAGTCTTACATAAGCAACTCGTAAGAGCTCTCAATCGATAGTGTGAAGGATCTGAAGAATCTTTACCAGCCTTAAGGCTCCTCCAGACCGAGGTGGGAACTCCAGTTGTTTTGTCGCCCCATCTGGTGTTAGTTTTCAAAGCTTGTGTAGGGGAGTATTCAAAACAACATTATTGGTTGAAATCGCTTGTCAATCAATCCCACGTAATTAGCGAGTTTGCTAGTTTTGGCCCATTTTATCGTGAAAATAAAACTACTAACGCTATAAGAACAGCCAAAAAGAGTGTTTTGCATTTCCCCGTAAAAGGTGCAAGCATCATGTTATCCCCAGAGCTCATAGAATAAAATAGGGGCTAGTTCAAATGCTCGACGACACCGGAATTACCCTTGCCGTCTTAGGGAGAATTCGAAATAATTATTTTATTTACACTTTAGAGTTCGGTTTATATTATTCCCTTTAAACAAATATGAAGATACCTTGCAAATGTTTAGTTTTTTTATAGTTGTTACTCATTAAAAGGTCAAAAATGATTATCAAAATTCAAATCAAATTTGAAATAAATGAATGATCAAAAATATATTTATAAGTGCCTTGGTTCAATGGGATTTTATTGCAATAAGATATAGTTTCTCTTGATTTTATGAAATTTGATTCATTGGCATGAGATTTTTGAACCAGATTGCAACAAATAATTAAAGAGTATAATTTAAAAAAAAATAACATAAAAATATTAAATTTTTTCACGTTTTTTAAATTATATACATTTAAATCATTACTTCTATTGATACTTTTCCATTATATCACCGTACAATAATCACCGTAACGGGAAAGAAAAATCGTGAATTACTGTCATAAATACTTCCTTAGCATGCATCGTATACTGTTTAAAAAGGTTTATGTTTATAGAAACTATTAAAAAATGATACAAACATTTTATGTTTACATTTTATAAATTAAATAATTATTACTTATTTGGAAAACTTATTTGAACTAAAATGTTTATTTCTGACGGAAACTGTTTAACAATCCCATCGGGGTGATCGATTGCGCAAGTGTAATTTGGTAAGCATAAAGTTAATTTGTTGCATTGAAAATACCTTTTTTTCAATGAAATAAAATTAAACTTAACTGCATTTTTGCTCTTTTTATGAATTGTGACTGTAATGCACCTTTTAACAGACAAAAATGTCACCAAGCAGTCTTTATCTCTGCTCCGCATTCAACTTGTTTACCATTGTTTATTCCTTTTAATCAATTTTTGCACAAAGAAATTCTATTGGTATACATTAGATTTAAAATAAAATTTTGAGCCAATAAAATGATCATATTTACGTTATATTACTTTCGCTTCTTCGTAAGAAATATACTATTTCCTTTGAATCATAATGGAAAAGTGGACATCTTATTTTTGTACAATCAGATTTATTTAGAGAGAGTTTGTAAGAGAGATTCATATTATCACATGAATCACTAAGCACTTGTAATGTAAGCACTTGTTAAAGTGCTTACATTCTAACTTTATTTCTCGCAAAATCAATGAAATTTACTATGTTATAATTAGAAATATACTTTTATTATAAAGTCAGTGTTAAGATTTAAAATATGTTGTAACATATGTTTTAAATCTGAATATTTTAAAACTCTTCACTTATTTTACAAGAGATTTTCCCCCTTGCTTGATAAAAAAAAATTAGAATAGCCCTAAAAATACAATATAAAAATACATGAGTAAATTAATGTAAAATAAATTTAGCAAAATTGTGAAATATATAGATAAGATTCATTTTTCAACATAAAATCAAATGAAAATGCAACTTATAGTAATACAAACAAGACTTGGTCTTCTACATTATTTACAATCAACCAAAATTATAAAATATAATCTACAAATAAAATTAATTTAATTTTATAAAAATAGGAAATTCAGTTAATATATATATATATATATATATATATATATATATATATATATATATATATATATATATATATATATATATATATATATACATACATAATTAAGCTTTCAAGTTTTCAGATTTTAAAAATTTTTTAATCTTTTGCTGTTTTATTTTTTTTAGCTTGCGCATCAATTATATAATTTGGATTTCTTATTTCCATTAATCTGAGATAACGTGGGTAAATTATTTCTGGCAAAAGACAGTCAAAATAAAATTGTGTCTTCCAAAAGATATCATGTTTAAAAAGTTTTTCAGTTTTAATGCCTTTTGTGGACCAAATGGCAAACCAACGCAAGTTTCGTTCACAAATATGTGATTGTAATTGAATGTGGTAGCAAAAATTTATGATTTTTATTTACAAACTTAATTTTTTTGTTTTGTTTTTTGTCTTTTTGCCAAAATTTGAATGCGGATTTCTTTACAAATTCTCTCGGGTGGATATTGTGACAGGCATTTAATTTCAACAATGCCCTCTTTTCCAGTTATTCCATCTGGCGTTGGAGCTAAGCGAAGCAAATTTTTATCTATAAATATCCCTTATGGCTCTATTTTCAGATTTTTTTTTAAATCGAAATTCATCTTTTCGGATTTTTTTAAAATCGAGAATGGCAATTTTTTCATGAATTTTCCCGCACAAAATTGCTTTATTTATTTATCTTTTTTTAACATTAGAAAATAATATTGTTTTCACTAAATTTGTAGATTTCCTGATTTGTAAATTTCTGTAGAGGATAACTTTTGGCATTCAGCACCAAAATTTGACAATGTCAATCGAATTCTCCTCCCCTTTCTCCAAACAGCATTCTCATTTTGAACTACAGTAATTCTTTCTGAATCTTCCCTTTCTTTTAGAGAAAGAACTAGGCTAGTCATTGATTTCGATTTTTTTTATTCTTATTCATCACTTGGTAAATCTGGCTTCTCAACAGCTAAGGCATAATATTTGTCGTTACCTTAAAAATCTTCACCAAATTTCTGGATCTTTTTATTTTTCGCTTTATTTAATTCATCGATTCTTTTATTTTCAAACTACTTGCAGTATTTTCCTGGGCTATTTTTGTTAAATGCTTTGTGCATTTCAATATTTATGTGTATACATATATTTTTTGGTATTTTGTGAAAGAACTGAACAATAGAATCTTGTTTGGTAGGAATCCTTTTGAAAATAGTTAACTCTCTTCTGATCCATTAATGTGGCAACAATTTAATTAAATTGCTCCACAATATTAAAGTTAAACAATAAAATTTTAAAATGCGGGGCTAAAAACTCTAAAATTTCTCTTATTTCATATAAAATACCCTTACTTTTAAGGAGTTGAAGGTTATTTTTTCCGCAATTTTTCTTACAAAAGTAATTTTTGCATATTTCACGATTTCCAAACACATGATTTGGTATGTTTGCTATACCTTTTTTTTTTAAATGAACTATTTTTTGATAAAAGCTTGCTGTTCACGAGAAATTTGATCTTTCGAAAAACAACTTTCTACATCAAATGAGAAAAGGTGTCTATATATATATATATATATATATATATATATATATATATATATATATATATATATATATATGTGTGTGTGTGTGTGTGTGTGTGTGTGTGTGTGTGTGTGTGTGTGTGTGTGTGTGTGTGTGTGTGTGTGTGTGTGTGTGAGAGAGAGAGAGAGAGAGAGAGAGAGATATGGAGTACCTGATGACGCACTTCAACATCATGACATCATCAAGTGCTTGCTGCTTCAGCAGCGATCCTGGTGTCAATGGTTACAAAAGGAACGATAGTTGATAACAGATGACGGTCCAACTAAGAGGTGTTTTGAACCTTAATGGTTCCGAAATATAAGATGTTACATTCATAATCATTATTTTGTAATTATAATTGTAAATAACTGTGAATAATGTTTAATATATTATTGTTAAAATGCAAATTCGTTGTATTAGTGTATTAAACTAATCCACATGGGGGCCCTGGCCAATTATTTTTTTATTTCAAATATATTCTGACAATATTTGTTTTTCATTCACGCTGAATACCGCCGCCGAGTCGCCGACAAGTTGATGAGGGCCTGAGAGTTGAGAGGGTTTCGATTTATGATTTTCCTACATTCGCGGCTTTGGATTTCTACTTTGAAGAAGGGTGAGTCACTCTTATTTTCAAGATGCTTTTAAGTGATATAAATGAAATCGCAATTGCACTGAAGACTGAAAAAAGAGAAAAAATCAAACTTCTTCACAAGCTGTTATTTGGCGAAGAAGGTGATAGATTAAATCGTTCTCGAATAAGAAACTTTCATGGTTTTGATTTCAAAAAAGATGATGCAAATTTTAAGTCTAAATTAGTTGATACCGAAGCAACTTTTTATTTAATCGAATTAATTTCGATTGCTAATATTTTGAAAATCGATATTAATGGAACACTACCTGAATTGGCAGAAAGAATTTTATCATTCCTCACTGATTTGGAGTCTCTTCAAGAAAATGTAAAAAATTGTGAAATAACTGATGATGAAACTGAAGTCATTCCAAATTCTACTCAGTCGAAGGTGCAAAGCGATAATGTGTATCTTAATAATGTGCATGATAGTCATATTTCTGATGCTAATTCTTTTCATACAAGATTGCCCTTTAATTTCAATGATATTGATTATTTAGTTCCTAAGTATACTGGGGATAAAAATGAAAATGTCAAATTATGGCTTCAGAAATTTGAAGCGTTTGCTATATCATTTAGTTTATCAGATATTCAAAAATTTATTTTTGCACAAAGAGCATTAAGTGGAATTGCGTTATTATTTATTAAAAGTGAAAGCAATATTCATTGCTATTCTGAATTGAAAATCGCTTTAATTTCGGAATTTGGTGAACAAATTAATTCAGCAGAAATTCATGACACATTAAATCGTCGAAAAATTAAAGATAAAGAATCAATATTTGAATATTTTTTAATTATGAAAGAAATTGCTAGTCGAGCTCAACTCGATGATATGGCTCTAATTCATTATGTTATTCAAGGCATTACTGATTCTCCCCAGAATAAAGCAATCTTGTATAGTGCCACTAATTTAGTAGAATTTAAAACAAAATTAAAAATTTATGAAGACATTCAAAAAAGTTGTCAAAAAGGGAAAACTAAAATTCCTGTGGTAGAACAAACAATTAAGAATCAAACTCAAACCAAAATTCAGACCACTCCTATTCGTTGTTTTAACTGTGGAAAAAATGGACATAAATCAATTAATTGTAGAGACAAAAGTAAAGGTTCAAAGTGCTTTCGTTGTAATTCTTTTGGCCATAAAGCCAGTGATAATAAATGTTCCACACCAATATATAATCACAATTCAACAGTTCGTGCTCTTAACAATCACATCACTTTTCGACAAGACATGCATAAAATAGTTAAAATTTCAGGTATTTTGATAGATGCTCTTATTGATACCGGAAGCCAAGCAACTTTATTACGTGAAGATCTGTATCGTCAAACTGAATTTTCTGAACTGACCGATTCTCAATCAACACTAAATGGATTTGGTAGTTCTAAAGTACAGCTTCTTGGTTCATTTCAGGCAAATATAGAAATCGATAATGATATTTTCTCTACAACAGTTTACGTTATTTCTCAACATCAGATGAGTTTACCCTTAATTATAGGTACAGATATAATTACTCAAGGAACACTAACGGTTAATAAAAATGGTATTTCTTTATGTAAAGGAGAAAATAATAATTTTTTCGTGCATTTAGTTAATGTTGTTGACAACACATCAGACATTGATTTAAATCACATACTTGACAAAAAATGTAAACAAGAAGTAAACAATTTAATTAACAACTACAAACCCAATAAGACGCGAAAAACAGAGATGAAAATGTCTATTATTTTAAAAGATGATATCCCAATTTGCCAACGAGCACGTCGAATGTCCATACCAGAAAAAGAATTTGTATCCAAACAAATCAATGATTGGTTAAAAGAAGGAATAATTAAACCTTCTTGTAGCGAATACGCTAGTCCAATTGTTTTGGTAAAAAAGAAAGATAATTCTACACGTTTATGTATTGATTTTCGTAAATTAAATAAGAAAATTGTTAAAGATCATTATCCATTACCTCTTATTGATGATATATTAGATCAGTTACAAAGTGCAAAAGTATTCACTTCTATTGACTTAAAAATGGTTTCTTTCATGTGGATATTGACCCTAATTGTACCAAATACACTAGTTTCATTACCCATAACGGACAATATGAGTTCCTTAAAGCTCCATTTGGTTTAACAATTAGTCCAGCCGCTTTCAATAGATATTTATCTTGTGTTTTCAGAGAATTAATATCAGATGGTACTTTAATTATGTACATGGATGATTTTATCATACCGTCTAAAACTGAAGAAGAGGGTCTTATTAAATTGAAACGTGTTCTCGAAACTGCTTCAAATTATGGACTAAATATTAATTTTAAGAAATGCCAATTTTTGCAAAGAAAAATTGAATTTTAAGGCCATGTTATAGAAAACAAAACTATTTCATCCTCTCCATCAAAAATAAAAGCAGTAATTAACTTCCCTGAACCCAAAGACGTCAAACACTTGCAATCATTTCTGGGCTTAGCAGGCTACTTTCGAAAATATATTCCAAATTATGCCACTGTTGCCAGACCTCTTAGTGACCTACTAAGAAAGTCTTCTACTTTTGTATTCGGTTCCACTGAAAAGACTGCATTTCTCAAATTAAAGGAATTACTCACAACACATCCTGTTTTTCATTTATTTGTGCCAGGTTCAGAATTAGAGGTACACACAAATGCATCTAAACTTGGATTTGGCGCAGCTCTCCTTCAAAAATCTGATAACGGAAACTTTCACCCAATTTCGTATATGAGCAGAAAAACATCTCCCCAGGAAGAAAAATTACACAGTTATGAACTGGAAGTACTCGCTGTTGTAGAAGTTCTTAAAAAATTCCACATATATTTACACGGCACTAAATTTAAAATAGTTACAGACTGTATGGCTTTTCAAAAAACAATAGATAAAGCTGAATTAAGCGCAAAAATCGCGCGATGGGCTCTTTTGTTACAAAATTTTGACTATGTAATTTCTCATAGGTCAGGTAAACAAATGCAACATATTGATGCTTTAAGTCGTTACCCTGTTATGATTATTTCTCCTGATGATATTACACAGAAGATAATAAAGTCGCAATCTACCGATGAATTTATCATAAATATGAAGAGTGCAGTCGAAAAATCACTTAATTCTGATTTTAGAGTTAAAAACGGCATTTTATATAAATTGATCCAAGATCAAGAACTTTTAGTCGTCCCACAAGCCATGTGCAATCAATTAATTCAACATGCGCATTCTAAAGGTCATTTTTCAGTACAAAAGACTACAGAAATTATTAAACGAAACGATTATATTCCAAATTTAGATAAGTTAACACAAACTTTCATCGCCAATTGCATCACATATATCTTGTCTACCAAAAAATCAGGTAAACCTGAAGGATTCCTCTACCCAATCCCAAAAAGTGACACTCCTCTCGATACATATCACATTGACTTTTTAGGACCCTTGCCATCTACGAACAAAAATTACAAACATTTATTTTCTGTAGTGGACGCTTTTACAAAATTTATTTGGATATATCCTGTTAAATCTACCCCTGCACAAGATGCATTAGATAAGCTAAAATAACAGCAAAAAGTTTTGGTAACCCTCGTCGAATAATCTCAGATAAAGGATCAGCTTTTACCTCCCAAGAATTTCAATCTTATTGTAATGAAGAAGGTATTGAGCACCTACCTATCACGACTGGAGTACCTCGCGGAAACGGACAAATTGAGCGTATGCATCAAACCATAATTGCAGTTTTAACTAAATTATCTATAGACGAACCCACAAAATGGTATAAACATGTGTTTAATGTCCAACGCGTAATGAACAGTACTGCCTCACAAACAACAAAATTCTCACCATTCGAATTAATGTTTGGCATTAAAATGCGAAATAAAGATGACATTCACATTAAACAACTACTGGAAGAAGAACATCTTCAATATGTAGTACATGATAAAAAAAACAATTGCGTAATATTGCTAAAACTAATATTTTACAATATCAAACACAAAGTAAATGTTATTATGATAAACGGAGAAAACCTCCCAAAAAATATCAAACAGGTGATTTAGTCGCTATCCAAAGAACACAGTTTGGACCAGGTTTAAAACATAAGCTGAAATATTTTGGACCATACAAAATTAAACCTATAAAAGGTAATGACAGATATGATGTAGAAAAAGTTGGTAATCATGAAGGTCCCAATACAACATCTTCCTCTGCAGATACAATGAAACCTTGGTCGAAGATGTAAATAATTTTTATCAAACTATTGTCTTGTGTATAATATATATTGTGTCTATTGCTGAACTATTCCTATATATATCGTTATTCCAGAAGAAATTTTCTTATATATATAACCTTTTCCTTTAGCATTATTTCAAGCACTAGAGTATCAATTAAAATATTTTTTCTTGTGTGTTATATCAACATGTTTGTGATACATTTGCATATAATAAAAATGAGCACGACGGAAGGAAAAGGCGAGCAACTGAGAATTAAAAAGACGAAGAAGACGATTCATCAAACAGCTTACGAGGAACATTCAAGAAGTTAAGACGAATCTTCACAACATTGACAGACGTGGCTCCTTCATTTGCTGTTGAATAGATGAAAACACAAAATTCTATTTTGTTAGTTATTTCTCTTGCTGGTTGCGCTTTCCTCTCTTTCTTTGTATTTTGCAGTTGCTGTTACTCTCGTCGCCAGGAGGACCTGAGCGTTTAGAATGGCCGAGTGTGAGATATGGAGTACCTGATGACGCACTTCAACATCATGACATCATAAAGTGCTTGCTGCTTCAGCAGCGATCCTGGTGTCAATGGTTAGAAAAGGAACTATAGTTGATTACAGACGACGGTCCAACTAAGAGGTGTTTTGAACCTTAACGGTTCCGAAATATAAGATGTTACATTCATAATCATTATTTTGTAATTATAATTGTAAATAACTGTAAATAATGTTTAATATACTATTGTTAAAATGCAAATTCGTTGTATTAGTGTATTAAACTAATCCACACACACACACACACACACACACACACACACACACACACACACACACACACACACACATATACATACACACATACATATATATATATATATATATATATATATATATATATATATATATATATATGTATATATATATTTTTCTCATCTTAGGGACAACGAAATGATTTATAGTTTAATCATTGTTGTAGCTATGAGAGAAGGAAAGTTAGTTGGTCAGTTTATTACAAACGCACTCTTTGTACATGAGTCGCTCAAGTGACAAGCATGTCTAACTGATACTCCATTTCCTTCCAGTTATTCTTTAGCATCTGTTGGTAATTATTCCCGTTACTCTAATTTATTCCAAAGCTATTACTTTGATACAACAATCCCCACAATAAGAAAGGTATTAATTATATTCCCCGTTTCTAATTTCTTAGACGTTTACAACGTGCAATACAAATGAATGAAACAAAATAACGTATAATCAATAATTCACATAACTTTATTATATTCAATATTATAATTTCGAATTAAAACATTTCATTTCGAACACCCTAAACTATCATTAGTTACATATTTTATAACACCCCGAGCCATATACAATGTTTACTCATTCTTTCGATATTTTATTATTTTCATTCATTTTTTTTTTGTCAAAATAATGGCATTTTTACTGCGCATAACAACAGCTTTCTCAGATGAATTTCGTCTGCATAAAATGATTTCTCTAAGCACAATTTCAGCCTTTCATTTGTTTTGTAGTGTGTTGCAATGTATTGTTATCCTCATTCGTCTTATTATTGAAGTGCTTTAATGTTTTTCCGCTAAACCTTTACAACAAACCAAACTTTTTTTTAATATATATAATAGCTCAAATTTAAATCAGCATTTAATGTAAATGCAAAACATAACTTTACCGAAGTGTATGAATAAATCAAATGGAAAATACTAATATTATAAAACGCAGTACAGTTATATTACACATACATAATTACATAACTAATAATTAAAAATTACTGATATATACAGCTTCAGATATTCGGTAATTATTTTGAATATTTCAGAAACTTTTAAAACAATACTAAAATTAGTAACAGTTTGAATATTAAATAAATTTTATTAATTTATTATTATTCTTCATTAAATAGAAGTCATACGTACAACTCAAAGTTCAAACAGGACAAGATGGAAATAAACTAAAATTTGTGCCATTCATCAAAGAATAACAAATATAAGGTAATTAACAACATTTTTGAAACTAATTAATGCCCAATTTAAATGTTGTTAAATAGATCAATAACAAAATATTTTTTTTAATATTGTACTCCGATTGGATGAAAAATTGATTTTAATATTAAATATGATGAATCTAGATTATATTCATGAGCTCTGTAATATGCAAAGCCAGAGTTTATTTAATGTGACATTAATGTAAAAAAAATAATAAACTCTTTAGTATTTTTCATGTAGAAACATTGAATAGGATACTTAATGTTATGTTATTAAAGAAATGTAAAATTACTATTAATCATACCTTTAATAAATCCTTAATTTTAAATAAATTATATTAATAGTATTTTTCAGCATATTATCACTCATGCTATATCAGAAAAATTTAATATAATTTTAAAAAGGAATCATTTTTACACAGACTGCTAATTTCACCTGAAAATGTATTCTCTTCTCCAATGTTAATAATTTTAAATATAACTAATAATTAAAAATGTGCATAAATACACAACTTTAGATTTTTCATGCTTCACAGCAATTCCTTAATTAGAAGGAAATTTGAATAATTATCAAACTATAGTAAAAATATTGTTTCTGTTCTCTGCGTGATGCAAGTAATGTTTTACCAAATGTTATGGATTTTATTTACTTTCAAACTATTAAATATAATTCCAGGAAAGTATTTAAAGGAGTTACTGCAATGATCCATTAAAATGAATATTTTCTAAACAATCATTAACACTTTTAAATATAACCATTAATTCTTGCAAATTAGGATATTCAAACCTAACCTAAATATTATATATATATATATATATATATATATATATATATATATATATATATATATATATATATATATATATATATATATATATATATATATATATATATATATATATATAAACCTGATCATTTTAAAAGCATTGTCTTTTTGATCAAATAAAGTTTTATTTAGCAATTAACAATTGGGGTTAAACCCGCTTTGAAACAAGCTAACAAAGAAGAACTAGTGGACGTACGAGCTACATCAAAAATGAAGTGTTTATTCCACGGCCTTTGGGGTTGTTGGTACATTTGGCGTAAGGAAAAATGAGCCAACTTTTAAAGCGCTGGCGCCAACATCCCACTGGGCCTCGAAATATCATTTGAAAACAGTTTACAAATGAGAAATTAGAGAACACAGATACATAATTTAATTACACAACACAGATAGATAATCTAATCTACAATAAAACAAAATAATAACAAATATTTAAACAATAGGTAAAATTGCAATTTTATATACTGGTCTTTTGACAAAAAATTTCCATTTGGTAATTTCAATTTAACACTATGGATTTTATTATCAGCACCAAATTCTTTAGCTTGAGCATCTCTAACTAAGACGTCACGATCATGATTAAGTTCAGCACAGCTAATAAATTACCAATTGTTTCCTTTATCTGCAGCTTTCGAATGAATATGAAAATAAAACTTAGAATTCGAATTAGTTTCAAATAATTATAATACAGTTTATAGAAATGGTCAAAAAAGTCATTGGGGGCAATAGATTGAGCGTAGGTGTTCACTAATGGTTTAAGTTCTTTTGTAAATGCAGGATCAGTTGATGCACAATCATAGAGTGCTGTCAAGTTTAAATCACGATATAAAAACTCAGGACCAAGCGTCCAAAGTTTGCACTCGATAAGTTCATCCATGGAAAGTCCTCTTGACAATCGATCAGCTGGGTTGTCTTTTGATTGAACATGATGTTATTCAAATTCGCTCGTTAAGTCCGTTATTTGGACAACTCTGCTGGTTACAAAGCACTTTAAATGATGAGGTGGTGTTCGTAAAAGCTCCAAGCATGGAAGTGTCACTTGTTTAACTGGTGCTATTCTAGATTTAATGCATAACAAATGCACCCTGATGTTATTGAAGCAATCTTTGCTGCGGACAAAAATACAAGCTCCATAAGCTTGTTCTGAAGAATCTGAAAAACCATGAATTTCCACAAGTGTAGTTTCCTAAGGGATGACACAGCGGGGAATTTGCAACAAGTCGATGTTTTGTATATTACGAATAAAATTCTGAAATTCTAATCTTTCTTTCGCAGAAAATTTGTATCCCAAGGTAAACGTAACAACCATAATTTTTTAATTAGAATTTTCGCTTTCACAATAAGAGGTCCAACCAGACCCAAAAGGTTATATAATTTGGCAATGATTGATAGCATTTGCCTTTTTGTTAAGATGGTCGGGTAATCAGTACTGTTCGAAGTAAAGTGAAAGCTATCTTGTTTATAATTCCAAAACATTCCTAACGTTTTCACAGTAAGCACTTTCATAATTTCCAAAGACATATTCTTGATCATCTGTTGGTTCTTGTGAAAGTAGTTCACGATTGTTAGAACTCCATTTATACAAATGCATTCCACCTGCCTTCAACATGCTTATTAATTGATGCTGAATTTTTAAAGCTGTTTCTACATTTGTTGCACCACTGAGCACGTCCGTTATTCCGTTATTACACGCCCGACATAAAAATCCTTTTAACAACCGGTGAGTAGTGTAAATTTGCCGGTTCTGGAACAGCGGCACGATTGAGTTGAGTTGTTTCACTCATGATGCTGAGTTGAGTTGTTTATCTCCTGCTGCTGAGTTGAGTTGTCTCTCGCTTGCTGTTGAGTTTAGCTGTTTTTTTCTTTCTGCTGAGTTTTGGTTTTGATTTCTTTGATAGAGTTGGGTTGTGATTCATCTTGCTGCTATACTGAGCCGTTAATTTCGCTCTCCTTAAAAGAGTTGAAGTGAACTGATTTGGAAGATTTTTTATATTTAGAATTCCTATGCGTTTGGAGGCAACAGTGAAGTTTACATTTTAGAGATGGCAACACTATGCATTGTCTGAAAGATGAAATAAGTTCTAAAATATTTTTTAGAGTCAGTGCTGCCATCTAGTTCCAAAATTAAAAACTTGATATAATTTAACAAAATTAGAAAAAAGAAATAATAACAACGATGGATTATAGGATCGAACTCACAAACTTAAAAAGTATTCGTGGATCAACGATTTATTTTCATGCTTTAAATCGTTGATCCCCGAATACTTGACTATCCTGTAGAATGAATGGCTCTTTCCGGCATTTCTACAGTCCCAATGTAATGAAAACTCTCCAAAAAGTCAATTAGCGGCGGCACCGGCGGCATACTTAATGAGTCTTTTATTTCAAAATGATTATCGTCTTAATTGTATTAAATAGAATATGTGAGCAACATATTATCGTGATTCTAATTGTATATAAGTGAAATACGTTACATTTTCGGAATGCATTTATTTCAAATAAACCTGATTCTTTTCTAACACGTGCATTCACTTCAGTTTCTTTCTCTATGAGAGTTGAGAAGTACTCTTACTGGATTCCTATTTGGTAATGGAAATTTTTTTAAGAATAGGTGGCAACATGTCCGCCGAAACAAAGTCAAACAGGTTTTACCTTGTGAATGCCTGCTTACACAGTGTCGCTAGCACGTTTGTCGTACAAAGTATTTTCAGCATCGTAAACTTATTCTTTATCGAGAGTTTAATTTATTCAAAATATTCTTAAAAATGCCAAATGCTTCAAAAATATTGCATTTTAATTTTTATACTGGTGATATTACTGAGACATCTTCATTTCTACCGTCAAAGTCCTATCCTAAAAATGTTTTTCATCTGGGTGATAGTGTATTTGCAGTAGTGAATTCTTTTATTGGATCAACTCGAGTGCATATACGAAAATACAGGGTGGCGCATAGCAGACGGATGAATATCAAAAGTCAATAGAACAAAAAATATTAAAGAAAAACAATGTTTTTGATTTTGTTCATATATACTGACAAGGGAAATTAGAGTTTAGACAGTTTTGAATAAAATATCACCCAAATGGCGGTCCTCACACTCCACACATTGCCTAAGCCTTTTGCTGGAATTTTCGTGGACTCTTTCCGGCATTTCTACAGGAACCTGTTGGATGCTGGCCTGAATTTTGCCTATAAGGGCTTCCAGGGTCCTAGGACAGTCGTTGTAGACGAGGGATTTTAGGTAGCCCCAAAAGAAAGAATCACAGGGGGCCAAATCTGGAGACCGCGCTGGCCAGTGCAAATCGCCTCGCTTGGGGATGATCGCCTCGCTCAGGGAATCGGTCACGCAAAACATCCATACAAACTCTTGCCGTATTGGCCGTGGCCCCATCCTGCTGAAACCAGATGTCATCCAGGTTCATCTGCTCCAGTTCAGGCAAGAAAAATGTATGGATCATATTGAGGTAACGTACAGAAGTCACAGTTGCCGCTCGATCATTTTCTTCAAAAAAGTAGGACTCGATCATCCCCACCCTCGACAAAGCACACCAAACTGCGACTCTGTCAGAGTGTAGGGGCCTCTGGTGGAGCTCCTTAGGGTTTCTCTCACTCCAGTAGCGCATTTTCTGTTTATTTACAGAACCGCTGAGGTGAAAATGTGCCTCGTCAGAGAAGAAAACAGACCCATACAACCACACACGTCTATTAGACGTCTTTTAAAGATTCATAGAGTCCAAAAGACGTCCTGGATACCTTTTGGATGTCATAAAGACGTTCATGGTCAGATGTGAACTGGATGGTCTTCTGTCGACTACATATGAACGTCGGATTGACATCCACAATGGATGAGTTTTGGAGTATTAACATTTGGATCTGTAATAGACGTAATTCATATGTCCATGATAGATGTAATTTGGACGTCCATGGTGGACGTACTTAAGACATTCATAATGGATGTTATCCTGACATGAATTAAAAGTAAGTAATTAACTGCAATTGTAATTATTTTTGTTTATTGCTTCCATAATTTTAAATTATCGTTTGCCTCACAGTCTACAGTCGTTTATTGCTACCACAGACTAATATTTATTGATCTGATTGCTACGTTAAGAAGTGTTTAACGAAGTAAGTTAAAAAATAATTGCTTTTCATTTATCGATTCATATTTTAGTCTTTTTAAATAACTTATTTTTATTCCAAGGAAGTCATAATAGAAATAAGGTTTAAAAACTGAGTAGTGTTATCTAAGTGTAGAAATCCAACCATGTTTAAATGTATTTTTACTTTAAAAAATTACATTTGTAACTATTTTAAATTAACGTTAAAAGATAAATATTGCTTTTATTTATAAATTGTGCTTGATAGCGGAATGTAATAATTTTTTTATGTCATTAAATTTTAAATTTATTTTTAGGCTGAAAAAATGCAGACATTGCGATTAGGATGAAAATTGCTGGAAGAAAATAATGCAAAGTAATTTTCTTTAATAAAAATCCTTTTTTCTCTCCAAAATTACTTAAATTTATTATTATTTTGACATACAAAGATTTATGTATTTATATCTTGATTTCAACAAGATAAATATTAATCAATATTAGGATTTGATTCAAAGATTTAATGTTTAATTAAAATAGTTTTTACTGTTGAATTAAAAATCTTAGTGTTTTTTTTATTGAATATCAAATTTTAAATCAATAATTCAAGATTTTGCTACTTAGCTAGAATTAATGATATCATCCAATTATTTTAATGTATGCTGGGCTAATATTTTAAAAGAAGAGCTATTAAAATGTATACTTGAAAATTTATTTTTGTATTTTATAGTTAAATGGAAGATACGTTTATTTCCTATACCAGATTTGGAATTCTTACTTTCCTGGAGAATCCTCTGGAAGATTTAAATTTGTTGTCTACTAAAGGTTTTAGAATTTGAAGTAAGCATTTTTTTTATCTTAATGGAAAATGATGTTTAAGATTTTGTAAAATGATTTAGTATGAATTGCTTACATCTTCAGTGATTTAGCATTTAGAATGTAACTGTGTGTGATCTGTGAATGTGATTTTCTATAAGATTTTCTATACACTTAATTTGGTAGCAAAATTTCCTACTTCCATAATGCTTATAATACTGGATATTTTTTATATTCTTATTTTTTATTATTTTGTTTGATACTCTTACAAAAACTATCTTATCATAATATCTTCAAAATTAATAAAAAAATTAATTTTTTTTATTAAAATTATTTTTTTAATTGCACTTTATATATCTAAGTAAATTAATATAAAAATGTTCATTTTCAGGAAAAAAATCATAAATTTTAATAGCAAATGAAACTCTTAATACATTGATTTCATTTCCACTAAAGTTATTTTTAAATCAATATTGTTAAAACCTTTATGTATGAGAAAAATTTAGTTTATTGGAAAAATGAAATTAGTAACTAAGTGAAATTTCTGAAAACCATTTGCTTGTATATGTATACCCTGAAATGAAGTTAAGAAGCATGCTCTCAGTGAAATTAAAAACAAAGTGATTACGTAAACAGAACAACAAACAAAATTTCTGGAATGAATATTATATGTGTATTTCCATTCAAATTCTGTTGATTAAATAAATGATGCTCTGATTTAGATTTAAACAGAAATATCCATATTCTTCTATTTTTAATTGCATTCCCTTAAAGTTATTTTGTAGTGAATCACTTTTCTACAGACTTCAAAGATTTTACTAGCAAAAATAAACTGAAATGGCATCTACGTTTCCCACAATAACTTGATTTTTATTTCCATTAAATATCTGTCTTCTTTATTAATCTAATTTGAATATTATTAAAAAAGATGTACACATTTGATCACAGTAAATATCATTTATTTATTAAATGTTGATTGGAAATTCATTTTTTCTATAGTGTTTCATATTCTGCTCTGCTATGCATGAAAAATTGCTTATGATGGGCTGAACCTAGTTAAAAATAAATTGAAAAAATAATTTGTTTTTATAAATAATTAGCTTTTTATATTTATAAGATTTTAATTTTTTTATTGTGTTATGCTTTAATTATTTTGGTTGATGAAGTTGAATTGTATTTTAAGAGATAAAATGTACCTTATTTAAAAATTCTAAATTTTGTTTTCCTTTTCAGTTAAATGAGAATAACAAATTTATATACCTGAGGATGAGATTAAATTTAAAATAAGAAAATTAAATTTTTTTTAAATTCTTCTATATTATTTATGCTTATTTGGAACTAATGTAGAGCAATAGAAAATATATCCTTTAAAGGATTAAAAGCATGGCTATTTGTTTCTACTGAGTGCAAAGTGTAAATAAACATTTCATGTACTAAATTTTATTAAGAGTTTACTGTTGTAAAAATGATAAAAATGTTTAATCAAAACATTTAATATATTCTTTACTAAATAACATTTCTGTTTACATTGAGCACTAATATGTAAATTCAATTCTTCATTTGATTATTTAAGTTTTGTTCTTTTAATGGTAATGTTAAATTTTACCTATTAATCTAACTCTTGTTTTTCTAATTTGAAGATTCATTACAAATTTTAAACATTTTGTAATTTCAGTTATTTAATCAATTCCAAAGGGAAAAAGATTAAATAATATATTTTCCCCAGAAATTAGTCCCTTAGGTTTAGCATATATGTAATTAAAAAGATAAACATTTCTAAAATTGGTATTATGATATTTAACTTGCCATGGATCTAAACTGGACCAAAATGAGGCGTCTACTGGATTAGAGTACATCCACCTGATGTCATATCGACGTCTACTGGACGAAATTGTGTCGTATGGGGCTGTTACTATACTATAGTTGATTTGATTTTGTATTGTTTAAATAGTTATTTTTTATATATAAATGCTGTATTAAATGTAGGAATATATTAGATTTATTTTTCTAAAACTTATGTGAATTTTATGCTGTAAATAATAATTATTATTATAACTATATAATGTTTGGATGTTGCCAAATTTAATACAGTAATTTCAAATTAAATTTTAAAATGTTTTTAATTATAAAATATTTATATTTTTATTTGTTTTGTTTCAGTGCCACTTTTTAAGCTTGTCTGGGGGAACTTCTTCCGGGGATTGCATCATAAGCATCACTGAAAAAATTGATGGCCAATAAACTTGCACCTGAGTTCAGTTATTTTGGTGTTACGAATAAATCCTTTAATGAACTGAATATGAAGCAGTTAGTTTTAGGTAAGTGCAATGTTTGAATAAGCATGTCATTGAAAGTTTTCTTTTGTAGAAATGATGAAAAAATACACTTTTCTCATAAAAAAATTTTTTAATGAAATATATTTATGTAAGCGCTAATATATAAATTCAATTCTCTGTTTGATTACTTAAGCACTGTTTTCATTATAAAAGTAATGTTCAATTCTATCTGATAATTTGAAAGTGTTTGTAACATACTTTAAGCATTTTGTAATTTTAATCATTTAATCAAACACAAAGGTTACCATATTTACAAAGCTGATATTTCTTAGAAATTGAATTACTAAATATATATTTAAAACATTTACTGAATTAAAATAAAAATATTTCTAACTATGTTTTTATAAAGTTACTTAATGTCTTAAATTAGTGAAGGAAATTTTTGATACTTTTCTGATTAATTTACGCTGTTTTTTAATAATGAGATTTACATCCAATCAGTTTAATGTATTAATCAGATAGATAAGAAATAAATTAAATATTGATGAAAATTGTCTTCAGGATTTTTACTATTTTGTCTGAGGTTATTCATCTGAAAATGTTAATCGTTATTGCTAATTATTTTAAATGTACTTTATTTTCAGATGCTGCGTGGTGAACTCCACAGTATTCAAAGACAACAGATGGTGAAATTATATTTATTAATATTTATGTATAATGTAAATAATCAGAATAAAAATGTGTGCATTAAAAATATAATCTATTAGTTTGTTATATTTTTCTTGGATGAATTAAGATTTATACTCTCTTGCTGGAATTTTTTCTTAAACAAATTTTAACATTTACAAAGGAAAATAATTCAGCTTTTAAACAATGAAATAAGTAATTTTCAGAATTTTTGTCATAATAATTTGGAATATTCAATTGAGTGGAAAACTTGAATTAAATAAAAGTTTCTCTTTTTATCTTTTACAAAAAAAGACATTGTTGAAATAATATCTAATTAGTTAAAATATTTGGCTGAGAAATAATTCTTATAAGTTTCTCTTACTACAAAATTAATTAAAAAAATAAAGTATGAACAATAATTTTGCTGACATTAAAATAAAAAAAATTACACTCCACAAATAAAAATATCCTTGACTATATTATTACTTTCTAGTTATAATAGTAATTCATTAATTTATGCATTCACTGGAAACTTCTTAGAAGTAATATTTAACTTTTCCAAAGAAAAAAGAATCGTTTTATTTTAAACAATAAGAAACTAAATTTTCAAAAGGTTAACCATAAAATAATGAGCATAAAAATAATACTAATTTATCAATTGTGAGAATTTTATTACATTAACTAAACTTGAACAGTAAATCTGTCAGAAATCTAGGATATTTGACTGAAATTAAGAAAAATGTGATGCTAAAGCAATTTCATAAGTAACAAGCTAATTAAAAATAATTTTCTCTTTGCCTAGTGGACAAAAATATATGAGCCACTAAGATAGATGAGGGATTATTTCAAAATCTACGCACATCTAGAATACATCCATAAAACTACCTAGTATAGAGCAGTGCGTATGAATACATCCAAATTTCGTCCATAAGCCATCCACTGGCAACGTCTCGTAGACGTATAGTGGACGTAAAATAGGTGGATATTTGACGTGCCATGGATCCAAACTGGACCAACGGATCGGCGTCTACTGGATTCGTCCAGTAGACGTCGATATGACATCTCGCTGATGATGTCATATCGACGTCTACTGGACGAATTTGTGTTGTATGGGGAGTCTGGAGGCATCGCAGCAAGCATGTTTTCGCTACTGCGTTGACGTTCTTCATAATCCAGTGGTTTTAACTCTTGAGCAACAACCATCTTATAGGGGTGTAAATGGAGTTGTCCTTTGAAAATTCTTTGAAGGGAACGTCTTGAAAGTCAAAGGGCGTCAGCCTGTTTACGAAGGGAACGCCTAGGAGACTGCTCAACCGCAGCTCGAACTCTCGTTGTTTTCCGGGGTTGAGACAGTTCTCCTAGGGTCCCTCCTTATCGAGGACACATTTCCTGTGTCCCTAAAGGCTTTCACCCACGCAAGAATTCTATTCCGATTGGGAACTCGAGCGCGAGGGGCGATGTGGAATTCCAAACGGAAAGCGCGCTGCACGCGGACAATCGAAGGTCGTTTGAAAAATATGCTTCCACGCAAAACACACGCTGCACTACTGACCATTCCATCTTGTAAACTGACCTTGATTTGGAGACAAATTTCCGATCTCGCTCTTTCGAACCACGACTCCTTCGAGCAGCGCTCGAGCTAACCAAACTCGTCGGCTAAGGTCCTTAAATCTTCTTTTTGGGCACGGTAAAGGAAGGCCATTCTTGATCTCAAAAGTTCTTATTTTATAACTTATTATTTAAATTAAGTTAATCAATTAAACAAGTTTTGTTAAGCAACATTAATTAAATACTAATTGTTAAATTAATCAAATACATGTTTTTTTAATTATTTTTCAACAATAATATAATTTGAAAATATTTTTCACATTTATCACATTCTAAGACTAGAAACAATACAGAAAACTAGTAAAGATATGTTGAAATTATAATTCAAATTAAATTACAAACCAAAAGTTATAATAATATCTAAAGTTATTTCATTTTTTTTAAAAAAAAGGAAAAAATACTAATAATAAGCAATATCTTCTAACAACTTCAATTATTATTCAATTAATAAATTACTTCCATAATAATTAAACAAATAATACACAATTTCTTCTAAGTAAAAACAAAATTATTTCTAAAAATAATGAATTTTATTTTTTACATTTTTTTAAATAAATTCAAAAATTAATTTTCGCATTCACTTGACAATCAATTCCACATCATTAGTTGAATAATTACTAAATTATAAGCAAATTATTTTCAATGTAAAAACATTTAATGTTCTTATACTTTATTTAATAAAAACCCATATCTTATTAAAATTTTAAACTATAATATACTCATAGACAATATTCAAAATAAACAAATAAATACAAAACATTTATTTCTAATATCCTATTTTAGCAATGTCATAAAATATAAAATTCTACAAAGTATTATTTTCTTTCACAAAAGAAATAAAAAAAATTTTAAGATATCAAGAATAAAACAAAATAATAATATCATTACACAACAGAAATATTATTTTTATATTTTGTTTTGTTTTCGTTATAAAACTTAATACATTCCTCAGCCATTACTTCGACTTCTGTACTTTTGTCTAGATAGAACATTGACTCTTTTTTTATACAAAGAAATTATTCTAACTGAATTCTTTCAACGAAAATAAACAAAGATAATCAGTTTTTAATTTAACTCTGCAATATCAAAAGCTTATTCTAATTAAAAAAAACAAAAAAAAAACAATCGATTTCTTTTGATTTCATCCCTTCACGAACAATACAGAACAGCGTTTAGAGTCACTTCTGTTTTACAATGTAAACAGTTTAAATTCAAGAATTTTACTGAACACATTATACATTTCAAAAGATTAAACTTCACTATACATCCAAATTGACGTGCAGAAAAATATATATCAAATACATGCAATATTACTAGACGAAACTTATAACATTCACATGCACACGTCTGAACAAAATTTAATCAAAACAGAAGTTATAACGACTAATAACGGAACTAATACTACAAAAACAAAAATTATGTTATTTGGATTAGTTTTAATACAAAACATGCTATTATTACAACATGCCAACATTATCAGGATGATAATGAAATTTGTTAGAACAAAATAAAGCTTACCTGTTTTCTGGATGAAAACGATATAGTTCGGCGAAATTCCGATATGAAATACATCTGTTCCGTTTCTGGATGAAGAACGACTCAGGAAAATTCACAAATGGAATGCATTCCGGATGAACACATAATCAGGGAAATTCCGATGTGAAATTATAACTAACACATTAATATAGCTAAAACTCAAAACCAATAAATAGAAAACAGTGGGAAGGGCCACTAGTTGGAGCGCCATTTGTAGAGGACGTAAGAAAATGTAGTTAGAATTAGGCAAAAAAAAAAACATTATATTTTATTACGATATTACACATGATTAAAAAATAGTTACAAAGAAAATATTTAATAATAAGGTTACATAGTACCTGTACAGTACAAACTATAAACAATGTTATTTACGAACCGGATGGTTCGACTTCCATTCCTCAGTCCTCTATTCTCTCTTCTAACTCTTTTGGATATAGAATATTTTGTGTATTGGCCAGTAACGCCATCTATTGTCGGTATAGTTAATATGGATCTGTTACAAACTGAAAAAAGTATTTTAATTAAATATTAAATCTTAGAATTAAGAAAATCCTAAAAATAATCTAAATTTGAATCGAATTCTGTAACTAGTAGGGTATCCCCCCCCATTGGCGACCATTGCGACATTTTTTCGTCACCAAGTTAAGTGCATGTTTTTTAACGCAGGAATTTTCCCAGAGTTCCAAAAATAAGCATTTTAGAAAATTTTAAATCACATAATAGTATAAAAAAATTTAAAAAGTATTACTCCAAAATGAATAAAAACTTTTTTGTTGGGTTTGCCTTTCTTCAAAACAACCGGTAGAAGAGATAAGTAAATAAAAATAATAGACTTACTTGATATGACGTCAAGCTCACATGTCGAATATGCTCGGTGATATTTTCTGTTTGATGCATTCGTTGTATAAACTGTGTTAAATTTGAATACAATAGGTTACAATTAGTTCTGGGATGATATTTATTCTGCCATTTTGTTCGTTTGCTTCCAATCCGTTCATTTATATTTCATATTTCAGTGAAACTAATTTTGTGAAAAACTTTACTATGTTAAAATAAAATGGTGACTAAATTTATATTGACGTTTTTGAGAAAAAAGAAATTTGACTGTTATCAAACTTAGCAAAAAAGAATCTAAAAAATATTTTTCCAATGATAGATTCCGCTACTGGTATTTAATATATTTTACACCATTGATTTAAAAAAGAATACACATGATAATTGATTGATTTAAAAAAATACAATTTAATTAAGAAATATATATATATGTATGTGTACATTATGTACATGAAACATACATACAGGGTGTCCAGAAAAGGACTCCCTGATTTCAAAATTAAATATCTCGAAAATAAAGATCGATAGAGGAATGCAGTAAACGGTATGTTTATAGTGAAAGCTGTAAGAATTTTATACAGCAGTTTGAAATAATAGTTACAAAAGCTGCAAATAGATGGCGCTAAAATCGCCATATGTAATGTCTAGTATAAATAGTGATCCGAAGCCCAGAACGATCAGTTCCACTATTGAAGCGTGAAAGAAGGTTAGCGTACCGAAGGAAGAGATTAAAACCATGTACTCAATTGAACAACGCGTTTTTCTGGTGCTAGAGTACCACAGGTTAAAAGAGATTCCTACGGCAACAAGTCGCAGTTTTTAAGTACGATTTAATGTTCAAAAAGGACCCGATGCGAAAATCATTCATATGCTCTTCGCCAAATTTCAACGAACAGGCAGCGTAACTGATGATCTAGTGGGGAATGTAAGCCGCAAGCAAACTGCAGTTACGCCTGAAAATGTCGCCGCAGTTTCTGGAATTATTCAGTAAAATCTAATGTCATCCATCTGTAGAATTGCACTGGAGACTGGTTTGAAGTGTTCCAGCACGCATAAAATACTGAGAAAGAGCCTGCACACGTTTCCATTCAAAATTCAAACTCACCAGGCCATACCTGTACGAGCTGTGCAACAACGGGTTGACTTTGCTAATCAGATGCTCACAATGATTGATATTGAAGGATTTGATGTTGGCTGCATCTGGTTTACAGATGAAGCACACTTCCACCTGAATGGATTCGTGAATAAACAGAACTGGCGATTTTGGGGTTCCGAAAATCCATATTGGTGTGAAGCGAAACCCCTGTATTCTCCTAAAGTTACTGTGTGGGCTGCAGTATGCAACAGAGGCTTTATTGGCCCTTTTTTCATTCGAGAAACGGTCACTAGTGAAAGTTACGTTGCAATTTTGGAACAACTTATCGCCACACAGCAAGTGTTAGAGGATAGACCACGTACTGAATGGTTTATGCAAGATGGAGCCCGACCACATCGTACCGAACAAGTGTTTCGCTTTCTTGATGAATACATCGGGAATCGAGTCATTGCTTTAGAATATCCCAAATTTACTGGTGCAGGCATGGATTGGCCTCCATATTCGTCGGATTTGACTCCTTGTGACAATTTTTTGTGGGGCACATTGAAAGATATTGTCTACCCGAAGAATCCTGTCACGCTGGATGAGCTTGAATCGGTGATCTGTGTGGCATGTGAATCCATTTCTGTTGAGACACTGCGAAATGTGATGGCAAATTTCATTCTTCGCTTGCGCCACCTCTGTAGTGCCAATGGTGAACATTTTGAAAACATTGTGATGTGATTTTTTGCAAAGAATGTTTTCATACGATTATTTCATTTATGTATGCTGATTTGAGCTGTACAGCGCCATCTGTTAGCAGCTTTTGTAACTTTTATTTCAAACTGCTGAATAAAATTCTTATAGCTTTCACAATAAACATACCGTTTACTGCATTCCTCTATCGATCTTTGTTTTAGAGATATTTAATTTTGAAATCAGGGAGTCCTTTTCTGGACACCCTGTATATGTATGTTACATTGGCTAATGTAACATATATGAATATATATGCTTTTTAATTAAACATACATTGAAATACGAATACAATAGAAACAATACATGTCAGCAATAGATTTTAAATAAAATAATTACACCTTTTCCGAAATTTGGTACTCCTCCCAATTAATTCCCGAAACGATTTCAATAAATTTATTAAAACAATCAACGTTTGCCGCTATGCAAGCTTTATGGAACATGCATTGCAAGGTAGAATTTAAAATCTGTATTACGATTGTAAGTAGGTAACGACTCATTTACATGCCTCCAGATACTTTCAATTGCATTCGTGTGACACCTAGTTTCGGGATCAACAAATGTCAACTTATGGTTGACTTTTAAATGTTCAAATCCCTCCTGAGTTAAACAATCATAGCTCTTCCAACAGTCGGAATACATGGAAGTGCCGGGCAAAATCCAATCCTTTATAATTTTTAATAAAATTTCTTGTTTTTTATCGTGAACAGCAAATAGGAAATCTCTCCTGGAACCCCTCTCAACTCCTCCAAATACCCACCGACCCTCAATCTTATGCCCCTTGTTATATTTCCGTTTGTCAAATTTTGATTCCTCAAATTCTATGATTTTACCCTCCACCCTTATTTTTTCTGATGAATGTTCGATATGATCTAAAATTGTTTCATTGATAAATTGCCTCTAATCGGCCAAAGTATATTTTGCAAAGGAATACTCCTCAATTATCTGTTCTGTTTTTGAACCCCTCAAAATTTCATATGTGATGAATTAAACCTCGAACAATTTTAATTTGGAATGTTAAAACCACGAATCATGCCTGATTGATTTTTCTGTATTGCATTCTTTCCCCCCCAATAACTTTTCTACATACCAAAGTAAAACCATCGGAATAACCTTTCTTTGTCCTAATATTCATCTCATATCTACATTTCCTGCAATTCGTGCCTTTTTTTAATTCAAGTTCCGTCAAAAATTAATTAATAACTGTGATTAATGAAATGATCCTATGATTAATGAAATAAAAAAATTCAATTCAAAAAAATTCGAGATTTCCAACTGTTGGTCTAGAGCATAGGTTCCCAAAGTGATCCAGGTGGACCCCCAGGAATCCATAAAAGACCACACAGGGGACCACGTAGATGTGAAAAGAAAACAGGGGTTTACAAGTTGTAAGTGGGGGTCCACGAAAAATTTTCTGGTTTTCATAATAAAGAACAAAAATTTTGGCTTGGATTTACCTACCAACGTAGGCAGGTTGCATCATTCACTAGGCAGATACTCATAAATATTGGAGACTCAATTCAAACTCAGGATTGAAAAGAATAATAGATAATAGTACTTGGTAAATTGAAATTAATGAAGTAAAATAATAGTCGGAGCGAATTCTCCCAGTTTCCGCACTTGTCACAGATAGAATGTCTTGATGAGGATATTCAGACTTACGCTCAACATTTAAATACCCAGCATGATGATTTCAAAAATAGATTTGAAGATATTCTGACGATAGAAATTCTACCATTTATCATAACCCCATTTAATGAAACGGAAAAGGCGAATGTGGTATTACAAGAAGAGCTACTTGAGCTCAGCACCAACGAGGAACTAAATGTGAAATTTAAGAAAGGCTATCAAATATTTTGGCTGCAGGCAGAAATCCCTGAAAAATATCCTGGGCTGTGGGAAATTGTGAGAAAATTTTTGATAGCGTGTGTTTCCCTCTTCATATCTTATCGAAATAAGTTTTAGTGCCGTTTACAACTTGTTAACAAAAAAAGGAGCAGATTGAACATCACAGAAAGGGGAGATTTGAGACTACTTCTAGCAAAACTGAAGCCAAATATTGATAATTTGCTGTCAATTCATCAATTACATCCGTCTCATTAAAAGTATGATTATTTCTTATTGTTGATTTACATTTCAGAGTTCATGGTTGATTTTTTGTCAGTTGTTGATTGTTTGTAATAATAAATGTTTATAATTTTGTATAACCACAAGTATTATTTTAATAAATAAGATACAAGAAAATGTGCAACTTTTTTTTCTACCCCCAATTTAGGATGATATTTTTTCGGAGTTTTGGGAATATAGTAGAAATGTAGCAGCAGGGGTTCATCGAAAATAGTAAAACTTTGAAAGTGGTTCACGAGAAAAAACAAGTTTGGGAACTCATGGTCTAGAGCTTGAAAAAGTAAAGTATCCATAATTATTTGCTTTAATTTTAGTCAAAATTATATCTCTTGGAATTTCTCTACAATACTATGCACAGCAGGCATTATGGAAAAATATATAATAAAAATATAATAATAAATTTAAAAAATATGTTAGAAAAATATATAATAAACAAAATAAAAAAGATGTAAATCATAAATAAACAAAATTAAATTGGAAAAAAGAACAGTTAACGATGCTATGCCGCTGGTGATAACGAAACACAACAGCTAACAGCGATCGAATGGCTTTGAATTGAAACTTAGTACAAAAACTTCGAATTGAAAAGTAGAACAAAAAGTAAAAATTGAAAGTAAAACGAAAACTTCAAATTCGTTTGCCACTGAAAAGAAGAATTTATGTGACGTAAAAATGATGTAAAACATGAGAAAAACGAAATCTGGTAACAAAAAAATTTGAAAAGTAAAAAAAACTTAAATTGGCAACACTATAATCAAAACGAAGGACGATAGATTTGGCGAGAAATCACTTGGGGGTTGATATCATACTTACACCCAAATCCTAATAATGATTAATGTTTATTTAGTTGAAATCAAGAGATAAATTGACAAAATAATAATATATAAAAGAAACTGGAGAGAAAAATATTTTGAATTTGCAGGAAGCCAACGCGTTCGCTACGCTCTGCCGCTGAGTTATTTATTCAAGAATTGAACGAAATATGTGCATTTTGCTAAAAATATCATGGTTCTCGCTTTTGTAAAAAGGCGTTTTTCATCACACTGGAAGAAAATATCGCAGTTATAAGAAGGAAAAGATTGTGCTGGGTCTGCTTGGCTAAAGGTCATGTTGCTTCTAAATGCCGATCTCAAATAATTGTGATCGAAAAGACATTTGAAATTTATGTGACCAAATATGGGATTCACCCAAACAAGGAATAATTGATTCCCCCAAACAAGGAATAAATGACAAAAATATTAATGAGAAAACAGTTGATTCCTTACATTCTCGTGCAATGAATGAAGTTTTATTTATTTTTTAAACTGTTGTTGTAAATGTACTTGGCATTCAGAAAGAGCGTAAAGCTAGAGAATTTTCGATAGAGGATCGCAAAAATTATATATTTTGAAATCTACTGCTGAAGAGTTGGATTTTAATTGGCTATGAGAAGAGGAATTTTGCCATTCCTTATTTTGCGGAATGAAAACAAGGATGTATAAACATAACTGTTATAAAATTTACTTGAATTGTACTACTTGGTATACGGGATCCTATTGAGCAAAGTTCAAGAGAGGAAGCGGAAACAGCTGTTATGCTTCACTTTTAAGAAACAATTCGACAAAAAGAAGATGGAAGATACGCGGTCCATATGCCTTGGAAAATGGATAATGCGTTTCTAACTGAAAATTACGAGTTGTGCTTGAAAAGACTTGAATTTACTCCAGGAAATTTGAAAAAATCGGTTTTAAAGAAAAATATCATGAAGTCTTTACAGAATGGCTAGAAGAAGGAGTTATTGAGGAAGCTCTTGGCGAAGAGTTACCAGCTGATGCCCATTACCTTCCGCATAGACCCGTCATCAAAGAAACATCTGCAACATCTTCAATGAAGATAAGACCAGTTTTTTATGCTTCTACTAAGATCCAAAACCATACCCATTATAACCATAATCTCCATAACCATAACCTATAACTTTCCGTCATTAAATGACTGTTTGGAGACAGGAAATAATTTAATTGAAACAATTCCTTCTATTTTGGCGAGATTTCTATTGAAACCAATTGGTGTAATTTCAGAACATCAAAGGGCTTTTCTACAAATATCCTTACATGAGAAAGATCGTGATTTCGTACGATTTCTTTGATATGACAATGAGAGTAATATCCGAACTTTCCGTCATACTCGAATTGTCTTTGGCATCACCAGTAGCCCTTTTCTGTTAATGGCGGTTATTAATTACCATTTATCAAAAGAATCAATAAAAGAACGGTATGCTGATGAATTTCTTAACAAATTGCAAAACAGTTTTTATGTCAATAATTGTGTAACTAGTGTACAAAATTCTACCGAACTAGAAACATTCATCGAATCTGTAACTAATGTAATGAAAGAAGGAATGTTTGATGTCAGAAGATGGGAAAGTTCTACCATCACTGCATCTTCAGAAAGTACAAGAACACCAGTATTAGGATTGATTTAGAACAAAAATTTAGATTTCTTAGAAAAATAGACTCAGAATTTTTGAAAAAAAAATCTTTGATGAAAGCGAAAAGATAACTAAAAGGAAAATACTTACACAGGTTAGTCGAGTATTTGATTCCATAGTTTTCCTTGCACATATTATGATTCAACCCAAGATTTTACTGCCAGCCACTTGGAAAATCAAATAATCATGGGATGAAGAAGAGAACGAGGAAATAAAGAAGACATTTTTAAAATGGATTAAGCAACTGAAATATTTCAAAATATAAAAATCCCAAGATTGATATAGGTGTGATAGAGGATCCAATTTAAGTATCCATATTTTTGTCGATGCCAGTAAGACAGCTTATGCGGCATGCATTTTCTTAAGAAGTGAATCTAGTGCGGGTTTAGTGACTGCTCAATTACTTCAAGCCAGATGACGAATGACTCCTATGAAGACTATTACTATACCACGTCTTGAATTAATGGCCGCTACAATCGGCGCAAGGCTGTTTAGTTTTGTGAAACAAGCTTTGAAATTTCCTAATATCGAGACTTACTTTTGGACCGATTCTTCCACTGTTCTAACGTGGATAAATCATCGAGAACAGTGGTCGGCACTCTTTGCCAACAGAATAAGCGAGATTAGAAAATTGACAACTTCTGAAGACTGGTACCATATTTCAACTGATCAGAATCCAGCAGACATTTTATCGTGAGGTTGTGTCCTAAACAAATTCAGAAATGCAAGTGGTGGTAAGGTCCAGCTTGGTTATAGAATTCCAAAGAACAGTGGACAAAGTCATCTGTAAATGTTAACGAGAAAGAAGTGGAGATAGAGAAACGAAAGTCAATCATCTCTGCTAATAACACAGAACTAGAGTCAATTTCATTACAGTTAACCAGAAGATTTTCTAGAGTTTCAAAGAAGATTAGGGTTTTGGCTTGGGTATTGCATTTTAAACCAAAGGCCAAAGTCATAAGAAAATTTAAGGAACTTAAAACTGAAGAACTGTTAAATGCACAAAAGATTATTTTCCGTTCATTACAGAAGGAATGTTTCTCTGATGAAGAAACAAAGAAAAATTTGAAAGGTCTTCAAGTATTTGAAGATGAAGAAGGAATTTTACGATTGAAGTCCAGACTGATAAATGAGGAAGAATCGAAAGATTTTGTTTCTCCAGTGATTCTACCATCAAAATACCTAGATTTATAGCTCAAGAACATCTTGCTAACAAACACGCTGGGATTAATTCTTTTGGCTTTTATGCGTGAAAGATTTTGGATCGTAAAAGGAAAAACGACTGTCCGGAGTGTTATCAAAAAAAGTCTAATATGTAAACGACAAAGAGTGAAACATCTGTGGTACCTTTTACACCTCTCTCAAAAGACAGAACAGAATTAGCAGCTGTATCAGGTGTAGACTTAGCTGGACCTTTATTGACAAAATTTAAACAAAAGGTGTGGATAGTGCTCTTTACTTGTGCTGTATATGGAGCTGACCATCTAGAATTAATACCTTCACTCAGTACAAATAACTTCATCCAAGCGATGTGTAGTTTTATTGCCAGAAGAGGACGAATTTCCGTGATGTACTCAGACAATGGTACTAACTTTACAGGGTTAAACAAAGCTTTGAAACAATTAGATTTGATCGCAATTGAAAGTTAATTTAGAGTCAATGAAATTTGTTGGAAGTTTAACTCTGGTGGGAGGTTTCTGCAAATGCTTGATTGGAATTTTAAAAGATCTTTTAAGAAAAAATCTTAGGCGCTCCTGTTTGTCTTACGAGGAAAAACAGACTCTCATTTAAGAACGCGAATCTGTCATGAATAGTAGACCCTTAACTTACATATCCGAGGAACAAGAGCTGAAGACCTTGACCCCTCAATGTTTCTTCAGGATATTCCATTAACTGATGTTCCCGATTTGGATCAAATTGAAAAGACTAATATTATTTTCAGGTGGAGACATATTCAGAAAGTTCGTGAAAATCTAAAACAAAGATTTAAAAGAGAGTATCTGTGTTTCCTTCATTCCTCAGTTACCAAAAAAGAAGATAAAATAAATATAGGTGACATAGTGTTAATTGGTACAGATGATAAAAAAAGGCTGCATTGGCTGCTAGGGAGAGTACTAGAAGTTTTTTCCAGGAAAAGATGGAATCATCAGACTTGTAAAACTGAACTGAAAAGGGAAACATACTGAGACCAATCCAATGATTGTACCCTTTAGAATTGACAAGAAACCACGAACCAGTAGTATCGGAAACTCAGAATGTTCCGGAAATGGTAAGCAAGCAATCTGAGCTTAATATTGATTCAGATGAAACTGTACCAGTGACTCGCTCAGGAAGAGAAATAAAACCAGTTAAAAAACTGGATTTATATAAACTTTTAAATTTTCTATATTTGAACTCTAATACGAAGGTTACTCTGAAATTTTTGAGATACGCTTTGAAGAGAATTTACAAAATAAAAATAACGGTTTAATTTTAAAGTACAAAGTATTTTAACACAGAAGATGATTTTTTACTGACTTTCTTCAACTTGTTTAGCGTGGAGTAAATTTTAAACAGAAGAGAAAATGGAGTTCACGCGAGAACATTTTCGCTACGATTTCAAAGCAGGATTAAATCAAGAATGCGTTCAACGGTTGCAATTAGCATTTGAAAATGAATCTAGCTCGTGCTACTGTATTCAGATGGTTTAGAGAGTTTAGAAGAGGTCGCAATTTTCTTCAGGATGAAGAACGCACATGAAGGCCGCCGTCGGCAGTAATACCGGATAATGTGTCTGCCATACGATAAATGTTAATGGATGATAATCGCTGTATCTATCAAATGATACAGAAGGAACTTAACATTGGATCCGCAGCCATACACAAAATCATTCATGAAGAATTACATATGAAAAAAGTTTGCCGTTGGGTTCCCCATAATCTAACTGAGCATCAAAAAGAGGAGCGTGTCAGAATTAGTAAAGAAACTCTTAATATGCTGAATGATGGTGGCCACCGCATCATTTCTAAAATTGTAACAGGTGATGAAACGTACATATCGTTTTTTGACGTTTCAACACGTCAAGAAAGCAAAGTATGGGTCTTTGAAGATGATCCCACGCCGACAATGGTGAAAAAACAACGCGCACTGAAAAAAGTGATGTATGCCGTTTTCTTCAGAAGTACGGGATTGGTCAAAGCCCTCAAGTTGGAAGGACAGAAGACAGTAACAGCAAACTGGTATACCACTAAATGTCTTCCAGAAATTCTACAAGAACTGAATGTTAGGGGACTAATGCTTCACCCTGACAATGCATCTTCACATACAGCCGGATTAACAGTTGAGTTTCTTAAACAAAAACAAATTAAAGTGATCGAATATCCACCGTATTCACCTGATCTAGCTATGTGCGACTTTTGGTTATTCTTTAACCTAAAAAAGAACTTACGTGGACGTCGTTTTCATCCAGAAGAAGAAATTGATGTGGCTATAAATGCATTTTTTGCATCTATTCGAAGAAATCAATGGCTTGAGGCATTTAATCTGTGGAAAATTCGTCTACAAAAGTGCATTGATGCTGGAGGAAACTACTTTGAACACACCTAAAATTTTGTAAGTATAACTTTAAAAACCTAGTTGTATCTCAAAAATTTCACAGTGACGCTCGTATATTGCTTTAAATTTGCATTCCAATATTCTGAAATAACTATATTTTGTGATTTGTACTTCATTCTCAAGTTCTGCTTGTATTTTGATGTTCTATGCATATATTATCCTTATGTTTACTATTTTTGTGTTTGAATCCCCAAACTCAAAGTGGGGAGAATGTTGCATCTCGAGCAAACTCCATGAGAGGTAAGTTTCTTTGTGCGGGAGTGGCAACAGATAAAAAAGATAGAACGTGTGTAATGGTTTTTTTTTTTGACAATATGAATGGTGAAAGAGATAAGGGTTTTAATGTTTGTAATGTGCTGTTTGATTTAAATAAATGTTGTTAATGTTTCCTTCAACAGACGTCTGTGGTTATATGGAAAATATTCCTTCTGACTTCGAAGACGAGCTCTGCGAGCTAATGCCTTTGCTTTCTTGAAGGCGATAAGATTCTTCGTTGTGGGGTATCTTCTAAATAACCCTCATAACTTCATCTGTTGTTTATACGAGTTTTGACATTCATCATTCCAACATAGTTTACAACGCATGTGTTATATAGAAGAACTCTTTCGTATTGACCCATCAGTTTTATTTTGAACTGTTTCGGTAACCTTACAAACGACATCACAAAATATTCTCGATTTCAACCATTTCATCATCAACTGCCAATTGTGTAAATAGCGTTCAATCTGCCTACTGTACATGTAAGTAGGTAGACGTTTTCTTTTTAAACACTAGTACCTCCTGTCTGGGAGATGAAAAGAGGAAAATGATTGGCTATTGTGCAAATCATTTCCTACCGATAAATTTATCAATGGCAGAAGGGAGGGAGAACATATGATTAGAGAGAGAAAATGAAATGTTCTTGTGGGGGTAAGAAGAGGTAGGTCTTCTAGACGGTATTAATCAGACAGAGACAATGGTCAATAATAAATTGCTCTACCTGACGACCGCGAGAGTTAATATCATTACTTCCTCACAAAGAATTATGGCCGTTAAAGTCACCTAACAACAAAAATCGTGTAGGCAGATATAAACTACAGATTGTAATTACGCATGAGGTATGGATTCTGACAGCTACAGCGGGTAGAGTAGAATTAATTGGATAGAGTGTGCAGGGGAAATTATTAGATGTTGATATGCAAACACCTCCACACTGCATCATTATCAACAGTCTTTTTGAAAGCTTTTGAGCCCACTCTCATGGAAATGCTATTGGTGAACTTCAGAAATGTTTCCTGAAGTGTGACACATGCGGGGTTGTAGGCTGAAAATTATTGACTTGATGTCATCATGATGTAAACGTAAACCATGGCAGCTCCAAGATACATAGGAAGTTATTGCTTAATTTGAAAAGCTCTTTTCCCGGAGCTGGAAAGCATGTCATCCTATATCTCTTCAAACAATAAATCATTGTCCGAGGGATAAAAAGAAACAGCGTCGGCCTCTAGCGACAAGACTACTGGTGGATATGAAAAGTCGATTTAAGCATACCTTTGAGGATTTTAATTAATAAGCTTTCGTGACTTTTGATTCAGTCGAAGGAGTTTTTCTTTTGCTCAATGATGTGGAGACAGATTTGGTCTTGATGTTGAAGTTTGGGGTACTCTAATAAAGGGAAGCGAAACCAATTCAGTTTGTGTACCCGCCGATCTGGTGACGTTTTTGCAGCGATTGCGTAACTTACTCTAGCTTTTGGGCCGCGAGAGGTAACTTGTCGTCGAGCCTCAGGATATGTACAGTTGATAGTGAACTTTATGGTGGTGATTTCCTTTTCTGCTGTCCATATTTCGAGAATAGGAGTTGTCACCATGACAGTTGACTCACCTCTCCTTCATTGTGCAGTTTGAGCTATCGAAGCCAACCACTAAGCAAGTTAATTGGCCTCTGTAAGCATTTCTCGAATGCCCGAAACGTGTGCACTGAAAACATAGCAAAGGAATTGGAATATAAGGCCGGACGGGTAAATTCATATATGCAGCTTTTCCGTGCCGCGGAAGGTCTGGCGTCGAAAAAGTCAGAATGAGATGTTTAGTATTCATGTTCCTTCTATCTCTTCTGACTGTTAGGCGTTCTACAACACAATCCGTTTGGCTCTCCAAATTGTCTAAAATTTTATCTGTCGGCGTGAACAACAAATCTTGCGGATATTATAACAAGAGAAAAATCCAAACTATAATGAGGTGACACAGTTACATCTAAGTTAGATAATAAATTCATTTTGATTATATGAGCTGCCTGAGCAGCATTAGCACAACCCCAATCATTAAATCACCAGATCGCACTTTTCGGATATTTTTCACTTTCCCTACATTTGCCGATATCCCTTTTTCAATTACAAATGAATATATATTCTTTCAAAACTTCCCTTTATCTTAACAATGAAGTGTTTGCAGTTTAAAATTTTCTAATTGCTGCTCCCGTGGAAAAAAGGTTTATTTTTATTTTCCACAAGTTTTAAATTTCGGGATTCGACAGCACCGCCCACCACAGAGTCCAAGAGGTTGTAGACCAGCTGCACCATTGTTAGCCAGGACCTATACGCTCACAGTACATCACTTAGATTGCCTCCACCCTTAAAGAGTCATCCAGTAGACGTACCGATCGCTTGATCCATAAAGCTAATTGAGGCCCACAGCAAACCTCCCGTTTACCTGAAACAGAGGCCAAGGTAATGTGTTGGTCTCTGGGTCTCTACCAGGTTCTATCCTTTACAGGGACACGGGTCTTCACCCATGGCAATCACGTGTGTGATTTAGTCCTCCAGAGAAGTTAATAGCAGCAGAGCGGCTATAGCTACTGAAGGGGACCTCTTGCGAGGCAAACATAATAAAAGAGAAGAGGATAGAAGAAAAGAAAGAATAGGGCAGATCACTGGGGTATCTCAGGATTGTGACACATGTGTTTACTTAAAAAAGGTAAAACTACAAAGGGGCTAAAATTTCATGAAGCAGCATTTTCTGTGTGTTTTTTTCTGCTCAACTGTGTGCTTTTGTATAAAGTATTGCATGGTATAAAGTATTTTCATTTTCAGCAATTATTGAACAGTTCAGAAAGCAGATTTCACATAATTGTTCAAATTAATTACAATTTTTATATTATTTTTAACATTTTGAAACAGAATACAAAGTTACTTTGAAGCAACAACATATACATTTACATCTTTATATAAGAAACATGTCTTTCTTTCATTGTTTTAGACAGTTCTCAGTTATTTTTTCACAATTCGAGTGAAACAAAAATATCAAATTAGGAACACTAGTATCAAACAATTTAAGTATATGCTGATAAAACATGCAATTATAAAAATGTTTTTATTTAACTTTCATATTCACTTTTTTGAAAGACACTTAATTTTTGTTTGATTACTGGATTTCAAATATGGCAATTTAAGGAAAATAAGAGTAGATATTTCGAATATGGAATGAACTTTTATTCAAGATATCACTTAGATAAAAACAATTAAATCTTAAAAGTTATATTTAATTATAACCATAAAGTATAAATAAAATTTAATATTTGAATCAACTATACATGCAGTGAACATAAAATGCACAAACAAAATAACTTTGCATTTAATCGCAATATAGTACTCTTAGTATATCACATATTAATTAAAGCTAACAAATAAAATAATGCAATTAGCAGAAAGTCAATTACTAAATGTTGTTGAACCACAATACTTCCCAATACCTAGTCAGAATTGGAGTCTACCAGTTATGTTAAAGCAGATGGCTGGAGTTCTAATTTAGAAGCAGGAACAAAGCAGTAAACCTCCACTGCTTGCTATCCCCGGAAGAGGCAGGATTGAAACCACAACCTATTAAATGTGCCCCAGCTGCTTTTATTGAGTACAATAGATCTTTAGCTAAGTCAGAATTCAAACTTACTACCTTTCAATAAAGAGAATAGTGCCATAAGCAAGAGGGTCACTGGCGCCTTACTACCACATATTGTTAGTGTATGTATTTAATTAAGATCACTTAAGTTTGCACTTCCTATCAATCAACAGTTTACAATTTAAGATTTATCAGTCATGCAGACAATATTTACTACTTCTTAATTGCTAGATTTTACAGCAGAAACATTTACACAATTTTAGAAGTCTGAAAATTAGAAGGTCTGAAATTTGTAATGGAAATTCTAAACTTTGTAACATAGTACATTTTATTCCCAAAATTGATTAATAGTTTGTTACTCAATGGTCATTTTTCGAACATGAAAGATTTATCAGTCATGCAGACAATATTTGACTGGGATCTATGGTTTAAAGTAGAATCTGAACCACTGCAAACATCCAAGCCCAGAGTGTGATTCAAACTCACAAATTGTTAAAATAGAGACAAGAGTGTACAGACCCAAATAATTCGTAAAAACACTGAAATTTAAATAGAAAACATTACCTTACATGCACAATAATGAACAAAATTTTAATAAATTCTTGTAATACACTGACAATTTCTTTTTCTACATATTTATAAAAAATGAGATTAAAATTGAGGACTAGATAACAACTATAAATTTTTTAAGCACTGACCAAGAATGTTTCAGCTATTTATTTTAAGCCTGTAAGTCACTTATTCAGAGATAATTTTTTCATGCTAGTAAACATTTCACTTTCAGATACAAGATAAGCATAATAAAAGCAAAGAAAATCAAATACTTTAAAACTTGTTTTCAAACTAATTTATCCCAAACATTGAACTAAAGACTCAAAAACATATTTTCATAATTTGTGTCTTTATTATAAGAAATTATTCAGAACTCATTCTTGAATGAAAGAACAAACTTACATAATTTCTGGATTTAATGATGCTTAGATTAAAATGCATAAAAACAATAAAATTTATTCAACTGTTTATATAAAATTAAATATTAATCGATCTCACAAAATCATCAATATTACATTCATAATATCATACAATGAAACAAGCAACACAAATTCATTCAAATGTTTGTAATTTGTACATAGATTCATGTCTAAATACTTTTTCCAATCAAATAGTTTAAACATTTAAAAAAATATAAATTTCATGTTTTGAAATCTTTAACTTTTGATAGTTCAAAATTCACATATTTACAATTCACAAGCAATTCAGTGACAAAACATGTTAATGAATTTTTTCAAATTAGCAAAATTTGATACTTGTTACTGACAAATTCTTACTATTGGTTTGGACAAAGATTCGTACAAACATTTTGCTGTTTGGCTAAGAGGTTTCCAATTTGTTAACACACTCTCAAATATTTCCAGTAACATAGTTCTCACTGTAACTGAAATAGATTCTGCAACTAGTTGTTTTCTTATTTTAGTTAATATAGAATCTAGTCCAGTGGGATCAAGTTTTTCGATGTTTTTGAAACATTTAGGAAACTGGAAAAAAAAGAAGTTTTTATTAAAAGTTATTTAAGCAAATATAACATGTAAATGGAACAATGTAAGATAAATTTTAAGATTCCTATTATTAGAATATGAAATACCGTCCAAATAATTACTTAAAAAATATAAATGTATATACTTATAGTTTAGCAAGGACACTCAAAAATTTTACATGTCTACATACATTTCATATGAATTGAATCTGCAGTATTTTAAATAAAAAACTAATTTTATGTTATTAAAAATGATAAATATTATTTTACAACACATTTAAGGTTATTGAGAAAAACAATGCCAATAAATATATGAATTTAAAACAACACCAATGAATGTAAAGTTTAAGATATTACATTTATAAAACATGAGCTTCTTGTTATCTAATTATTGCTAATTATTCTGATTATATTGTAGACACAACCTAAGTTTTGGATGTGATCATCAATGATGCACTCGGCTACAGTTGAAATTTTAAATAATCTAAAAATATTTTAGACATCTTTTCTTATAAGCAGTACAGTTATTGTTTATAAGATAAATTAAAGTTCTGATAAAAAATGATAATTTAAAAAACAATATAGTTAGATTTCAAAATGTAATATATACAGGGTTTGTACAGATTTCCAGGAGGTATGGGTAAAATTTTCCAGGATGGTATCAACATCCATGTTGAATTTTTTATTTTACTATTTGTTCTTAATTAAATAATTATGTATATGGAACATTTTCGACTTATTATTTTTATTTAAGTTAGAATAATATTTAGCGATACCTTCAAAAACCTTTAATGAATTTACAACTCAACTGAAGATTTTTTTTATTTAAATAATCTATATTCTTTACATCACTGAATTATACACTGTATAAAACAATGGTTAATTTTAGAATTTTTAAACTTCATTAGAAATCTGTCTACTAATTTATTGAGTATTTCAAGATGCGTACAACAACCTCTTTTGAAATAAATAATCTTATTCAAAGCAAAATACATACAACTCATTATATAAAATTTCAAGTTTGATTTTTTTCTTAATTACTATTTAAAAAAAGCAATTTTAAATTTTCTTTCAGACTCTTAAAACTATACTATTTCACACTCATATTCTAGATTTTTCTGTTCCTTTAATCATTTAATCGATTTTCACATTTCTTTGTTATTTATATACTCAAAACATTGCTGTTAGAAAAAGGTAACTTCTCCACTCTAAAGCTTTTGCTTTCAATTAATTATTAACACTCAGTAATAACTGTTGCTTTATTGAAGCACCATGGCAACACGTGTTTCATTTTGAGCTTTATGTTAATTTACCAGTTCTATCAACTTCCGCAGCATATTCTATTGAGGATTTTTCACGTTTATTTATGCCTCTTTAAAACGTTTCCTTTTGATTCTTTAGTCAACAATTTTGTCAAGAAGTGATTTTTGCTTTCCCACTGTTATTTGCTGTTCTTTTTTCACTGTTTTAATTCATTTAAATATAATTTATACTATTGCTTGGCATCAGCAGCAAAACTAAGTAGATTAATTATATTGTTTGGGAATTATTTTGTTGACACCTCCTATATTTTGGATGTGATCATCAATGATGCACTTAGCCCACAACTAATTGATTATTTAAATTTTCTACAATCAAATTTTTGTTCACAGAAAACCCACATTCAATGGATCCTTGAGCATGAGAGAGTACTTTGTTTGAAAATAAGTTAAAATAAAAAGCATCTATTTTATTTTTAATAGGCACAAGTTTCTCCTCAATACAATCTAGAAATCTTTACAGCCAAATGTAATAATTTAAACTCTTCTACAATTTTTTGTAAAAACAAAATCACTTTCAGACACATTTATTTAGATGCATTAGACAAGAACAAAAGATGTTTCTGCATTTTATAGATTGCATGATTCATTACATATCAGAGTTAAAGGAACTAAACATGAAATGTTTGCTATCATAGAATATTACAAAGGATGTTTTTCTGGATTTTCTTGGATTTAAGTTATTAATACTAAAAATGATTTGCAATTCATAAAAATTGCACCTTCTGAATGTGTGTGTGTGTGTATATATATATATATATATATATATATATATATATATTGCTTATATACAATTCTCTGACGACTTTTTGGCAATAAATCCAATGTCTAATTAACTGGTATATTTTTGATTATTTTTATCTGTTACATCAATACTAATAAGTTTAAAAAGAAACACAGTAAAAACTCTACAAAAATTTTTTCAACAATGAATGAAAGTCTCCTGCAATAAATGGCAACATTGGTTTATTTGTTTGATAAAGTGTCAGAAATAGTTCCACTTCCAGAGCAACAAATTTAAAAAAAATTATATTTATCAGAAAAAATGCATATTTTGTAGACTTTTGCACAAAATGAAAACATTTGGTACCAGGATTAGGAAATTTTATCTTTTGAACAAATTACACATGTTTCAAGACGGGTAACATTTCAAGCAATCTGTAGGAAACTCATTTTCTAACCATTGATGTTTGCAAAACTTCAAATAAAATTTTTACCCTTGGCCTAAGGTTATCAAAATTATTCCTAGAAGCAGTTGAGTCCTTAAATAGTCTGTGAACAGCATTTGCTGTTACTTCAACTTCTGGAAATGAGGAACATCCGTGGTTGTATATAATGTGTAAATTGCCACTTCTGACATTGACAAAATTCGCATGCTGTTCTGTTTTTAAAAAAATTCATTCATCCATTTTTGTGAAAACAGACCAATTTACATTTGGGCCTTCCATTGACAACTTGGGTAATCCACTTGTTTCTAAGTATTTCTCATTCGCTTTTTTAAAAATATATCTCGAGTTGAGTGACCTAAAAAAATCAGAGGAATAATATTTTTTAACAGTATAATTATCCCAAATTCTTATCTGGTAGTCCATTTGTTTTGTCTGCAGACAATTTTATTCTTTCATCAGAGAGAAACATATAATTACTAGCATTCTTAATCTTTTCTTTCAGTATGTTGGAAAAATAAGGTGCAATAATAAAAACTGTTAAATAAGCACACTTTTTTCAGAACTGAATTGCTTTGCAATAGCACTGGTTGGAAATTTTGCTTGAACCCATAGAATTTCAGCCTTTAAAATTTCTTTGGATAAACAAATGAATCTAAAATTTCAGAACATGCTTTGAGTTCATATTCTTTAACAAAAACAACAGTATATATTGAAAAAAATATTTTAAATGAGTACATTTTTGGCAAATACACTCTGCTCTAATAAATAAATGAATTTTTATTCTTTCAATTGGGATTTGACAGCTGATTTGGCCATATTTGAAATACAAAAGTCTTTCTTGCAAATTAAACAATGGAGATGTGTTTTTCTAAACCACACAAAAGCCAATCTTTGTATGGCTTTCCCCCCTGAGTCCAATGGTGAATGAAAAGATACTTTTTCCCAAGCATTCTAAATAATTTATTTCAGTCTTAATTTCATTGATATACCATAAATTTATTATTTATTCACTGAAATTACAGATAATCTTCAGCAAGGAGGGAATGGGAAATAGTTTTATTTAAAAATTTTATGTTTAAATATTAATATTCAATGAATTTTTGACAATTTAAAAAAAGTATCAATTAAAATTGCCGGTTTGATTACATTAAACTACGATATTATTGGTGAATACTTCACTTTACACACATAAATCTAAATATTATATTTTATTTTAGTTAATCTAATATTGATTTTCTGCCATTTAGTGGTAATATAAAAAGCTAATACTCAATTTGATTTTCAAATAATTTCACTAAAAATTTTAAAATGTTAAAAAAATACATAAAAAAATTATAATTTCTAATAAAAAATAAATGCATCAAGGTAAATAAATATTCCAAGAGTATTACATGATTTTCAAGGAGTCAAAGCAAAATCCAAGAAGTTTCAAGTAACCTAAAATAATTTTTTGAATTTCAAAAGTTTGCCAGGAGTTAAACCCTGTATATAATAATAGAAAGTGATTCAATATAATAGAACATAAGTAATCTAAAATAGTAATGATAAAAACAAAGATTATTTAAGTCTTAGAAACCATTGACATATCCATCATTTCAGTATTATTGATACGGAAATCGTGGAAGTTAAATGTCAGAGCAGTGATAAACAGTTAAATGTAAGTATATATATATTTTGGCATATCTATAAGAAAAGGTTACTCTCTAGACGATACTAAAATTTTCTAACTTAGAAGAAGTGAAATACGGTAAAATAATTATAATTTAAAATATTTAAAATTCTAAACCACATATTGTAATATAATTGTTTTTTTTAGTTAATAATGAAAAAATTAACATAATAGCATAAAACATTACTTAATATAATATGTATAAACAGTAAAATTATAATATGTAATAGTTTATAATTTAAGATTCTCTTTATATAAATATAGAAATGAAATTTCTTTTGACATTTCAAATGGAGTTTTCTATTTACCTGCTCAACAAAAACTTCAACTTCTTTTTGGGAACCTCCATCAATCAACATGCAGAAATAGTCAATAACAGGATGAACTAATACTTGGATGCAGTTGCCATCAATTGTAACATGATAGAAAACTTCACACATAAATGTTGCATTCATCAAAAACAAATCCAATGAAAGATAAGTTTTATTTCTTTCTGAAATAAAAGTTTACCAGATTACAAAATGAGGATATTTTGCTTAATATGATTTAATGAATAATAGAAATTAAATATAAATTAAAATTTGGAAATGGAATAACAAAATGGTAAAAATAGATTAAAAAATAGTCTCATATTCACAAGATTGAGAAATGCCTACATAGCTTATATAAATGTATCATGACAATCAGTAGTTAAAATTATTTAAAATCATAAAAGTACACAAAGAGCAAAAACGATATAATTCAAACTAACAAATTATTGAAATTACTGATTATTTCAATGCTATCTGAGAAAAATTCCAAGCAAATAAGGGTAGAAACATAAATTATAAGCAGCTTCTTAAGATTCAAATATAAAATCAAAACACAATATGAATAATGGATTAAAAGCAACAAAATTAGTACAATATACATGAATACATAAATCAAATATTAAAAATCATAATATAATATTGTTGTGAAAACTAAATCAACACTTATATATGTACTTAAACTAAATAAACACTTAAACAAAAGTGATATATTAATTACCTATAGATATAAAATAGATAAGCAAATATAAACATGAAAACAATTAGCAGAATTGATTCACTTAAAACAAGAATTTACAGTAGGTATATTTTAAGTTTTAACCCTCATTAAAGACAAAAGAAGAAATTAAAAATATAATTTATTAAATTAACAAAGAATTGCTTACCATTATAGAAACTTTGAAGTTTCCTTAAAAACAATGTACGAAATTTAATGTTTTCAACTGAAAGACTGAAATATTGTTGGCTAAAAAGAGCAATTGCATGTGCATTCCATTTACTTTTTAAAGCAAAAGAAACAATATCATCAACAAAAGTTTGCAAGCTTTCAGCAGAATTACATAATGCAGCCACATCAGCATTAATTGCCTTTAATTCTTCAGAAGGAGTGGACAAACTCATTTGACTAATCTTTTTACAAATGCTTCCAATTTTATCTTCTTTATTCTACAAAAAAAAAAAAGGATTTTACAATTTGAACAAAAAAGCATTAAAAAGATAAAATAAATGTATTAAAGATAGAGAATATAAATAAAAATTTTGTTGATTATATAAATGTTTGGATGAGAATCTAATAAAAAAATGAAGTAAGAAAATAATTATAATATAAAATAAAAATGTTGAATGATGAGGAAAGAGTAATTTTTTAAATCTGCAAGAAATACAGTCATTCATAAAAAAGCAAAATATATTTATTCTTGATGATTATTCAATTGTCGCAGCCAATTTAACCAGGACTTATGATTTAAAATAGATTCACAGCCACAAGTATAAACACTTGAAATTGCTAAACTGATGGGCAGAGCACTAGCTAGTTAGATGCAAGTTTAACAATTTATGCTACACAAAGAATAGAAAGGTTAATAAGTTAAAAAAATATAATTTATTCACATATTTAATATTTTTGAATTTTTTTACCTCTGGTGCAGGATTTTGCAAGCTGTCACCAAATCTCTGTTTAAGTCCAGATTCTCCAGGTCTTCGAAGTGGTTGAGAGGAGCTATTATTTGAAGAAATATGCATAGCATATCCACGTCCTCTTGGTGGAGCAGACATGGCTGACGGGAATAAATTTACAAATTGATAATTAAAAATCTAAAATTAATACAAAAGAAATTTTAGTTACATCATTGGTTAATATAATTCAACAATTATTATCCACACCTAAATGTTAATTGGACCACAATCTACAGTTGAGTTAAATCAAAAAACGTATAAACTAAATATCTTTTTTAACAATTAATAAGAGAACAAATCAAATTAAATGCAATTCAAAATTCAACACATATGGCATATAACCCGTTTGGTGTGTTTTAAAATTATTTGGTGATTAAAAAATATTGCCAAGTAATGATAATTGTTATGTCATACTAGTTCCCTCTTTCCCCAAACAAAATTTAAGTATTAAAGCACATTAAATGCAATAATAAAAAATAAAACTAAAAAAAAATTAAATATGAATTATAAAATATACTTTTAATTTCCTAGTAATTAAAGAAAAAATATGCATTTTATTTTTTAAATTTTAAAGAATAAAAATGGCAAACTTCCACAGAAAAAAAGGCTTATATCAACACATTTTCAAACTTCTACTTTAAATTCATTCCAATTTATTTTTCTAATAATTTCACAGGAAACATTAAATGAATCGATTTTTTTTGTAAAATTTGGCTGATAGTAAAATAAATAAAAAGGCAGATAAAATCATTTCAGCAATTATCTATAATTTATTTTTAACTTGTCTTCAAATACCTTCAATAGTATTTGTGTGGTACTCTATTTCTGCATCAACAAAAGTAGTACTGTATATTTATTAACTGTTAAATATTTGTTCTCTTTCTTCCCTAAAGAATAATCACTTGCTACCAATTGGTATGAATTATTATTCCTGGTTCAAAATTCAGATTTTAATTATAACAATTCTCAATAATATTAAATACCAACTAACTTTCTATCTCATGAGATTTGTGAATTTTTCTTCAAATCTATTATAACCTTAGTTTAAGCCTGGTATCTCTTCTAAAGGTTACACAATAGAGTAAAACATTTTTATATTAATGAGTTGCTGAAAGAATATTCTGTTAGGAAGGGAGATGTAAAATAAACGCCAACAATATTACTAGAATTAAAAAAAATTGTCATGCTCTTTACTAACTCCACATATAATTCTTTTCTTACAACTCCTTTCACATTTTATTGCTAATGTTGTTTGCTCATCATTTTTTTATTTGCTTTTGACACTTCGTTTTTACTTGACATGGATTTCATTATTTAGTAATTGACCATTAAGAAGACTGATTTACTGAATTAAGAGTTTATGAATAAAATAAAATTTTTATGAATAAAAATTAATACTTTACCATCTATTTTTTAGCTTGATGATTTGGAAAAAAATAGTTTTGCCAATGAAATAGAACAGCAAAATGTATTAAAACGTTGGTTTAATTCTAAAAGTTAGTACAAATTAGCCAAGCCTGTATTTGAATGCACATGATTTTTCTGAAGTTTTAGTAAGCCTTGGAACTTTTGAAGTATTTTATTCTAAATTTATTTTTAAATTGTTGCGTGTGAAATTTTGACTATTCTCTTACAATTTAAATGTTTATTAAATATTATTTGGATGTTACAATTTTGTAAAGTTGGTTAATTTGTAATTTATATTTTTGTTATTTTCAAAATTAAGTTCTTTAAATTTGGAGCATGAGAGAAGTTGATGATTAGGTAAGTACTTTACCTTCATGTTATTCTATTTAATTTTCTATTTTAAATACTAAATTTTGTAATTTTATGAAATGTTGTTGAAATGTTACGAAATAGGTTTATTGTTGAATAATATTGTTTGATGAAATGAAACTGGTTGATTAAAAATTAAGTTTTCATAAAAATGGATATTACTTGTGTTATAGACTTAGCTTCATTGCTTGGTTGTTTCCCTGTGCTAGACTGCATTGTAACAAATGATTTTAAAGTGGGTGTTACTGCTCACACAATTAGAAACCTGAATTTTCATAAAAATGTATGTTATTAATTTAGATTAAAGTCCAATGGATAAAAGAACCTTGATATTGTTACATACAGTGTACTTTTTAAGTATTTGTATTGCTTTCATTAATTGAAAAATGAATTATGTATATTTTATTAACAAATTATAAATAGTATTGATTTTTAGAATTTTATATTTGTTTGTAATACATAATTTTTGTAAAATATGTGAAATTAAGTTTCTAGTCTTCAGTTTCATAATTTTTTTGTAATAAATGAAATATTAAAGGTTTGAAATTGAATATGATTAGGATTTTAACCCCTTGCCAGTGTCGATCAAATTCAGTTCGGGCAATTACTGCGTGCAGTATTTGTGATGCCGAAACTGAGTTCGAAGAAAAATTAACGTTTCTATTTTATGAAGTCCGAGCCAAGTTCGTTTCTACTTTAAGATACTTAATTCCTTATTTTCCTAATAAATGACACAAGTGGTTCCAGTTTTTTACCAATTCCAACTTTGGTTCTGAAGGTAGCCCATGACTACATCAACACTATGGCAGGGGATGTTAAAGTCAATCGACATCTTACAGACTTCCCGGTTGCTAGAAAAGGAGGTAAAAATATTATTAGAAATTTTTTTCTATCTCCTACACCAGGCGTTATATAAATAACTCCTTTATTTTGCATACTTCAGCAGGAGTTGCGAAAAATATGAACTTCAGAAAATCAATTGTTGAACTAAATAAACCAAATGTTCAACCATCAGACCATTGCATCTTACTGTAAGCTTACTGCGCCTCACAGGTCAACACTTTCCAGAACACATCAATGGGGAAAAAAATCTACTCCAACAAGGCAGTGTTTTATATGCTGTTGTAAAACCGATGAACAAGGGAAGAGAATAAGGCATGTGTGTGTGATACAAGAGTTTATTGTAAAAAGTGCAATATAGGCTTTTGAGTAGTACCTTGTTTTGGGGTATACCATACTGTAAAAGATTTGTAAAATTTATGTATTGAAAATCATATTGTTGTGTTTTTATATTATACAAGTTATATTTAGCTTCAAAATTTTGTTTAATTTGCTCAATACGAATAACATGTATGCGTAACAATGTTTTATGTGTATGTAAAAATTATAAATATAGTAGTTATAGAATTCAAAACTTTGTTTTTGTAATAAAAAAGCATTTTCTAACTCTTATATCAAGAATAAAATTAAACAGTCAAATATTTTTCCACTTTTAGTCCATTTTTCTGAAATATATGTCACAGTTAATGGGTTAAAAACCAGATATTGCACAAAAGGATGTAATTTAAATTAGCAGGATAACAGTACAATGCTTGGGACAAAACTGGAAATCAAGCTAAATGCAAAACAGCTAGTATACTTTCATTTTACCCAAACTTTAATTTAAAACATGAGAATGGAGGGGATATTTTATAAATTTTTACAGAGCCTAAACCATCAAATTTTTTAACGCAATGAAAACCTTTCTGCGCTTTTTAAATAATTCAGATATCAAACTTGTATATTACTCTTATAATAATTTTACTTAAGGTATATAAAAATATAAGCTCAGTGGCTTAGTGGTAGCGCTTCACGATCCCAAGCCACAGGCCTGAGGTCTGATCCGTGGGCCGGGCAAGGTCGACACAGCCTTTCACCCCTTCAGTGGCTCGATAAATCGAGTTCAAAGCATGCTTGGGAGCTAAACACTGGGGGTTTTGCTTTAGGCTGACCACCTAATTGGGACATATGCTTCAGACTGCAGGGCCTCTTGGTCAGGAAAACAGAGATGGGCCCTGTAGGCTTTAGCCCACATGGCCTGTCACGCCACATAGTTATATAAAAATATAAGTGTTATACATTCAAACAAAAATATAAAGCAAAATATTAGCAGAAAATTTAACATTACTGTACTAAGTATGATGCATCGTAAGAAAACATTTAGTAAATAGATACAAAGGCAGTTTTTTGTCATTTTGGCAACAAGCTGAAATTTTTTTTCAAAAGGGAATCCTATAATCAAATTAACCATCAAGTCTCCTGCATTAAGTGTTTTTTCATCAATATTCCTTTTGTTGTATGCAAAATTTTACAAAAACACGTTTTATATATCGTAGCTACACTACTGGCCATTAAAATTGCTACACAAGGAAAGCGGCACACCACACATGTGAAATTTGCATGACAGATAGAACTTGCTGTGATATGCAAATCATTAGATTTTCAGCGCATTCATACAAAGCAGGCGACAGTAGCGACATCTACAATGTGTATAAAACTAGAGATTTGACAGCAGTTTCTCATACTCAATTTCCGTTTCAACGTTGTTTTAATCAAAGAAAGTTGTTGTAATGCCTCGTGTAAGAAGAAGAAATGCCTATCAGCACGTGTCTGACTTTGATCGAAGAAGGATTATAGCCTACCGGGATTGCGGTTTATCGTACCGCAATATTGCTGCTCGCGTCGGTCGACACCCCATGACTGTTAGCAGAATATGGAATCGATGGGTTCAGGACAATCATATGGAACGTCATGCAGGATCTCAGTGACCCCCCATCACTAACAGCAGAGAAGACAGACATCTTATCCGCATGGTCACAAGGGATCGTATAGCCAGTCACGAACCCTGAGTCGAGAAATGGAGTCATTTGCAAGGCAAAAAGTTTTTGCTTGAACAGTTCGACGACGTTTGCAGCAGCATGGATTGTCTGCACGGCGACCATGGCTTCGGCTACCATTGACGCTGCGCCACCGACAGGAGCGCCTTCAATGGTTGATCAGCGACAAATCTGAACGCGGGAATGGCATCATGTCATCTCTACAGATGAATCTCGGTTCTGTATACAGGACCACGATGGCCGCATCCGTGTTTGGAGGCATCATGGAGAACGCGCATTGCCAGCTTGCATTGGACATCGCCATACTGGCCCACCTGCTGGAGTGATGGTATGGGGTGCCATTGGATACACGTCTCGATCACCTCTTGTTCGCATTACCGGCACTTTGAACAGCAACCGTTACATTCCCGATGTGTTAAGGCCCGTGGCTCTGCCCTATCTTTGAGGCCTCCCTAATGCTTTGTTTCAACAGGATAATGCACGACTGCATGTTGCCCATACTGTTCTGAACTTCCTTGATACAGAACAGGTTCGACTGTTACCCTGGCCAGCACGTTCTCCTGATCTGTCACCAATTGAGAATGTGTGTCAGTGGTTGCCGAGCGATTAACACGCCATCACTCACCATCCCCTACTGTCGATAAACTGTGGCATAGTGTTGAAGCTGCATGGACTGAGATCCCCATACATGCCATACAATCTCTGTTTGACTCCACGCCTAGGCGGATAAATGCTGTTATTGCAGCCAGAGGTGGCTGCTCTGGGTACTGATTTCTCAAGATCTATACATCCTAATTTCCTGTAAATCACTTGTTCTTTCCACTATAATGTATGTGTCTAATAAATATCGTTTTGTTATTTCCATTCCTTCTTGGTGTAGCAATTTTAATGGCCAGTAGTGTAAATATGAACTTGCAATAAGTGAGGCACATAAAATTGAACTATCATTCACTAATCTTTCCTAATATTGAATAAAAATTTCTCCTATTAACTAACTGCTAAAGTATCAAATTTATCTTACAAGATAATATTTTATGTCATTTTAGTCAATCATAAAGAATTATGTAACAGTTGTTGGAATTAAAAGCAAACTTTTTATCTTCAAGCTATTTTTACAAACAAATGAAATTCAGCGCATGTGTACGTGTTTTATTGATAAAATAGTTGATTAAAATGTGTTCTATAATGTGTGATTACACTTAAAACTATTAAAATGTGAAAATATCTTTTTTGTCTTAACTTTTAAATTATTTTTGATGGGATTTTGAATTAATGACAAATTTAAAAAATTGCATTCAGTTAGGATAACTTAAAAAATTATATTAGACTGAGGAAAAAATTGCTATGAATTATATTTTAAATTCATTCTATTTGGCTTACTATTTTTAATTTTATTTACAAATTGACAGTTTTGAATTAATTTGATGGTTTAAAAAATATTTTCAGCTTAAGGATGCCAAATATATTGATTGTTTATCGGAATGATATATTTTTTCTTCTGGCGGTAAAAGTAACATACTGTGAAAGTCAATTCTCAGAACACAGCTGTGGGACTGCAGTTGTACCATGGGTTTTCTTCCCTCTTTTGAGCCTTCAACTTTCTTCCCATCAGATTTTGTTAGTAGAGTTGAAGGAGATCGGACACTGATGTCCGAAAGTAGTAAAATTTTAAAGTAACTAATGCGAAGAATTTTGGCGAAAAATAGAGCACAACATTTCTTATGATGTGAGCTAGCCTCACTGTACTTTCATGGGTCAATGTCTCCTGGAAACCAATCACCCACCATTATGAGGGGCAATGGTATTTGTTCTGAATCAACTTCTTTATACGTTTGACGTGCAGGGATTACTCTCTGTCAGTCTGTACTACTTTTTAAGTATCTGTGTGGGCAGATGTCATTTTACCAATACCCACCATTAGGCTAATTGCCAAAATAATTACCACGATAAGCAAGAGATGCAAATATTAAATTTTAATGCAGTTAAAGAAATGTTAGTTTAAATACCTATAAAGTATTTTGTTCTATTAATAGAAACTTTAATAAATAAGAAACTAACAACATGCCAATAATTAGGCTAGCTTAAAAGTAGTAAGTTTAATTTATTGATACTAAACATAAAATACCTGGAACCAGGGGGTACGCGTACCTTCCTGGGGCTTGAGCAGCCACCAGGCACGTCGGCAGGTGGTGGATCGCCGAATGTCCTGTAGGAATGACAGGATAGCCTTGAATATAGAATCAGAGGCCGCGAACCAGCTCCCGCAAACCCTGGTGTTATGTGACCCGTGCCAAGGGTTATTTGGCACCGCGGTATTGGTGTCTTAACGGAGCCTCTAGTTGCCTGGCGAACTTCTAGAGTAATTTGCCTTGCCCAGTAACTCAGGCAATGCTGGGTGGACTGTCATATTACCTGAGCTTATTAACTGTTATTCTATGGCTGAAAAGACATTAAAAATAACAAACCTTTCTGCATTTGCAGATGAAACCTCTGAAGCAGACCTTGCTGAAAAAGACAAGGTAACTCAGAGACAATCTAGTGAAGGGGCAGCAATGAAACCTTCACAGGAGGTAGAAATGACCTCCAAACCATCTTCTTCTGGTGAGAGTCAGGATGCTATCTCTAGCATGACTGACTCTCTGACCAGAATCAAGCTTAAAAAGAGACTTTCTGGTGCCCAGAAAAGCAAGCAGGTGAAGGAGCGCAAAATCGCTGAGGGGACTTGGGTTGAAAAACCCAAGGAAACCAAAGGCGAGAAGCGTCCCGCCAACCGGACAAACCAGGGCAAGGCCGGAATGGCTGCCAAGAGAGAAGGACCTGGGGGATATACTTACAGGGCGACTCTCACAGCGATCAAGATGGCTGTGCTCATAGTGGGTCATCTGGAAAAACGGTTAACAGAGGAACAGGCCTTCGACCTGGAACTCTTGTTAACCAAGAAAATAGGAAGGAATGAGGAGGGTTTTGCCCCAACCTTCCTATCCTGTAAACTTGAGAATGGGGCACTTATTATCAACTGTGCAGATCTGGAGAGCTCAAAGTGGCTGGAACAGAATGTCAGTGACATAAGCCCTTGGCAGGAGCAAAAACTCTTGGTGGATGAGGCAAGAAAACTTGTCAGAACCACCAAGATAATTGCAAAACTGCCGAAAATCTGTAGTGAACTGGAGCCTAAAGAGCCCCTGAGAAAAATCGAGGCTAAGAACGGTGGGGTCACTCCAATGGAGTGGAATGTTCTTAACATCAAGAACGACCCATCTGGGCGGACCATCGTTCTTAGTGTGCCTGAATTAGATGCTGCCACACTTGGTGTAAGGGGATATAAGTTTCATATTGGACTTCACCAAGTGCAGGCTAAAGTACTTGACAAACCTGCTCCTGCTGATGGGGTTGAAGGTAGTTCAAGCCAACCTCCACCACAGTAGAAGTGGTACTACTAACCTCAGTAAGAAGTTTCTTGCTAGGGGATATACACCTGGCCCTGATTCAGGAACCCTGGTTGGTTAGGGGGAGAATCAGTGGCCTCAAAGGAACTAAAGGTAAGCTTATTTATTGTACTAATGGTAACGCTAGAACTTGTATACTCTTACATAAAAACATTGAGGTTCTACCCCTCTCTGAATTTATCCTTAGGGACCTGACAGCTGTGAAAGTCAGACTCAACATAGAGGGTAGGGACAGGGAAATTGTTTTTGGCTCTGGATACCTGCCCTATGAAGAGAAGTCTCCATCTGACCATTCTCTGCACAAGCTCATGAACTTTTGCAGATATAACAACTTACAGGTAGTCCTAGGACTAGACTGTAATGCTCACCATGTTGTCTGGTGAAGTACGGGCACAAATAAAAGAGGTGAGTACCTTTTAGAATTCATTCTAAACTATGGGTTAGATATTCTAAATGAGGGCAACGAACCAACTTTCATTACTTCCAATCGATCTGAAGTAATTGACATTACTATAGCGACAACGCTGATTAGTAAAAATATCAAAAATTGGAAGGTAGATGGCAGACCTTCTGGCTCAGATCATCAAAACATCCATTTTGAAATTCACTCTAATGTGTGTCTGGATCGCATATTCAGAGACCCAGTTAGGTTGGACTGGAAGAAATTCCATGAGGAACTGACTGGGTTGGTTGAGCTCGGGAACAGACCTATTAGAGACAACTACGATCTAGAAGTTACAACAGACCTTCTGCATAGTAGTATTCTAGATTCTTATCATAACAATTGCCCTATTCGCACTAGCAGAGCTAAACTCCAATGTCCTTGGTGGAATGACTCTCTAGCTGCCCAAAGAGCAAATGTTAGAAAACTTTTTAATAAAGCCAAGAAAAATGGTGAATGGGAGAACTATAAAACGGCCCTCACTAATTATAACAAACTTGTTATAAAAAGCAAAATTAACTCCTGGAGGAAGTTCTGTGAAGAGACAGATTCTATTTCTGAATGAGCTAGACTCTAAAAACTCCTTAAAAGAGATTAACCTATTTTGGTTGTCACCCTAATGGACGAGGAGGGTAATTTTGCTGCTTCCGGGAAAGAGGTTATGGAAATTATGACAAAAACCCACTTTCCTGGAGCTAGCGATATTTATAGCAACGAAGGAGAGCACTGCATTGGCTCTTTGCAAAGAGTCAATAGCGATCAATGAACCATCGCTAAAAATATCGTAAACTACAACCTTGTTAAATGGGCAATCTTTGCCTTTAAACCTCTAAAATGCCCAGAGACTGATGGAATTATGCCCATCATGATCCAGAAGGCAGAGGAGGTTGTCATACCAGTGCTAACTAGAATTTACAGAACTAGCTTAGCACTGGGTTACATACCAAAGATATGGCAAAAGACTAGGATTGTTTTCATTCCTAAACCTGGCAAGGACACCTATGACCAGGCCAAGTCTTACAGACCAATCATTCTTCTTCATTCTTTCTTAAAATTATGGAGAAAATCATTGATCGGCATATTAGAGATTACTTGGGTAGTAATAGTCCCTTGCATGCCCTTCAATTTGCCTATCAATCCGGCAAATCTACTGAAACCGCTCTACATTAGCTAGTTTCCAAGATTGAAACCACTCTGAATCAAAAAGATATTGCCTTGGCAAATTTCCTCGACATCCAGGGTGCCTTTGATAACACTTCCCATCCATCCATTCTCAATGCACCTAGAGGGGCAGGGATTAATCAGACCCTGTGTACTTGGATTGAAGCCTTAATTTCGGATAGATGTGTACAAATGAACATCTTCGGTGAATCATTTGAAAAAAAGACTACTAGAGGTTGTCCTCAAGGAGGTGTTCTGTCACCATTACTTTGGAACCTAGTTTTAATAGCCTTATAAAACATCTAAATGATAGGGGCTATTATACGCAAGGATATGCTGATGACATTGTCATCCTTGAGGTCAATGGTGCATGGATAGGGACCTGATGGTTAATCCTCAGAAAACCTACCTTGTACCTTTTACATGCAAAAAGAAACAGAAAGGTTTTTTCATACCAAGACTTTTTGATGTTGAAATCAATGTGGCTTCGGAGGTGAAGTATCTGGGCATCTATTTAGACCAGAAACTCACCTGGAATAAGTACATTGATGATAGGATTAACCGAGCAAAGAAAAGCATCATGATTTGCAGACGAATCCTTGGTTAAAACTGGGGTTTACATCTAAAACTGATGTTATGGATGTACACAGCTTTTGTCAGGCCCATTCTCACATATGCCTGTGTGATCTGGTGGCATAAGATGGAACAGAAGACTGTGATTGACAGATTGGGAGGTCTACAAAGACTGGCCTGTCTCTGCATCACGGGAGCAATGTCCAACATGCCAACCAGAGCATTGGAGGTTGTGTTGGATCTGACTCCCTTGGACATCTTCATCTGCATTGCTGCAAGAATGACTGCATACAGAATGAAGCTGCAAAACCACTGGTATGACCAGCCTGTTGCCAAAGGGCACAGGGGCATCACCAGGAAAATTCAAGATCCTACTTTCCTGATGCCCTCAGACATCATGGAAAAAACATACATGTGTGATAGGACATTTGAAATAGTTTTTCCAACTAGAGACGAATTGGATAACAACATGTTTGAAACTAAAACAGGAGATCTAATCTGGTACACAGATGGATCACTAAAGAACAGCCTCTCAGGGCTGGGAGTATATGGCGTGTCACCAAGAATCAGCGTGTCTGTAAGCCTTGGGCGATACGCTACAGTCTTCCAGGCAGAAGTTTTGGCCATTATCCACTGTCTGCGACTAAATATGAAGAAGGGCTACAACAGTAAGCAGATTTTTATTTTTAGTAACAGTCAAGCCGCTTTAAAAGCGCTTAATTCTTTCGAAATCAAATCTAAAATGATTTTGGAATGTAGAAACCTTCTTACAGAACTGGCAACTAGAAACAAGGTGATCCTTGTATGGGTGCCAGGGCACAAAGGTATCGAAGGAAATGAAAGGGCTGATGAGCTTGCTAAACAAGGATCGTCTTTTGTTCCCATTGGTCCAGAACCTTTTTGTGGGATCAATTTGAAGACCGCAAAAACCAATGTTCTTATATGGGAGAGACGGAAGATGTATGAAGCTTGGCTCAACGCTCCTGGTCAAACCCATGCTAAAAGTATGATCTGTGGATCATCAGCGAGGATTGCCTCTGAAATTTTTAGATGCTCTAGGCAGAAGATACGTTTAATCGTAGGCTTCATAACTGGGCACTACTATTTCAGAAAGCACCTCCATAAAATGGGACTGTTTCAGCAAGACCCTATCTGCAGGAAATGTCATATGCAAGAGGAAACAGCCAAGCATATCATTTACGAATGCAAGGCTCTTGCCCTCCCTAGATTAACTTCTTTAGGCATCATCCATACTAGGGAGTTACACCTAGACTCCATTAAAGGATTATCGGACTTTATCATACAAACCCAACTCGAAGAAGAAACATAAAATAATTACATAACATAAATTAAGTTTAAAATTTGAGAATAGATAAAGATATCTAATTAAATAATTCATTATCATTACTAACAAAAATAAGTAAAATTATAATACCGATGAACATAACCGTTTCTAACCAAAACTATCAGACACCAGAGTTTGATTTCCTGAATCCCGTGCTTTTAAAACACCTGGGATATGTCCCCTTTGATGAACTGGCATGCGTATACAGTAAGTTAAAAATTCGATCATGAATATAGAAATGCCAGATCGGCAAAGTAAAATTTTAAGTGTGTTAGTAATAAATGGTATAAGAGTATGCCAGTAAGGCATAGCAGAAAAAAAAATTAAGTTGAAAATAACGCACAAGTATTCTAAATGAATGATAAATATGGTGATAAGAAAAATTAAATAGAACCGTACTAGACTAAAACTTAAAAGCACTGAATATATGAATTTAAGTTTGTACTAGAGTAACATTCTCTCTGAGGCATCAACATGAAACGCTGCTTCCCGCAATGTGGTTGCCGACATGGTTGTACTCTTTCATTTATATTTTTTGATGAATATTTTGGAAAAACCAGCGAAGCACTGAAGTCGCAAAACATGAAGCACGAAGTGGCAATAAAACACTTGTTAATCTTGATTTTCTCCATTAAGTTTCGCTTTTCATTCCCGTTACATTTTACAATCCAGGTAAGAAGAAAGACTGCCTTTAACAGTTAAATATGACCACACCTCTTTGAGTGCTTATCCAACACCTCCTACTCTAGAAGGTGTTGGATAAGCTTAGGTTGATAAAATTCTACCGTTCGGTCACCCTTGGTGAAATTTTCAAAAAGTCGCCAAAGGTGACCGTATGGCAGGAGGAAAATAACTGAAATAGTGTCGAATATTTCGTACATTGTTCATATCTAACAATATGCTCAACTAAATTTATAAAATTAACAAAAAACACAGATTTATAGATTTCAAATATCAATGGTACAATAATAAAGTTGATAAGTTTAATTATTCATAAAATTTTTTGATTAAATTTTATATGAGGATATTTCCATAAGCAGAACTGCTCCTAATCTATGCCAAATTCCTTGCCAAACATGATGCCAAGAAGACAATAGTAATCTAGCACATTGCTATCGTTCTCATATTGATTGGACAATGATGTCAAATACAGAGGCAGAGTGAATGACATTTTGTTATTCACTCCGCCTTTCTATGTGATGAAGATAGGCGGAGTTAATGACGTATTTATGGGAGTTTCTTATAAATCTCCGAGCGCTTTTTTTAAACTTTCTTTTGCGTTTGATTCTGATCGTTTTTTTAAACCAAAACTAACATTCAATCAAAATGCATCCTTTTTTGGAAAACTTTTCAGTATTTTCCATAATTTTACTGGAAAATGATGCTCTAGTCCAAGAAATTTTGGAATATTATGGTATCATTCCGAAAAAAACTCATTTCATAAAATGCCCTAGATGTAATTAGGATATGAAAGGAATTTTGAAGAAAAGTACAAAAATTGGCTTTAGATTTATTTATTCCAATAAATATAAAGAAAATGTTCTGCGATGATAAATCCAACTGATAATACTTTATTAGAAAATTCGAAAATACTCCATAAGGATATATTAACACTTCTTATACTTTTTGTTCTTAAATGGAAAATAACTGATTCTTTAGAAAATATTAATTGGAGAGGTAGGAGGAATGAAGCAAAAATGTCAACAGAAACTATATGCGACTGATTCAATTATTTCAGGGAAGTGGCTGAAATTTATGCTTCCCATTGTTATAAACAACTTGGAGGTAAAGGTAAGACCTTATTTTAATTATTATATCAGTTATTTGAAAATAGAATAGTAACTTCAGATTGATGCAACTTAATTAATATTTTTTATACTAAATTGTCGAGTTTGTAAATTTGAAATATATTTAAGATTATTTTTAAACTAACGTTATATTAGTATCTATAGATGGCAACTATATATGATGGGCAGTTAAGATTTTTTTTAAAAAATTAAAAAAGGGTTAATGTTTTTTACAAGTTTCAGGAAAACCTATCATGGTGGATGAAACTTTTCTTACAAGGAGAAAATATAATCATGGGAGAGTTACTTTAAACCACACAACGACTGCATTAGGTAAAGATTGATTAAATATAAATATTTCCTTGATATTAATTTTTATTTATATAATAGTTAATTATTTGATTATTTTGACTGAAAATTATGCAACTTCTATTATCAGGTATGTTTTGCCATGAAGACAAAGAAGGATTGTTCTTCATTACCAATGGGAAGCAGAAAAGAGAGTTGTGGCCGTTGATTTCAAAGTATAGTCTATTTTATTTAAATATATTAATAATAACTGCTGTTTTTCAACTTGCTTTTTCCTGAGTAATAAATACGTCTATAATCATCTCTTATAATTAAAAGATAAAATTTCCTACTTATAACATTTTACAGATCACTGCTATACATTTATATTAATTTAAGTTATTAAATATTTTTAAATTTTTAAAAATTAATATTGATTTATAATCAAAACTTTATTGATAACTAATTTTAAAAGTGCATGTGAACTTTTGTTTAGATTATGAAGATGTAAAACTAAGTTATTCATTTGTATTTTAAATTTACATTTAAATTACAGGTTCTGTCATCCAGACACTAAAATTATCTATACTGATGCTGCAGCTCAATATAAGGGAGTAGAAAATTTATTTGCAAGTGCTGTGCATAAGACAACAAATCATTCCATAGGTGAATTTGTGGATCCAAGTGATCCCTTGAAAACAATTAATCCTTTAGAAAATGAAAATAAAATATTAAAGAAATCACTGAATAACTGCCGATCAAGTAAGCTATTTAACTCATAAGAAATAATTAATTATGTAAATAAATTGATTATAGAATGTATAATTAGTTCTTTTATAGGAAGTGTATTAACTGCATCTATGGCTTTGCATTTTTATCGAAGACGGAAACTGGATCCAATCCCTACTCTTGGAGGAAAAATCGAGCAATTCTTATATGATATCGCAGAGGTTTATCCAGGTAAATATTGAATTCGTTTACGGCTTTTTTTCCAGCATTTAATTTTATATTCTAATATATTTTTATTTATGTAGGCTACAGAAATGGTGTTAGGGTAGAAGGCCTAAGAATGAGGGAAATTGATATTCTTACTGCTAAATCTGAGGCCATTGCGCATCTCATACCAGAGCCTAAAAGGCCTACTTATGACAGTGTTCACCCCTTGGATGGTGACGAGGTTATGTTTATAGATGATGCTCGTGATAATGATTAGGTTTAAAATGTTTGTGAGCATGTCACTAAGAAAACATGCAGTGGTGCTGCCCACTTAAAAAACAGCCGGCGCAACATGGTGAAGGGGGTCCATATCCCTTGTGCCTGAAACCTATTTTTTGGTTACTGACGTCTCACCAAACTTCATTTTAATGAAGATTTCAATAAAGTTTTGGACATTGAAATTTCTTTTTTTTAAAAAGTAATTTCAATGTAGGATTTGTATACTTTGTTGTTCATATAAATAAATTATACTTGTCTACATACATACAAACATACCTTAAATATAATAAACTAAAATGAATGTATTAAACATTAGTAACAATTGAAAATTTTCATTGTTCAACTCCGTATTAACTAATTTTCAATATAAGTTATTATATATAATAAATTATTTAATAATAACTTATTTAATTTTCATCATAAAAATAAAAAAACTAGTAAAGATTTTCTGCAAATTTAATATTTAAATTAACTTTACTACTTAATGTAATTGATTCATAATCTAAATATAAAATCTTTGAAAAATCGTAACTCAATAACATTACAGAAATTCAAATAATAAAAATAATGCAAATCAGTTTCTTTAGATATTATAATACAAAATATTATTTTTCTATATTTTAAATAATATAAAAATACTTATTCTATTAATATTAAAATACTTATTATATAATTTAAATAATACATGTGACTCATGATAATTTTGTAAGAAATTTCACTTCAAAATCTGTGTTTACCAACAAAATGAAGTTAAAACAACAAATATATATTTAATAAGAAATTGATTTATTTTCTCTAAGAAAAAATAAAAAATTTGATAAACTGCATTTAAATGATTGTTGAATATGTTAGTATTTTGTAACTGTGTATCATGAAAAACACTAACATACTTAACACTGATCAATTGGATTAGCATTGATATCCAAAAAATAAAAATTCAACCTAAAATTTTACATACATTTTTATTACAAAGTATATTTTGATAAATTTCAGTCTTATAAATAAAGTTGTTCAAGCAAAAATTGAATTTACATAGCTTAAATTCATGAAAAAGAAAGTGAAAGTGTTTTGTGATCACATAGATATAATTAAAAAACATGTGTATAAAAAATGTAAGAATTTTTAGATAAGAGCCTGAAGTCCATTATTCTTAATCAATGATAGATGGATAACCTACAAACTTTGATATTAATAAAATATTTTACAATTAATATTAGTGCATATGTTGTATTTTAATTATCAAGAACTAATTAAGCAAATAATAATTAGAATTTTTAACTGATCACTTATCACAGTTTATTAAGCATGTTATTTGATTCTGATAACATGAAAAAACTAGGATGCATTTAAAGCATTTTGAATTTAACAGTATTCAAATATTATACTGCCGTACCTCAATATTAAAATATATAGGCTGCACATATTAATTTTTAGATCATAATTTCCTAAGAGTTATTTAAATACATTGATTTCATTAAAAACTTAACATAATTTTTAATGGCAAGAAGCACAATAGGAAGATAAATTGAACACCGGATATGCAGCACATCAGCCGGGGTAAAGGGGAGCTCTGGTTGCCCCATCTTTATCTTCACATGCATGTGAGAAACTTCAACTGTAAGACATTTTCCTCATTAAAAAGTGCCTCTTGTCTAAGACATGTGTCCAGTAAAAAACCGACCCCTAATGGTGGTCTTTCCCTTCAAACACCCGGTGCAAAGATAGCTTAAATAAACGGATCTTGTGTGCTTATCTGAATGATATATGGTTCTCCTTCTGGCAGTGAAAATGTCGTACCATTTCTCAGAACACATCTGTGGAACAGGGATTTCTTTCCTCTTTCCAGGGTTTGAATTTCATCCCATAAGATTTCCTTCGAACAACTGAATGGGATTTAATTGCCATCCTTTGGGGCCCGAAAGTTGTAAAATTTAAAATAACAAACGCGAAAAGTTTTGGCGAAAAAAAAGTGCATTGGCTCTTTTCTTTAGCAAAATTTGACTTTATTTCGACAAATATTTTTCATTATGTTTAATGTTTTTTAACGAAATAAACTTTTGTAATGGTTCCATAATTTGAGGAGTTGACTTATGAATAAATCAGAAAACTACTAAATTATTCAAAAATAAAACTGTAAATAACAGTGCTGATTTTCTATGATAAATGTGAATTAAATGATGTTTTCTTCATAACAATACTGGTATTGATTCACCAAAGTCATTTAACTTTGTTAGGCCATAATACTAATGCAAATAACAGTTTTTTTTAATTTACAAAAAATTCAAGTATTGCTGCATGAATAAAATACTGTGCAATAAATTTTATTTGTTTTATCGGTGGATATTTCATATTTCATTGCGGAAGAAACGAATATGCTTTACAAATCTTCAACTTTAGCTCAGCAATTAAAATTAAATAAACAAAATAACAAAAAACTTTGCATGAAAAATTGGTATTGATAGATTAGAATTAAAACTTTATTTTTGACTTACTGATTTTATCAACTGAACTATAATATACAAAAATTTTGTTTCGAATAAAATGAATGTGTGCAAGGTATTTTTCGTATATCCAATTCCTTGAAAAATTACATTTATAATTGCACTTATTACAAATATTAAGTTATATCATAGTTTACTCACAGCAATTTCTATTAGACGACATAAAAATAGGGGACTGGAATTCTAGTATCATGCATTTTGTTGGATTAATGGGCAGTATTTACGGATTAGAATGCTTAAGAAACATCTAAATTATTAGCTTCTTAAACAACCATGCAGTCCATATTCAATACAATTAAAGAAAAAATTACAATATAAGGGTACAGATAGTTATTTAAATATATAATTACATTCGATTCATAAAGCTTCAACTATCTAAATCTGAATTATCATGAGTCAAAACAATGTAAACCTTCATTTTAAAGGGAAAAAAATTACATAACATTTCATAAAAAATTCTATTCATTTCATTTCATTTGCTGATTAAATTAATATACTTAGATTCTTTTCTTACCATGTAAAGGAAGAAACCCGAAAAAAAGGAGCCTGAAAAAATTTCCAAAACTAATAAAATAACTTACAAATCTTCATGTCAATTTCATTCCCTAAAGATGATTTATATGTGTTGATATCATCAGAAAAATTATAAATTCATTTTTTAATATCTTGTTTTTATATTGGCATTTTATATTGAAAAATTCTTTTTTCAAACATTAAAATATAATTTCTTTTTAATGTTTAAGTGCTCAATAAATGTTTGAGAATTATTTTACACTAATCATTTTATTTTATGTATTAAAACATATTTTAATTTGAAAGAAATCAGGCATAATCATTATTCTGCATTGTAAAATATTAAAAATTAGAAATGTTTTTGAATGTTATAAAATTATTGACAGAAAAAATGCACCATTGCGTAGATGTTTATTTTTATAAGATTTCTCTTGTTTAATATTTATACAACTTACATTTAATATTCAAAAAAATACTACAGAACATAAACACACACACATATATGTGTGTGTGTGTGTAAAGTACGTTTTGTGCAATTGTATGATATAGCTCGTAAAAACTAAAATTCTATTGAATTTTTTTAAAAAATTTTATGTTGGCTATTATTGGTGCTGTGAAAGATCGGATTATTTATTATACTGACAACTTTTTAGAATTCAGGATTAAGATTGAATTGATTTCAGAAAATTTTTCTTGAATAAATAAATGTATGTCCAATTTCAGCATTTAATGATTTCAAATTTATTCCGAAGCCAAACTCAAAATGAGCTTACAATTAAAAAAATTATACAATGAACTATAAAATTTTTTACTGAAGCAAATATTTTATATGGAATTGATGAACTAAAAAATGTCTATAAATATTTTCATAAGATTTAGCTGTTAAAAATTAAATCTCTTAGCAAAGATTTCATTTAAAATTTTATTTACTTTTCCAAATCATATGTATGGAAACAAAAATTGTTTATCGGATAAGCTTAACATTTCTAGTAAATCAAATCACTTTTCCCTAAAAATTAAGGGGCACACTTTGCACGGGAATTGGTCCTCAAAAGAAAAGTAATCAATTACCATAAAATCTTCAATATTCGGGGGAGAAAGTGACACCCTCCTTGTTTGAAAGGAAAAATATCTTATTCCTGCTCTGCGTAGATGAATTTCCTAATCATGAAAATAGCTAATATAAATTATTTTCCAAAATTCTTCAAAAAGGTTCTGAATTAAATAATAAGAAATTCTTAAGTTTGAAACTAAGTGATATTATAAAAAAATAATTTTACTTATTATAATTAAAATAGTATATTTATAGTATTTCATATTTTAACTTAAATTTATAATAAAAATGATTTTGACTTATTAATTTGAATAATTATTCTGAATGAAAAATATTTATATATCATTGTAAATAAGCTGAAAAAAATTATTGTATTTTAAATTTTTAATAGAATAAAAAATTAATTAGATGGATTATTTCGGAGCAATAAAACTATTTTTAATATTTTTGTTAAGAAACAAATACATTGATATATATGTTGGTGTGTCTTTCAAGACAAGAAACTTAAACATTTACTTTATATAATTCTTTTATATATATCATGTTAAATAAGTTCAATAAAAAATCGAGACACACACACAAAACGGTAGTAATACAGCCCCAATATTATACGATTAATGAATGAAATTCGATACATTTATCAAATTTTAATACACGAAAAAATAATCAAAAAATGGTTTATTAAGGTATAATAGTTCAAACATTTTGCTCTTTAATAATTGACAAAAACACTCATGGAAGCATTTAGTCCAACATGGAAATAATGTTCCTATAAAATACGAGAAGAATAAAATAGTTTCTGTAATTTTTCGGATGGATCACTGACAAAATCTCACCAAATTGAGAATATTACAATTGAAAAAAATCCTTCACAAGTGCAAATAAAATGCTTTACTCATAAGATACTTAATTATGAATGTATTTAAGTTATTATGATAATTGATTAATTTATTATCCTGACATAATTTATTTAACAGTGAAATTGGAATATAGTCATTGCAAGTTATATTTAGTGTAAATCAAAGAAGTTTATGAATCACGTGTATTATAAATAGCAATGCAAAATCAGATAGAATTGCACCGTGAAAATATATATAGAGTTTTTAGAAACATAAGAGTGCAATTAGGTATTTTAAAATTAGAAAAATTTAATATGATGAAAAAAAGTCTGTCTAAGAGTATAAGTTTATTATTAACATAGTCCAAATATGCAGTACATACTTGAAGAGTCTTTAAACACATGCCAGCTATGTGGCTATTATCAACGTGATATCAAAGTATCTTCGAAAGGGTTTACCATCATAATTGGGTGGTGAGAACATGATTTTTGGATCATGGAGTCATAGGTTCGATCCCATCCACTCTCTCAACAAAAAAAGGAATGTTTCGTATTCAGTCTTAGCATGTCCATCTTTCTAATGTTCAACTAGGAATTTTATAGGTTTTTCCTTATAGTAGTGACAAAATAAAGTTACGCTCCCGATTAAATCAGATTTGGCTCTGCACTGTTTAATGGAGGGGAAAATGTACAGGGATGTTTGAACTTTATTCTAAAAGAAAATATAGTGAACCAAATAGCATTCTACTAGAAAAAATTCACATTTGTACAACATTCCACTTATATATCACTGCCTAACAGGATTTTTGCTTTTACACGTTCAGCTAAAATATCCGCGGAAGGAATGATGCATTACTGTGCTGTTACTGAAAATATATTAATGTATTGTAAAATATATATCCATTCAGGGATCATTCAAATATAATTAGAGATATTTTTAAATCTTCACATTGCAAAAATAAAAAAAATACAAACTCTTTCCATCATTAGGATAACACTAATTTAATAAATAATTGCAATTTAAGAGTAATTAATATTATGTAAACATGTTTATCTTGAACAATACGAATTAAACATGTTTTTTAACCTATGAAGGAAGAATTGAGATTCTAACCATGTATAAAGCTTAAGAAATATTTAATAAGAAAACATTAAATTTTGAACAAAGAATAAAATTAATTCACAAAATAAAAGAGTCATTATACTGATGATTTTTAATTTGTACAGAAATGAAAATTTCCTAACATAATTATTTTAATGGTTTAAACCAGGGATGCACAACCTATGGCCCGCTGGGGAAAATTGGCCCGCGTCGCTTTTAAAGTTGGCCTGCAAATGTTGTTAATAAAATAAGACTAATTTAAAAAGAAATGAGACTCTTTCAAATAAACAAAAGAAAAAATCTGATAGGAAAACGATTCTACATCGGAATAAATATTTTACATCTGTTCATTAAGTTCATTTTTTTATAACGCGGATTTTCTGTTTGTTCCCTTCATGGCTACCTGAGAGTATGAATGTTCGTATAGGAGTTCAAAATGCAGCTGAATGTGCAACTTTCTTTGGCAGCACTTACATTTGTGAGCAAACTTTTTCTTTAATGAATTTAAAAAAAATCAAAAATAAGAAATAGAATAGCAGATAAGAACCTTTCTTCTGTTTTTAGTATTGAAACAACGAATCTTAAGCCCAACATAATATCAATAACTTCAAATATTCAGTCACAGCCATCACATTAAATTTAATTTTTTTTTCAAAATTTAAACTATGTTCTTTGTAAAATTACCAAAAATTTTTCTCCTGTTATTCAATTTCAAGTTTTTTTCTGGAAATAAAGTATTTTAAGGATATCTATAATGTTTGTGTTTTATTCCTTCATTGTATAATGTTGGCATGAGTAAAATAAGTAAATTAATAATTGTAATTCATGCGTATTGCCACAAAAAAACAGTGTTTTTACGTTTATAACATGTTTTAACATTTACGTGCTGCTTTGGCCCTCGACTTGATCTTTTTTCATATTTTGGCCCCTCATTCTGAAAAGGTTGTGTACCCCTGGTTTAAATAATAGTAACATTTTCATTACACCAGAAATGACAAATGAAATTAAAAATTAAGTCATTGCAATATTTATCAGAGGTAATTTCTATATTTGAAGCAACAGAATTGCCTAAAAATATTTAAATAATTATTATCCCCCTCTCCATGAATAGTGAAGAATATTCAGTCCTATCATTTAAACTCCTTAGAATTTTAGAATAGAATGAGTTGAGTGAGAAATTTAATTTTTGTATTTTCCTAACTATTTATTATTTCCTAATTTTTCTGTATTCTGTGTAGTGTAGAAAGAAGGATTAATACAAAGAGCTGTTCAAAATTAATCTGGTACTGAAAAATTAAAAATTAAAGTAATATTAGAAATTGAAATTTAAAAAAAAAACTTTATTATATAAGTAAAATTATTAAAATTTGTTTTAAATAATTTATTTAAAAATTAATGCCAGAAATTACTTTGAAAATATCTATATATTAATTATTTACAGTTAAGTTTGTACATTATGATACATAAAAAATGCATGCAATTTGATAGTGTGCAATTGTTCCTTTAAGAATAATTTATTCCATTATGTTATTTTACCCAATTAAGAAAACATGAAAAAAGAAGAGCTTGACGTCTATCATATGTGATCACTCTGGTTTTGGTTTTAATTCATTATTAATATTTTCAATATTATATGTTAAAGGAGTTATTATATTTGGTGATCAGAATATATTTCAATACATATTTTAATAATTGCATATAATATAGAGTACAATAAAAAATTGGAGAATTTAATTTACAACAACTTCTAAGAAATTTCCAGAGGGTATTTGTATTTTCTTAGTTTTCTCTAACAAATTTCATGAATACATATTGTAAATAAAGTAGAAAGAAAACACTAAAATTTACTGTTACTTTTCAAAAGTTTCCGAGAAATCTCATTGTCAAACTTATGTGCTCATTAATTTGTTATAAGTATTGGAATCTTAATCAATCAATGTAAAACTTTTCTTTTAAGCTTATTGCTTAGATAATAATCTGGAATTCAAATTTTCTTAAAAATAAAAATAATGGAACTCTTTGAGATATGGTATATAATATTAACCTTGTAACGTTATGTTATATATGTATTATAATATGATGTGATTCATAATAAATTCCTAAGATACTTTTTTGCAAAATCTGGTTTTACCGAGAAAATAATAAGGTTTAGGTTATAATTTAAACCTTTAATATTTTCATTTATGTAGTACATAATCAATGTGGTGCTTTAGATTAATGTTATTATAAACCCATATCTTAAAAGTGATTCCTAATGAAATTCCTAATGTATAATAGTATTAATTTTCATCAAAATATATAAAAAAAAGCTAATAAAATTATAAATATATATGAAGCAAAAAATTTTAATATTAATATAAATTTTGGTTACATTAAATAAACTAATATTGAAAATAAGAAATTATATTTATCTGTCAGCATTTGAAATGAATCATTTCATTAGGAATCATTTTTTTCTTTAACGAAATTCTCGACTTATAATAATAAGTTTTGGTTTCCATTAAGTTTCGCTTTCTATTTCCTTTAAAATTCCGAGAAGATAAAACACTGCTTTGAACAGCTACCCTTGACCACGCCTATCTAAATGCTTATCTCATAGATTTACTGTACGGTCACCCTTGGCGCGTTTTTTTAAAAGCCAAATTTGGCGAACAGAGCTTTATTTTTTTCTGATGCGATTCTCGCGAGATGCTCGTCATACATATGAAGACCAATAAGAATTAAGGAGAAAATTCAATTTTAACAACCCTAGTGTTTATGTCATCGCGATGAAATTTAAAACATTTTGTTTGATTTCAGCATTTTACTAGAAATATTTGCGAGTTAACTTTTTAAGATTTTCTTAGTGTGTTTTACAATTTGCTTGACAGTTTGAATAATTAAATTCCAGGTTGTATTGCTCCTTTTCATTACTTTAAAAATTTAAATTTAATTTAAAGTTACTGTTTAAAATTGTGTCGATACATTCTTTCTTTAGTTTATGTATTGGCATTTTTATAATTTATATTATTACTATAAAATATTATATAATTTGTATATACATTTTTAAAATTATTGTTTCTGTATTTAATTTTATAAAGATATTCTATTTAACAGTTTAATTTGTACTTAATAATTTATATTTATTCTTTTCCGAATGTTGCTTTATTTTTCATTGTTATTCACGTTAGGATTCTTCTGGAATTTTCGTTAGAATTTGTAATCTGATTTTCTTAAAACTGATATTTACTATTTTGAAGTTGCCATATTTTCCTTATTCGCATTCGTTTCCGAAGTAATTTCTTTTTTCATCTCCCTCGTACTTTTCGAAATATTTTTGTGAATCAAAATATTTTATGGATATTTTAACATATCAACTTTATTATTTTACCATTGATGTTTGAAATCTATAAATTTGCGTTTTTTGTTAATTTTGTAAAATTGTTTGGGTATATTTATAGATACAAACAATGTATGAAATATTTGCCACTATTTCAGCCATTTTTCCTCCCGCCGTTTTCCCGATCGGAAATTCGCCAAAAGTATAACGTCATACGGCCTTGGAGACTTTTTGAAAATTTCTCCAAGGGTGACCGTACGGTAAAATTTTACCGATTTACTATACATCGATAACGGCAGAGAATACGGCAATGAATACGCCAATAGTTCACCTTGGCGAAGCATTTAATGCCATAGTTCTAATTACAGAAATATTCTCCAGTAAAACATAGCATAAATATGTTATTCACAATAATAAAAAAACTTTTAAACGGATTTAAATTTTCTAAGTATAGCATTAAGTTTACTGTTTATTATTCATTCAAGGGCAACAAATAATTTAAAAAGATTAATTTGAAAATCAAAGAGAAATTTCTAATAAGACAAAATTAATCGAAAGAATGAAGTAACGAAATAAGAAAATAATACATACCCAACTATCATAAACCTTTAGATTAAACTTTGTTTTTGATTTTTGGTGCGCAAAAATCAAAACATGTGGAATTGTAAATTTGACTTCACTTCATAAATAAAACTAATTATTATGTAAAACATTTTGTTCAGCAATGATTCCATAAAAGTTCTATTGATTAGTTAATTATTAATGAAGGAAAATTTTTTAATAATAATATTAGGTTGAAAGAAGATGATTTTGTTATTTTCAAAATTTTTTATAGGGTTGGCAATTCGCGAATGAAACTTGAAAGAACTGCATTCAGTATCTTCGTGCTTTTCAATATGGCATTCGCATTATTTACTTTAAATGCTGTGAATATTGTGTGTATTTAAATACATGTATCGTTAGATTTAGCGTTACATGATTATTATTGTCATGTAATTTTTAAAACCGTAATTTTATTAATGTTTGAGATAAGAAATTTTTTAAAATTAGCTCATTTTGAATGCCGGCTTACTTCAGAAAAGGAACATTTTATTGTTTATATGCTCCGAAATACTTACAATTTCTGAGTGTTATCACATATAATAGAAAATAGGTAAAATATGGTATTTTATATTTTTATACAGTTAAGAGTTTTATTACATTCCATCATAAATATCATTATTTAACTGTGAAAGAAAGTGTAAACATACCTTCCTATATATGAAATTATTTCTCGTGGATGTGTTTGATACTTTTTGAAAAACGTGTGGTTAGAATCAAATAACATATTGTTGTCTCATAATATTTTTAAGTACTCTTCTTTGAGGAAATATTTTCATATGAAATTTATATGATTTTAAAAACTGCTTTGAAAAATGTTTTTCTGTCTTGTGTAACTATAGAAAAATTAAAATATACATTTTATGTTAGAGAAATATTAGCTTTGTGATTAAAAATTCGTTATTTTAGTGTTAAATTTACATGCAAGATAGATTATATTTTGATATGCATATAATGTAAATAGGTATGTTTGATGTTTCTAAAATCTGTTGTACAAAAATTTTCAGAATTATTTGAAATTTATAAATTATTAAAATGAAGATAATTTTATGTCAAATGTGAAGATAGCAGTCAGAGCAATGGCAAAATTTTTTCACCAAACAGCAGTGAAGTAGTTATTAGTTTTTCAATATCAACCCATAATGACAGCCAATCAACTTTTTAAAAATACCAACTATATAAATAGGGTTTTTACCTCAATTTTTTAAATGACGTTTTTTTTTAAATTGCAAAGCCAAGTCATTCATATTAACTTCATATCATAAAAGTATGAATTTTCAAATTTCATTGAACCGTATTATACATAATTATCCTATCAAACATTTACACTGAACGTTTTAATTTTGGCAAAAAAAAAAATCATTTTAGGCAATTCTTGAGCTTTAAGAATATCTGTAAAAGCTAGTAAATTAAGAAAAGAAATCTAGAATAAATTTTTAAAGTATTCATTTACTGGATCTGGTAGCAGAATAATAGAAAAATATTGCAGAAAAGAATATTAAAAAAATTTGGAAAATACAATAATTCTGTAGTATTGTTTACAATTGATAATTTAAATATTTAAAGTGCAATTTTATGCCTGTAGAAGTTAATTAGAATAAAATTCTTACCTCCTGTTTTCTTTTCTAATTGGATTTGATTTGCAGACAGAAAATTTATTATTATGAAAGAAATAAAATTCTTAATAATATCATTTCTTAAAGATGTTATTTCAATCATTGAAAATCAGGTAAAAATTCCATTCTTTCAATCAAGTTTATTTGTAAAACACATTTACAAAAAGTAATCTTTAGAAATTAAACAAACTGTAAAAGCTAAGATTAAAAAATCTTTAAAGATTATATTGCAGTAATGAAAGATCCATTCTGTTGACCAGTTTCATTTGTTCATCACATTTACAATGAAAATTATCTTTAAAAATTAAACATTCATGCACAGATGTAAAATTAAATTTGAAAATGGTGCAGATTTGAATTGTGGGCAAGTTTTGAAGCGCTGTATCTACAATTTGGCAACTAATTGCTTTTGGTTTTTCGGTAAATTAATTTGGCAAGGGGAAAATCACCAAAAGTTACCGTATTTGGCTACTTTTTGCCCTTGACAAGCTGGGACCACAAAATTCCCTTTGATGGGTAAGGATTTGAAGTTTAAAAATTAATTTTATGATATATGACTTTTTACACTATTCACTGATCCTGTTTGCTAAATACATCTAAATGGTTAGCACAGTGGCTTTCAAATCAACAACACTTATTTTGAATTAAGTTAAGATATTAATATAAATTTCTACTACTCGCAATAATTAAAAGTAATTTACTCAGTTTATTAACATAGTGAGGTGGGTTTTTTTATTAGACTAAAATTTATTTGTTAATTTTATTTGACATTATTTTTACTAATACATACATATATGTAAGTATAGAAATGTAGATATGTATAAATTTAAAACTTAAAGCATTCATTTTAATAGCATTTGGTACAGTAATTTGTTTATAATACCATATTATGTTTAAAATATTTATTATTAGCATTGTCCAATGGCTATTTCGTGAAATAATAGTTCTAATCTAATTTATTGCTCCTCTAAGAAATGCTCAGAATTAAATTAGTCATTTTGTTAGTTTTGGAATTTGAATGCAATTTTATATTTATAAAGTGACTTTTTACGCTATTCACTGGTCATATAAGCTAGGCATGGCCTAATGTTTAGCATACTGGATATGGCTGTTTAAACCTTTTGCAACAGGAGGTGCAAACATGGATTAATGAAGCTTTCAGTATTTCATAAGTATCATTGGTACTTTTCCGTTTCGCCGGCGCAGGCGATAAAGTTGCCAAAAATTATACATCCAGCGCTAGAGGGAAATCTCTGCTGGTAACCTTTTACTGCTACATTTCCAAAACATGTGACGGCCTTTTATTGTCAACGACTTTATTTCGACTCCTTTTTTTTCCATTTCATAATTTTATGTTATGTTGCTGTATATACAAATTTAATAATTTCATGAAATCTCTCTAGAAAAAAACAGATTTTAAAAATTTATCTTAAAAAATAATAATCGTAATAAATTCACGTAAAAAATCATTCCACACATAGCGTGAACACAAGAACAACAATTAAGTAAATAAATTTAAAAATTTTTATGTACACCATCATTTAAAAATTTTTTTATGTGTATACTGTGAGTTGTCGCCAATTGGTGACTTAATTTTCGCTTGGCGAGATTTGCGCCGAAAAAACGGAAAAGTACCGTATCATTTCAGGGTGGGCCAGAGTTTTTTGCTATTAAACTTAATTTGGTAAAACTGAATATTTCAGTTTCACCTTGGCGAATCTTTTTTTCTCCAAGCACACGAGACAAGTGTTTTGGAAATTGATTGGCAACCCAAAAAGGGTGTCAATCGGCCAGGAATTGGCTGGAAAAAACGGCGGGAGTTTCACCCGACTGGAAATTACCCCTCCCCCACCTAACACCAAATAAGAAAACAATAACAAGCATGTAAATAAAGTGGGGTTTACCCCAGATTTCGAATTGCTTAGCCTAACCGCATGCAAGAAAACAGTAATAGTAATAAGAATTGATTAAAGATTCTATTTAAAAATATTTCAGAATTAAAATTAAAGAAAATAAAGAAGCAAATGTAATTAATTATAATAACATCTAATTAAAAATAAATAAAATAATGAATTTGAGTTATTAAAGATATGTTACAAATCATCTCACTACATAAAAAAGGAAACAAATCTAGGATAAATTTAAAAAATAGATTCTATAATTTTGCTTATTATTGGAAATTTAAATACTTCACATACAATTCTAGGAATTCTATTCCTGCAGAAAATAAAATAAAATTCTTACCTTCATTTTTTTGTCCGGCGCTCTACGTGCACTGCAAAATCAAAAATGAATATAAAAGACGGGATTGAAAATCAGGGGCTATATCCGCAATGAAATATAAAAGACAGGATTGAAAGTCCTGCACTATATTCACAGGGAAATACAAAACGAATATAAAAGACAGTAATGAAATTCCGGCACTATATTCAAAGCGAAATAAAAAATAAAAGACAATATTTATATTCCATGCTACATCCGAAGTGAAATAAAATATAAATATCAAAAAACAAGATTTAAAATACAGCGCTTTTCATCCGATAAAAAAAATCCAAAATAAAAATGGTTAGCGTTTTCGAGATGTGCTGCGACAAGACATTCCAATGATGTATTTGGCGACTAATCATTTTTGGTGATGTTTTGGCAAAAAAATTTGGCGACAAAAAATAATCGCCAAATTTTAAAAAGTTTGTCGACTTTTCGCTGAGACAGTGGCGATTTTCTGCGCTTTATGAGGTGAGACCGTAATACTCAGTTTAGCCCTTAATTCCATGAAGTCATGGAAATATGAATGCACTACTTAATGCTCTGTAAAATATATGAATAGCATGTGCTTTATATATTAGCGTATGCATACTTTATTTTTTTTAATTATTTCTTGTTTAAATAAATTTTACACATATTTTAATTTTAGTGTTTATGTACCCTTTGCCTCCCGCCCTGTCTAGTGGTCAGAGTCCCTGACTATGGATAGGGAGGTCCTGGGTTTGAATCCCAGTTCGGGCATGGATGTACTGTCTCTTTCTATCTATCCTGTCTTTGTCCTTTCTGTGTATGAATGTGTTGTAAATGGTTGCCTACTCTATAAACGGGTCCCTATGGCATGTGTGTACTGAAGAAGTCGGACTCCACACCAAAATATTGTTCAGTTGAAAAAGTGGAGCAGCGCACCCCATATTGCCAGCTTAGGTGGCACACGACAACAATAACATGTACCATTTAATGACTAACAACGTCAAATTTAAGAGATTAATTATCTGTTTTAAATTGGATTCAACACCCAAATATCAACTCACTAGATGAAATAAAAGTTGACTCTAAAAAATGCTCAGAATTAAATTAGTCATTTTGTTAGTTTTGGAATTTGAATGCAATTTTGTATTCATAAAGTGACTTTTTACTCTATTCACTGGTCATATAAGCTAGGCATGGCTGAATGTTTAGCATACTGGATATGGCTGTTAAGCCTTTTGCAACAGGATGTGCAAACATGGATTAATGAGGCTTTCAGTATTTCATAAGTATCATTTCAGGGTGGGTCACAGTTTTTTGCTATTAAGCTTAATTCCATGAAGTCATGGAAATATGAATGCACTACTTAATAATGCTCTGTAAAATATATGAATAGCATATGTTTTATATATTAGTGTATGCATACTTTATTTTTTCTAAAATTATTTCTTGTTTAAATAAATTTTACACACATTTTAATTTTAGTGTTTATGTACCATTTAATGACAAACAATGTCGAATTTAAGAGATTAATTATCTATTTTAAATTGGATTCAACACCCAAATATCAGCTGACTAGAGGAAATAAATGTTGACTTGTGCTGTAAACATATACTACATTTTCATTTAAAAAACAGCCATTAAGCAAATCATTAGTAAACATTCCATTCTCCTTTTATTTAGGTCACCAAGAAACATATGCATGCAAGTAATATCTCTCATTTCAAGAAAGTCAAATTAGCATCTCTAATAATATGGGCATACAGTGCTATCTTGTGCTGAAAACTATCTTTTAAAATGACACTGGTGCAAATATTTAATGGCTGGTAGTAAATAAGAAAACATTCTAGCATCCCAGTGCGTTGGCGGTCTAATTAGCCCTTGTGTGCAAAAAATGACTGTTGAGCGACAAACAAACCAAACTCGTTGGTGAGAAATTAGAATGTTTTATGTTGGCACATATGTGACAATCAGCTTGAAAAGCTTAATAGTGTTTTAAAATCAACTTTCATCCATGTCTCTTGGTCAAATTAGTCTGCTAAAGTAATAATAGACTATAGAGTGAAAAACAATTGTGAATAGTCATTTATATAAAAGGCTTTTACACATACTACAAAAAATTGCAACTCTGCTATTTTTTAATATAATATTTTGATTTGCTGATGATCAAAGAGGGAATATTTTTCCTTCAAGTAAATGTTGCTTAAAACAATTTTGTGCTAAACATTCATAAGTTATTTGTAGTAAAATTTTTTCATTATTCTTCTTTGTTTCATCCAGGAAAAAAATTACTGACTAAAATTGATAATTAATATAGAGCTCTTTTAGGACACTTCAATTTATAAAAGCTATAAAACAATTGCTAGTGAGTTATAGAATGCACCATAATTGTGCTTAGTTATCAGAGTATAAAGAAAAAAATTCCTTCCTCTAACCCTACACTGAAAATTAATTTTTTGCATTTGAAGGCATATGTAGCAAATTTTATATTCTTAAAAAAATTAAATATACTGTTTGTATATGAAAGATTAAAAAAATCTTATCTTCTTTGTGTTGAATTATCTAAGAATAAAGAACTTTTGATGTATGATCCTTAGGCAAATTTTTATATTTGGATTTTTTGGCGAATATCATTTTTATCTAGTAACCTGGACTTGTTGTTATAACATAAAGATCCGCATTACTAAGAATATTCTACAACTGTCAGTTTGTACCGCTTTTTAAGTATCTGTGGGCAGATGTCATTTTACCAATACCCATCATTAGGCTAATTGTCAAAATAATTACTACAATAAGCAGAGCTGCAAATATTAAATTTTAATGCAGTCAAAGCAATGCTAGCTATTGTTTTAAATACCTATAAAGTATTTCGTTCTATTAATAGAACCTCTAATAAATAAGAAACTAATAACATGCCAATAATTAGGCTTGCATAAAAATAGTAAGTTTAATTTATTGATACTAAACATAAAATAATTACATAACATAAATTAAGTTTAAAATTTGAGAATGGATAAAATAAAGATATTCCAATTAAATAATTCATTATCATTACTAACAAAAATCAGTAAATTATAATACCAATGACAATAACAGCTTTTAGCCAAAACTATCAGACACCAGAGTTTGATTTTCTGAATCTGGTGTTTTTGGGATACGCCCCCTTTTGACGAACTGGCATGCATATACAGTAAGTTAATAATTTGATTATGAATATAGAAATATCAGATCGGCAAAGTAGAATTTTAAGTGTGTTAGTAATAAATGGTATATTAGTATGCCAGTAAAGCATAGCAGAAAAAATAACGCACAAATATTTTAAATGAATGATAAGTATGATGATAAAAAAATTAAATAGAACTGTACTCAACTAAAACTTAAAAGCTCTGAATATATAAATTTAAGTTTGTACTAGGGTAACAACAACATTTGATTCTGGTTCAGTAGTGTTTATATCATTGCGAGGGCATTTCGAACACTTTATTTCAGTTAAATATTTTATTGCATAGCTGCCAACTCTACTGCTTTTATCGGAAAACTTCTGATTTTTCATCATTTCTCCTGATTTCCCAATATTGTTTTAAAATCTTCTGATTTTTGGCAATTTCAATGAGAAACTTCAAAACAGCTGTGATTTTACTGTACAGCTGTACATTTTGGAAAACAAATTGCGAATTTGTGTTTTTCAAGAGAGGTGGAGATAAATTATTACCATTTTTATATATCAAATATCGAAACAAAAACAAAATTTATCTCTCATACTTTTTGTGCATGGCAATTGTTACTTATTAATCTATGATGAGATTATTTAAGGTATCTGTAAATATCATTTGATTCAATTGAATTTTGTTTTTAAGAAATTCCTGAGAAATTATCAAAAGTGCTTAAGTATTTTAATCTATAACTACTTACTATAGCTTCAAGAAATACTTTTAAATGTTACATATGTCCAGAAATACTTTTAAATGTTGCAACTGAAATAAGTATTTGGATTAAGTAAGCTATGTATTTGTACATTAAAATGCTGGAATCACATCAGTGATTAATCATTTGACGAAACTTATTGTTTTATGAATTTAGATGTTAGATGCTGTAAGATTTCCACGGAATTTTCTTAAACTAAGTTGGACTATTCATTTTTATGCTTTGGTCTCTAATGCATCATTTTTAATGGATAATTCAATTAAAATCTTTTATTATTTTCATACTAAATATGACTATTAGACTTGATATTATCAAGTGTTAAGAAAAGGTTATAGACAAAACAGTTACAATTGTGGTGCTAAAGTTCCCTGTAGTCTTTCATTTATCTGTGGAATATAGCTAACAAGAGATTTTAGTTATATAAGTGTTAAAATTAGTGGGGTGATGTTTATTATTTGACATTAACTCTAGTTTTAGTATCGGATGCCATGTAAAATATAAATAAGAATTTTATATTTTTAAAGTCTCCAAATTTTAGATTTATATTATCATATACCTTTGCAGTTCATCATTGTGTCATACTTTGGATAACCAAATTATTTCCAAGAACATCCTCAATCGATGTACACCAGATCTGAATGATCTGGAATACTACTCAATTATTTTAAGCCCCTCTTAATTTTATGATTATGTGAGTAGCTAGATAATTTTTTTTAAGAAATTCAAATTTATTCTATTTTTCAGATTTCCTTATTATAATGAAATTTCTTTTAAATCATTTCATAAAATTTAATAAAAAAATATATTGAAAATTTCTTTCTGCAGAAGAATGTTATTTAAGTACCTAAAAAGTTATAATATAGTTGCAAACAATCTATATCAGTAAAATTCTCTTGAAATGAATGCAAAATTTGATTATTTAAAGGGCCTAGGGAAAATTTAAAGTGAAAATATTGAAAGGAATGAAACTTTATCTAAGCACCAAAGAAAAACTATCATTTAGATTAGAAATTTACCATACTAATTATAATATAGTAAATTTCTGTATTACTTATTTCTATAATATATTAATTGGTTTCACTATGTCAATGGAGAGCATTGTCTTAAGTAAGAATTATGTATTTTCTACTTTATTGCATATTAGAAAAGAATCTGACTGAAATATATGTAAATATCCTATTTTATCAGAATGTGCCCATCAGGGGGTTTACCTTTTTTAGGTAAACACGGATGTCACAATCTTGAGGTACCCTAGTGAACTATCCTGTTCTTTCTTTTCTTCTCTCCTCTCCTCTTCTGCTTTTTCTTCCTCTTCTCTCTCATTGTAGTTGCCTCTTAAGAAGCTGGCGGCTCCCCTTGAGTAACTATTGCCGCCCTGTTGCTATTAGGTTCTCTTGGGGACTAAATCACCCACATTTTGCCATGCATGGAGACCCATGTTTCTGGAAAGGAGAATCCTGGTAATTAGGCTCCCAGAGACCAACACATTATTTTGGCCTCTGCTTCAGGTAAACAGGTGGTGTGCTGTGGTTCTCAGCGCATAAATCTGCTTCCATGGGTCAAGCGATCATATATCTGCTGTGTGACTCGATAAGGTTGTAGGCCACTTCAGCGATATATTGAAAGCATATAGGGTCTGGCTAGCACTGATGCAGTTGTACTGCATCCCCTTGTTGGGCTCAGTGGTGGTTGGTGCAGTCTGGCCTTGAAGTAATTAACCTATTTTTATGGAGTGTACTTCAAATTTCTTATTCTCTATGGAGCAACAAATGACACATGATCAGAAATATTTTGTTATTAAAAGAACTGAGGGCAATTTTGATAATCTTTCCCATTTCTTAATTAATTAAAATCTTATTGGTATAAAAAGAAAGGTCAAAAATGTTTGCAAAATGAAATCTGGTGATCTCTTAGTTGAAGTTTTATCAGTTGAACAGGCCAAAGCTGTTCTAAAACTAAGATGTCTTGGTAATATTGATGTTATAGTATCTCTTCATAGTAGGTTAAATTCTACATGGGGAGCAATTTTAGCAGATGACATTATTAATGTTTCAGAGGAGGAAATTTTGGATGATCTTGTTGAGAAAAAAGTACAAAATAGCATTATACAATCAGGAGAGAGGGCACACAAACAATTATGAAAATTAAGCACCTCATACTCACGTTTGCAACTCTATACTACCTCATTCTATTAAAGCTGGTTATCTAAATTGTAGTGTACGACCCTACATTCCAAATCCTTTATGTTGCTTTAAATGTCAGCGATTTGGGCATGCAAAAACTACTTGTAAGGGACATTTGACTTGTGCTCGATGTGCATCTGTTTGACCTGACAGCAGTCTGTGCCAATTACAAGAAAAACATGTCAACTGCAGTGGTGAACATCCCTCGTACTCCTGGTCATGCCCAACCTGTATATTAGAAAAATAAATTATTACTGTGAAAATAAAGCAAAATTTATCTTACCCGGAAGCCAAGCGTACAGTGTCATCCCGTACCCCTCAACAAGGTACTAGCTTTTCTCAAGCAGTAAAAAAAGTCATGAAATCTTGTTGTACCCAAACACATTTCATAAATTTTCCAAACTTATCCTCAAATATTTCTAATACGAATGTCTCTCCTATTCTGAAAGGAATTTCTCCACAGTCTTTCGCAAAATCTAAGTAGCAAAGGTCCTAAAAATTAAAGAATGCAGGAGAAGGGCTCCATAAATCATCTTTAAAGAGTAAAAGAAGCTTAATTGCCTCTAAGACAAGTATAAAGAAGGTAGATCCTTCAGATGATGAAACACTTTTAAGTGACGATTCATCTGAATCCCAGATGGCTTGCTCCAATGCCAGAGTATTCAGTTTAGTTTAATGGTAATGTTCATTTCTTGGAATTTTCGAGGCTTTCGCACTTGTATAGAAGATATAAAAACAATTGTTAACCTGTATAACCCAATGTGTTTTACCATCCAAGAAACATTCTTGAAACTTCAGTTCTGTTTAAAATTGTGTGAGGAAAGATGTTAACCATGATACAGTTTCTGAAGGTGTATGCATTCTTGTGTCTTGTAACATTCCTAGCTCTATACAATCCCCACAAGTGCTTGTGCTCCGGGGAAACCCTGGAATTCCGGGAATTTTGAACTTCGATACCTGGAAATTCCGGGGATCGTCGTTCAAAAGGAAGTAGGAATAATAATGAATTATTTATTTTGATCTGGGTAATTTTGTTCGCTTTGAAAGCAGAAAACGCAATAATTACGTTATTCAATACTTCATAATTGTAATTTTTCATTTCTTCCCCCCCCTTTCTCGAAACTCCAAAATGTCTGTAGTAAGTTCGTAAAAGTTTCCGGGGATTTTTTGGGGTCCCACAAACACCCCTGCAATCCCTTAACACATCATTACAGGCTATTGCAGTATGTTTACATTCAACATCTCTCATTGCTATTTGTAGCCTTTACTTACCTCCCCATGCTGTCATCCATGAAAGTGATTTAAACAATTTACTGGATCAACTACCTGCACTCTTTATTTTGTTTGGTGACTTTAATGGTCATAATACCTTATGAAGCAGTTATAATATGAATCTTTGTGGTCACATAATTGAACAGTTTATGTCTAATAACAATAGCTGCCTTCTAAATTCTGCAGAAATAACCTATTTCCATCAACCATCAAGAACATCATTCATTAGATTTAGCTATTTGCTTTCCATCAATTCTACGTTCATTAAATTATAATGTTGATAAGAACTTATATAACAGTGATTATTTTCCTTTAATCATAAACCAAACTGATATTAGCAGACCATAAGTTTTCCACTCCTCTTATTTTTATCATTGTGCAGACTGGCCTCATTACACTCAATTAGCTGTGATTACTGAAAGCATGGTTAGAAGGGAGAATATTAATGATGCTGTGCAAAAAGTAACTGATACACTTCTAGACGCTACCAAAAACACAATTCCCAAGTGCTCCGCAATTCCATGCAAATATCATAAACCATGGTGGAACCATGAGTGGCAAGTATCATACAATAAACAAAAAAAGTAGTGGACTGTTTTTTGCAGTTGTCCTACCATGGAAAACCTTATAGCTTTAAAAAAACCTAAAGCTTTTGCTCATCGAGTACGGTGAAATAGTCAAAAAGAATCTTGGATAAGATATGTCTCCCCCATCACATCATCAACTTCCAGCAAAGAATTGTGGAAGAAAGTTAAAGTAGCCAGTGGTTTGTATCTGGATTTCTGTATCCCAGGAGCTGACACAGTTTCTTTTCAATATGATGTTGGCAATCTTTTAGGTGAAACTTTTGCAAGGGTATCTAGTCCAGCCTCTTATGATCCTAAATTTCTCAGAATAAAAGAGCAAGCTATAAAGAATCCTATAAAGTTTCATGATAAAGCCATACATCCATAAAATTGCAATTTCTCTTTGCTGGAACTGCAGCGAGTCCTGTCCCAAACTAAAAACACCAGTCCGGGACCAGATAGTATTTCGTATAAGATGCTTTGTCATCTTAATCATGAATCTTTAATAAACATTCTTGTTCTATTCAATAGAATAGGGAATAAACATGTCTATCCCAGTCTCTGGAGCAAAGCAATTGTTATTCCAATACTGAAACCTAAGAATGATCCAATTAATCCTCAAAACTATCGTCCAATTGCTCTCACAAGTTGCCTTGCTAAAACTTTTGAGCGTATGATCAACGGCTGTCTTGTTTATGTACTTGAAGACAATCAGTACATATCACTTTATCAAAGTGGATTCCGGAAAGGTCGATCTACTCTTGACAATATTGCATACCTAGAAACACAAATGCCTTTGTACAGAGACAGCATTTGGTGTCTATATTTTTTGATATAAAAAAGACCTATGGTAAGATATGGGATTATGGAATTCTTCGTACTTTGTATAATTTTAATTTCAGAGGAAATTTACCCATTTTTTTATTCAGAATTTTTTAAGCTCTCACATTTTTAATGTCCGTATTTCGCATATAGGATCTGTCTTATCTAATCTAGTTATCCAATCTGAGAAGGTTCCTCAGTGAAGTGTCTTAAGTATTACTGTTTTTACTATTTGCATCAGCAATATTATTCATGTATTGCAACTATCAGTCCATGGTACATTATAGGTTGACGATCCCCAAATTTCTTGCCGAGGTTCCAATATGCAACTGCAATTACAAACTGCTGTCCATAATCTTGTTGCTTGGTGCAATGAAAATGGGCATACTTTGTCCCCTTCTAAAAGTAATTGTATCCATTTTTGCTGAAAAACTGGGCCTCATCCTGATCCAGAAATTAAGATATCAGGCACAACTATTCCTGTAGTTAATTGGATATCATTTCTTGGGCTTATATTTGATAAAAAAGTTAAGTTTCGGACCAGATATCTTAAATTAGCGCAAAAAGGGAGAAAAATCACTAAATATTCTGAAAGTGCTCTCTAATACCTCTTGGGGTGCAGATTGTAAAGCATTATTCCGAGTGTATCGGTCAGTTATTCTATCTTGAATTGACTATGGTAGCATAATTTATGGATCAGCCAGATCATCAGTTTTGGATAAATTAGACCCTGTTCGTCACTCAGATTTACGAATCTGTTCTGGAGCATTCCGGACTTCTCCTGTCCAGAGCCTTTATGTAATTTGCAACCAATTACCTCTTGATTTGAGATGTAAACAACTCTCCCTACATTATTATTTTAAAATGTTATCAGCATCACAACACCCTTTGAGATCGAGGATTATTTGTCCCTTTAAAAGAAGATTATATAATGCACTGCCAAATAACATACTACCAGTTTATGAGTGTACAAATTCACTCCTGTCTTCATCTGAGTTCCCCAATGTACACATATTCAAATCACATGCTCTAAAATTTCCTCCTTGGAATATTGTCAATATATATAATATATTGACAATATTCCAAGGTATTCCAAATATTGTCAATATATTCAAACCTGTTTCTGAATACAGTAAATCAAGTACATCTCCCCTTATTTTACTACAGATGTTTTCCCATATTCTCTCTCATTATTTCTCCTACATGCCTGTATATACTGATGGCTCAAAATCAAGTGATCATGTTGGTTGTGGTATTGTTGTTGGAAATACAGTTTACAGAGCTATAAACTGCATGCATCATATTCTATGTATAGAGCCAAAGCTGTTGCTATTAAACATGCTTTAGAAATAATACAATCTATCTCTCATCGAAAATACTGTACCTATACAGATAGCATGAGTGTTGTCATGTAATTAGACCATTTTAATGATAAATGTCATCCAATTATTGTGGAAATATTGGGTATTTTAAATATATTGAAGAAAAAAGTATTTGATATCTTGTTTTGTTGGGTTCCAAGTCATGTTGGCATTGCTGGTGATGAACTTGCAGATAATGTTGCTAAAAATGCCTCTGACATTTTACATAAAGCATTAACATTTTTTGATGTTAAACAAATTGTCAAAGATTTTATTTTCTCCCACTGCCAAAAAACATGGGATTTGCGGACGAACACTAAATTATATAGTATATCCTTCCACATTCTTCCATTCCCAGTTGCTCCCATGCAAAGAGTTGATGTAAAACTCACACGCCTTCGCATTGGACACACTATATTTACACACAAGCACTTATTCTTGTCTCAGAGTGCTCTGATTTGTGACGTATATAATGTACCATTTACAGTATATCACATTTTAATTGCCTGTCCTAATTTCAATGATTTAGGCCTAGTGTTTTTTAATACCACAAATATAAGTTTATCAGACTTGATTAAGTTTAAAACGCATAGAAATTCGTTTACATTTTTATGTGCAATTGATTTCTTGTATTCTATTTACAATTTTTATTCATCTTAATCTATTACATAAGCTTTCCTTGAACTTTTAATACATTCCATTGTATACATCTGACTAGTCTTTTAGCACAGAATTTTTACCAATAGTTTTAAATATTGTGCGGTGCAGAAATGTCCAATATTGGATCTTGCATCAGTAAACCTCACAAAATATATCAGAATGTGTATAGGTTTTTATGTTATTATTATTTTTTATTTGTTTTTTCTTTAAATAATTAAATTATCGGATTTTGCCTTAAAATGTTTTTGATATATTATATAGTCATTACAAATTAGGCACTTTATTTCTTATATGAACTTGCAAATTATTAAATTAAGACATTTACCTTTAAATTGTTTGTTATAAATTTATGTTTAGAGTCTAAATAAAATTTAGCGATCTTTTCTGTATAAAATTTAAATTATGATCATAAAAGTGATAGTTTTTACTTTGTTGTGAATTTAAAAGCTATATTTACTTTTGCAATTATTATATGCTGAGACGGGATTAATTCAGATGTATATTAAATTATGCTTTTATGTTTATTAGATTTGTCAATCATTCTTTATGCAATGGCTGATAAACGAAAATTGCATCTTGATCCTGATTATGAAGCACTACCTGCTGAACTTCAAGAGAAGCGAATTAAACTATTTGAAGATAGTGGTATAGTATATTAATTGTAAAATATAATTACCATTTCTTCCTTTTTAGAATGTTTACTTTGGGTAGAAAGTGTGAAAGTATTAAAATACAACAGATAAGCCTTACTTTTAAGTTTTATATTTGACTTTTGGTAGAAATTTTGGGAAATAGACAAACATTAAAAATAAGGGTCTTAAAAACTTTATGTACTGTATTTCTGTAAATTAATGCTTAAAGTCTAATTTATTCATTATATCTGTAAAAACATCCATTATTATAAAACCTGAAAAACTTTATAGAAATATTACTTAATTATTGAATTTTTTGTGATTTTCTACCATTATACAAATTAAACTATTTTGAAGCAACAAGTAATTAATTATGAGGTAAAGAAATGTGATATAAAAACAACTAACAGGCAACAATAAGCATTGAAAAGTAGTGGGAATGTTATTTCTGTTGCACTAGTTTAGTTTTAATAAATCTAAAAGTTATAATTTTATTATAAAATACCTACTCTCATGTTAAAATTTTGTGTAATAAAATTCGTAATAAGAATATTAGAATTTTGTGTGCAAAATATAAGAATATAGAAATACTTAAATAAAAAAGAAGAAATTGAAATGTCTGTGTTCACATTTAAATGAAACTAATTTAATTCTGTGTAAAAAAATTTCACTTTCTATGCAGAAATTATTGCATAATATTTTAACAATTTTTTCAATCACTTATCAAATATAACACTAAAGATAAAATATAATGAATATAAATTAGCCTTCTTTTAAGTGGTCAAGAATTAAAGTAAATTAGATGACTAATAAAGCTTTTTAAAATTGTATTTTTTAGTTTCATTGAATAAAGCAGAATGTTCTCTGTTTACCCTAAATGTTGATAAAATATTTAATGTCTGCTTCATGATATGAAGCGATTTAGAATAAAAAAATATTATATTGAATAATTTTACTTTTAAATAATATTTCATTAAACTGAATCTTTTTGGTTCAGAGATTACCACCTTTAAATCTTATTCTCTATTCTTTAAAACAACTACAAAAAAATTAAATTAAAAAAAATACTTGCTCAGATTGATTTACTAAGAGCATTGGGAATATATATTTGAAAAACTGTGTTTCCTTCTAATTTTTAATTTAATAGTTAAAAAATGTGATATCCTAGATTGCTGCAACTATCTTGGAATAACCTTTCTGAACTCTAGATTAAAAATATTTTCAATCATCCTTTACAGCAGACTATTACTGCTTGTTGAAGTAGTTATTGAAGATTACCAATGTGCATTTATTTGTGGTACGTCAGCTACTGACCATATGCATGCTTTGAGACAGATACAGGAGAAAACATGGGAATTCAATATCTTATAAGCTATTTTTTTATTGATTTGAAAGCTGCACATGACAGCAGTATTTGATTACCTAACATGTAGTAACTAAGATATTATAAGCCATTCGTGATATATGCAGAGGATACATCTTTGGAAAAAAATTTTTTATATCTTTCAACCTTATTCATGTGTTTAAAGGAAAAAAATCTAATAAGCACATTTTGACAGATTTTCATCCAAGTTAAAAAAATTCTTGGTTTGTTTTTGAACAAGCGATAGGGTCAAACTGAAGACATTCCACTTCGAACGTAACGGTGCTTTATTTAGGCATTAATACTCTTATGAGTAAAAGTATTAAAAAGTCTTAAATGAGTAAATTTGTTCAAATTAAAAATTAGAATTTATCTATATATCCTTTTATAATTTATATAATTTTTAGATTATTTGAGAAATATTTAAATAATCAGTAACTTTTAGATTATTTAAATATTTCTTAAAAATAATTGTCATACTTAGTTTCCAAGTATTGGCTTGCCTTCTGGATGACCAGCAGTGCCCTTGCCTTTCTCTCCTTCCTAGAGCAGAGGGTGTTACTTGTTTTCAAATTATTACTGGATATGACAATTTGCAGGTCCATTTATACAAAATCAATTTGGTCAATTCCCTTATTTGTGTGCTCTGTAACACCTCAAATATGACTGTGGAACATCTCTTTAGTTGCCTCTCTAATTTTGATGTTTGTTTGAGTGATAACTTTCAAGTCCTTTTGCCTTCTGAAGCTATTTTATTATTGTATTGGACTTTAAGATGCCTCATGTCTGAAAAGACGATAGTGGATGTAATAAAAAAAAAGTTTTCAAGCAGTAAATTTAGGAGGAAAAAAGGAAAAAAAAATTTGAAGCAAATTAAAAATAATATAGAGTTGCTATAGCTCCAATTTTATTTTTAATAAAAAAATATTACTACAATAAATAGAACTAACAGATAAATTCACTAAATATTTATTTATTGCTATTATATTTGACATACACAATTTTTTCAGTCAATTTCACATTTAATGAAATGAAAAAAAAAAGAAAATATAAAATTAATAACAGAAAATGCACTGTGCACAAGAAAAATGTATAAATGATTATATGCACTTTAATAAAATGAAAAGGCAAAACATTAAAATAAATTATGTATATATATATTGCATACTCGAATATGTCTATATACTCTTAAAGTTCAGCTTTGCTTAGTGGCAAGACCTAAGTCTTCAAACTGAAAGCTTCTGGGTTCAATGTCAGCCACTATTGACCAATTAGAAATGTGTATTACCTTTTAACCCCTGTATTCATGTTTTTCAGTGTGAATGACTACATGTTTACAGGAGTTACACAAGAAATTCCTTGCTAAAAAACAAAATAATATAGAACTCTCATTTTTGAAACAAATTTTTATCCCACTCTGAATTGATTGTGAGCTTTGCATGAACATAACAGTTGTGAAGAATCTCAAAAATAAAGAGAGCTTTCCCTTAATAAATCAATATGTGAAATACGGATTTCAAAGTAATAAAATGTTGTTCAGCAACATTGCAAACACCAGTGTTTTTGAAAGAACAAAAATGAGCTGTTAATAACATTTTGTTATTACATAACAAGCATTTTTAAAATAAACTGTTCTTGAAGTATTTTTTGTTACTGAAAAAGAAATTGTTATCAAACATATCGTTCTTGTATGACTGTTCCAGTCAGTGTGCTGTTACTCATGTTTAAAGTTAATAGGCCAACTAAAACAAAAAGTTGCCCACTCTGTATAGCTGCTCTGAGATATTTAAAGGTATGCTATTAAATAACACCATTTTAAAGTAACAAGTTACTTAAATAAACTTAATAAGCAGATAACTGTTATAGAATAATCGTTGTGTTAAACAATGACCATCTCTACAGCAGGATATGATGATAATTAGTAAGAACATAAAACACACATCTTGTTGCCAGCCATTTAGATTTAAAAATGTCACAGTGCAGCATGCCTGAGTGTATATTGCTTGTAAAATCCTATTATGTGAACAGTAATAGCCAGATGCAGCTCAAATTAAATTTGAGATCAAGTACAAGCTGAAGACAACCGGTTAGATTGTGCTAATATTCAAGAATATGATTTGCAAGTTTGAAAGAACTTGTAGTACTTATTATGATAGTGTTTCCAATGTCAATCATCAAAATAGTGACAGCATCAGAAGACATTGCAAAGACATGTTGTTTTTCAAACCAGCCCAAGAAAACTGGCCTAACGAGCTGCACAACTGGTGTGAACTAACTGGGAAATTATAAGGCAAATTTTAGAAGGTGTGCATTTTTTCCCATACAAAATTTAAGACAATAATCCATTTGAACCCAATGATCATAGAATAACAATTGTGTTTTACCAATACTGTTATCAGAGAATTGAGGAACATGATTTTATGTGAATATGGTTTAGTTTAGTAATAAATTCCATTTTATTTGGTTGAGTTCATCAATAAGCAAAATTAATACTCGAGGGGATTCAAAATCTGCATTTCGTGATCAAGAAGTCTCCCCATCCTTGATGGCTGACTGCACTACTGAATGATACTTGTAAATTTTAGGACTTTATTCCAATTATCTAAATTAGCTCTGGTTTTAATAAAATGTGATTTATGTAAACTGCTGCTAACCCATCAGGGCAAGAGTGATATCTTGGAGAAGTATTTTGGAAATCACATGGAACATCTGGGGTACTCTGGGGCCACTAGTCTTGTTTGCTAACCATATTCTTTGAATCTGAACATATGAGACTAAATGCTATATTAAAGACATAAAGAAATAGCCATAAAACCATTGCTGCCATTGAAAGCATTAATATTCTGACTCATTCAGAATTTTGCTATTTGTTTATACCACATCATAACTAATGATAGGAGGCAAACATCATAATCAAAATCTAATTATCTGTTGTGATGTTTACATGTTGAATAAAGCTTGTGCACACATTCAGTAGTTTAAGTTTTAAATTATTCACTGTCATCTTTTTACATTTATTGTGGAAATCCTTTTGGTGGACTTCACAAAAAGTAGACTATATTGAGATATTTCAATGAGGGAAAACTAAAAATTTCCCTAGATGTTATAAAAAAAATTAAAAATAAAGATGCAACCACTATTTTCTCAAACAGCTGGGATTAGAATCTAGGATTTTCTCTTCTAAACAATTGCAACTAAGATATAGTGAATGACAGAATGTGATAGAATTACTTTTAGAAGGCTTTTCTGTGATTCATGCATTCTTTTTAAATTCAAAATAAAAAATATAATTCAGACACAAATTGCTTTTTAATTTTAAATTAAATAATTATGTAAGTTTATATATATATATATATATATATATATATATATATATATATATATATATATATATATATATATATGTAAACTTAATGGTTTTAATGTAATATTTTATAATTTTTTCTGCAAATTTCACAAAAAATATGTTATTATTATTGTATTATCTATTTTCCCAACAATGTTAAGTATTAAAATTGTCACATTTGAAATTCTTCATTTTAATTTATAAGAAAGATTTTAAATTTTTAATTAAATTTTTGTGAACATTTTATTAAACTTTTTAAAATTAAATTCTTTAGTTTTTAAATTAAATTTTTTGTTGCTTTACATAAGATATGATTTATGATTGTTTCTGAATGAAATATGTTTTAATCTTGTGATATGCATCAAACAGAAAATCAAGTAAATGCATTTGTGTTATGTAATATTTCTATATTATATGCATTCAGCAACATAAAAAGATATTTTAAATTCTGCAACAAGGAATTTATGTACTATTTTTACCTTACATCTTTTTAGTGATCCGTCATATATATTATACATGTATGTATACAATCACATTATTTTTTTACCTTTAGTGCGAAAGCAGATGAAAGATAAAATTGTAAATATCTTGAAAATCCATTTTGAACAAGAAATAAACTCTAAAGATAAAGAAATTGATGCATTAGATGAAGTAAGCTTAATATTCATTGAATTTTATCAATATAAATTTTTCTTAAATCATTCTTATTTACTGTTATGTTTAAGATTTCTGATTAAAACTAGAAATAGTTTTGACTGAAAACTATACAATTTTATTAAATTGTGTCAAATATATATTTGAGTAGTTAATTTTTAAATGTAATTTATTGAGATATATTTTATTTAACTATAATAAATTTCTGCAAACTACATTGAAATATTAGTGATTGATACAGATATTTTATTTTTGATTTCTTTAATTTTAATATCAATATTTAGCTTATGTAAAGATTTCTGAAATCAAAAGATACTTTGCTGAATCATATAACTTTTTCAGCCTGGTAGAATGCAACAATATAATAACATCACAACAAATTACAAAAGTTTTCTGATAAAAAATATTTTTTTGGTTTTTATACTACCATTAAAAATTATATAAATGTTGCTCATGCAAGATTTTGTGTTCAAACTCAATTTTATTATATCTTATATTTATTTAAAGAATTTTTTCTCATCAGAAAGATTTTGTTGGCCAAATTAATTTCAATAATTGTTTAAAATAGTATAAAATGATTTTGTTTTCATAACATTCTTTAACTTCTTGATAATTGTTTAGGTTTTTTAAATATAAATAGCTTCAAATAATTTTCACATGAGTATATTGTTCTTACTCTGTGAATTGTACATTTTACTAAAGAATCCATCTGTGCCATAGCATGATTGTCTTCATTGTTTAAAGGGGAGGTGATGACAAAAATTTAATATGTTTTCAGTATATTAATACAGTAAATTGGAGGGGGGGCATCGGATTTCAACATTTCACAAAGTGAAAAGCTTATACTTTTACTAGCATAACATGTTCATAGTCTTAATTTTTGTAGTATGGTCATAATTTATAGTAAAAAGGTTGTATGCTTTAATCATTTAGTAAATTTAAAGCTTTAACAATGCATTGTGCATGTGTATATTTTTGTATTAATGCTGTCTTCCATTTTGTATTTTTGTACTCTCATTCTATGATTTTTAGCTTCTAAAGCTTATCAAGCATTATCACATTCATTATTTTATTTGAAGAATTTAGTGTACAAGCTTAAAAATCAATTTACATGATTAAATGAAATACTTTTTTTTAAATTTCAAAAAAAAAATGAAGTAGCTGTGCTTAAAGAAAGAAACTAAAAAATTTTATCCCAAATGAAGAAAAGACATTGAATTTCCATCAATGTGCTATAATACCATGTTGTATATATTTATCTCTATAGATGCCTAAAGGCTAATGTTTCTGTTGTAGTTGCTCCAGATAAGGTTCTATTAATATGATATTTTTGAAAGTTTGTAAGATCTGATATTTTACACTTTTGACCACAAAATATAACTTCACTGAGCTACTTAACACTATCTTCATATGTATATGTCTTATATTAAAATGAATTTTTAGCCAAAATTATAGTTAATTCATATGAAGCACATACTTCATTTACTGGCATTTTCTTATTTTAAAATTCATTTATATATGGATGTGTATATGTAGACATATGTACATAAATTATGTTTTTTTTAAATTTAATTTAGGATTTGCATTTTTTAAATGCTCAAACTAATTTAGTTAAACAAATTTTAAATGATTCAGTTTTCAAATTATGAATCATTTTTAAATGGATGGATAGGTGGTGCTATGATTAATTAAAGTTCGAAAATATAATTATTAAAAATATTCAATTGAGCTTGATGGCATGTTTATTGTTTCATTTTATGTAGTTATAATTCAGTATTTTTTTATTGGTTTGAAGAAGGAATAGATTAACTGACAGAATACTTTTAATGTAACTTTATTATAAATTTTTATGCATATTATTTTAAAAGAAAATGGCAAAAGTAATTTTGTAAATAATAAACATGATTGATAGTTTTTTCCCCCTAAATCTCTTGTTTAATTAACAATAGTTGTAGTCCAATGAAATAATTTATTGAATTTCAAATTCATGAGTTTGCTTTGGAAATCATGTAATATGTAATTTTTGTATCTATCATAGATTATGAATAATAAAATATGATACATAAAAATTATGTATTCATAAATCCATTTTTTTGTTTGTTAGCACTAATTATACTTTTTGGGAATAATTATTGAAAACTTAAATATAAAACTTCAGAAATTATAATTTATTAGCTATGATAGTTTTATGAAAATTTTAAGATTACAAAAATGTATGTTTTATTGATTGTAAGTGTGTCATGAAAAATGTTTTGTATGGTTCTTATATTTTTTATTTTACAGTACAAATTTCTTTTATTATTTCTCTTACTATTACAATATTTATTTTTAATGTGCTGTTTATTTAATTTAGAATCTTTATGCATGTCGCTTAATATTAGATCGTCTGAGAGCCTGTGTTGTCACAAAATTTTATGCAAGTCTTGGACAAGAGCAGGTATCTTTACCTTGTATATATTATTATTTACTTGGTCATAATTTTTATAGTCATTTCAAGATATTCATTGGGTGTATTATGGAAATGGAAATAAGATTTAAAAAACTTTTTTACGATTATTATTTATGAATCATTACATTTAAATATGGGAACTAAGTTGCAATTAAATGAAGACTTTGAAAGAAACAAAATTTACTTGTCATTATTAAAAAATGTGAATGTTTGAAAATCAGTTTTAGCTGCAGATACATTATATACACTGATATTGCTGTGTCGTTTTATTAAAAATTAATTTAAATTTTTTAACAGTAGATTATTAAACAATGTGTTAAATTATTTGTTCAAAACTTTGTAGTAAATTTTTTACTGATTTTAAAATTCTTTTTTATAATAGATTGAAATATTTGATGATTATTTGAGTATTTATAATTTATTGGGATCAGGTAAAGAAATTTAAATTCCGTATTTTAAGTTACCAAATTTCTTATTCCATGAATATTAATGTTATAAAATTTTATAGCTAAGTTCTATGATTATAACATTAATTATATTGATTTGTGTGTGATAAAGAAGAAATTCTTAGTGTATTTTCTAAAAATAAAATTCATGTAATCTAGAAAACATTTTCTTAAAATATTTTTATACATTTTAAAGTATTAAATTATTTAGGCTGTGAAACTAAATCAGTTTTGCAACTAAGACTTCATTTCTATGCATAAAATATACTTATAATTTTTCTTTAATGTAGTTCCTAAATTTTAATGTCAAGCATCAATATGATAACTATAAATAGGGTTATTTTTTAAATTGTTAAGTTGACAGGCAAGAAAAGGTATAATGAATTATATGAGTATCAAAAATAATGAAAATGGAAGACATTTGATGTATAAAATATATATTTAATGGCTAATGACTTGCTCCAAAATATGAACAACGAAGAATAAATGAATAAAACAGATGGAAAAATTAGTAAATGGGAAAGTGAGAAACAAGGGAAAGATAACTTTAGAATTGACTTGTTACAGAAGTCCTAATCAGTCATGAGCAGTAATGCTGGGAATATAGTTAAATTGACAGAATTTCATTGTAACTAAATTAATTGTCCTGTTATCTTGCCAAATTTTAAACTTTTTAATGCATAAAATATTTTTTTTGCTGTGAATTATATATCTGTTATGTAATGAAATTCTTAGTAGGATATCTTGTTTATATCTGTTTTTGTTTTCAAATCAAAAATTTTAATTGTTCTTAAATTTAATTTTTTATTGTTATATATAATGGGCCCTTTTAATAATCCAATTTCAAAAACTATTTTTATATTTGGAAGAAAGACCACATCAGCACTGAATCAAATTGGGAATAGTGTTGCCAAAAAATTAGTCTTAATGTCTTAACTCTTGTCTTGATATCAGTTAAGAAAATAGAATAAGATAAGAAAAACTTAAAAATGAATTATCAGTGAAAAATACTGATAATTTATATTCAGAAATGTACTTATATTTTAATTGTTAAAAAATATATCTTAAGTTTGTGTCAGAAAGAGCACTGTCACAATGAGGTAATAAATTGAATGAAAAAATTTAACTTTTTTTGATAGCACAAATAATCTTATCAACTTGTTTGTCATCTAAATTTTTCCAAATTCGATTCTTTTCAAATTGAATTGAAAAGATGCATCTCACCCTGGTCTAAGTTCAAGTACATCTTATAGTACAATCCCTTTATTTGGGAATGTAATTTCAGCACCTTATATTTCTGATATTTATGAAATTTTCGATTTCTCTATTTTCGTTCTTTTTGCCAAACATTGGGAAATGATTTCATTTTTGAATACATCTATAAGTTACATAGTTAGAAATTTTACCTTAAATAGTAAATGTTGCAGCATTTCTACTAGAAATTATAATATATATTTAACTATATTTAATACTAAACAATTTTTAATATTAATTCTGTTTTTGAATTTTTCCTGGCTAATAACTTTTCTGTTTCTTTCGTTTTCTGTTACATCAATTTTTCATTCACCCTCTTTTTCCACACATTTGCTCATAATTTACATTTTCTTCATTTAAAGACTAATTTACTCATAATGTTCATCACATAGTTTGATAAATTTGAAGAGCTGTTATGCCATTTTAATAAGTTCTAGTTTATTTTGATGGTGATTTTACAAATTAAGAAATTTCAAAGAAAATATTCAACAAATGCATGTTTAATTGCTGTCTTTTGCATTATAGTTTTCTAAAACTTCATAATTTTTAATTATTATTCTTATATAAAAATTCATTAACTTACTGAGTTTTATTAAATTTGTCCTTATGTTTTTGTAGAAGCAAAATGAAGATATTGTACCTTCTCTTCATCCTACCATTAAAAAATACTTGAATAAAAGTATAGCAGAAGAAAGAAAGTGTGATCATGGAGTTAAACCAGGATCTTCTAAAGATACTGTTGTGAATGATATTATAAGTCATGCTGGACAATGCTTTAAACTTTCCTGTGACGATGATGAATCTGCTGGAAAGGAAAGTACAACTAAAGTGAGTCTCCATATTTCTATTGTTTATAGATTTCATTCATGTTTTCTTTGATTAATTTCTATTCCATTTAATGTTTCTTTCAATTTATGCTTCATATTTTAATTTTATTAGGTAAAAAGGGTATTGTTCTAATTTTGAAATTTTTAAAATAAGCCAAACAGAATACAGAATTTATTACTATTTTATTCTTTACACTTTTATTAATTTTAATATGCAGCAACTTTATACAGATTATTCATAAAATAAATACAAAAAAGGGAATATGATAGTTTTATATAAATCGCAAACTATAAATTGTAAATCAAAAGTTCTTTTTCTTAAAAGAGTTAAGGAAGCAATGCTTATTTTCTCAGCAGCTTCATTGCTTTTTTTTATCTCAAGCATTAACCCTTTCAGACACACTACCCTTTAAAATTGAAATATTGACAAAAAAAATGTAGATTGTCTATTTAAACCTATAAGAGTTTACAGTGAAAATTTTGTAAAGATTGCACTTACCATTTCGATTTTGTGGGTGTTCCATCACTTGTAACACTGCGCTGCAAGGGTTGTAAAAAGCAAGCATTGCAATGAAGACTGTAAATGTGTAAATGATTTTGCATATGAATGAAAAAACAATGCATTACACCTGTGTAGCTGATTTAGCATGGCCCAGGATGCACCACAAGGAGGCCTGGTACCAAATAAAAAAAAATATTTCTGTACAATCTTTTTAACTATCCAATTAAGGTTTTGGGGCTGCATAGAGGAGCCTGGTTGAGATAAATCATCACCACCATTTTCACTGGCATCAGACTGGGATTGATCAAGTGGCTTAGGAACATATTCCTCTGTATCACTATCCACATGTTCTGATTCACTAACAGAGGGCAATATTTGAAGCTTTTTATTACTTCCGAAGGACTAAGACCTCTAACATGCCATTTATTTACAATTAACAAATTTAAAAAATTAACTAGAAATTATAATTACATTTCTAAAAAAAGTAAACTAAAAATAATATAAACTCACAAAAATATATATACAATATTATAAAATGAAAATTGGCAAAAAAGAAAATCAAGAGATAAAAATAATGCTTCTCTAACTAGAGATGATTGGAATTAACTGATATGATCCTATACCCCACTGATGCTTCCCAATTCCCAATTCAAGAGACCAAAAAGAGTGTAGAAGTATAACCTATACAAGTAATCCCTCCTTGTAAATTCCTCAACATTAGTTCATTCTACTCGAAAAGAGAGAAAAATAGTAAAAAATAAACATAGCTGTTTCTCTCGTCATTGAGTTCAAGGCTAATCGCATAAGGGAAAAGTGCTGTTGCGGAGCAGTGCTCCAGGGGATGGAACACCTTGTTTTATTAGATAATTTTGCGTATACTATATGCATGAAAAATTTAAAGTGATATAGAATAAATAGTTCAAGGTACAGACAACAAAATAACACAGAAATCTTTTCAAACAATTATTTTTGTATGAGAAAAAAAAATTCAAATGAAATAAAAAAAAATTGAATTGTTCGAAAAAATCGAATGAAAAATATTTCTTCAAAATAAAGGGATTTAAATAATCTGTTTTACTAGAAAATTATTGATCTTATGTAGTGCTGCCATCTATTATCAAGAAAGACAGTTTAAATAACATTTTAAGCCAAATTTCATCTATTTATCGCTAAATGCAACAATTTGGTAACAAATTAAAATTTACTGTTGCATCACCTGGAACACTGAACTGCTAAGGGTTAACTGTTTAATGTACCATGATGATGAAGAGCAGACTAGCATGCAGTTTGTTTTTCTTTAGAAAAGAAGAGAAAAAATATTTGTTGCAAACATTCTTTCTGTTAAATTTTTGTATTACTGCATCTTTTGAGCATTTAGAGGGAAGAATTTATTTTCATTCATTTGCCACATCCAGTTTGCAGCTTGCTTTAAATAATAAAGAGTTGGTAAAACTTTATATGCATATATATATATATATATATTTATATATATATATATATATATATATATATATATATATATATATATATATATATAATTATTTTGTTATTTAGGTTTCTATTTATAAATAATCTGAAGAATTATTTATTTCCAAAAAAAAAAAAAAATTATTTGAGGTTAGTATATCAAAGTAAATCTCCAAAGCTCCATTATAGCTATTATAGTTTTATCCTTATTGTTTGAAGTAGGTTAGATTATTTATGATATCTATAGTAGCATCTCAAGTTACAGTATTAAATATTGAGTGCTGTATTATCAGAGAACACATCAATTTGATGTGACACAATTCAAGAGTATTTTCTTTGCTACTGTGATGGAAAAAAATCATTTAAGTTTAGGTTTTATAAAATAAAAACTGAATTATATATGAAGTCTTTGAATAATTTGGAAAATTGAAACATATTTTTGATGACATAAACAAATGTGTCACTAAAGCTTGACACATTTGTGTCATTGTTTTTGTATAGTATAAAATATATTTATCCTTTATTTTGTGTTAGTCATTACTTCCAGAACATATCTAATATGTTTTTTGTCAATGTATGGGTATTATATCTTGTAAGGAAGTAAAATATGCCAACTTTTCTAAAACATCTGTTAGAAGGCCATTTAAATTATGAAAATGTGCAACTAAGAAAATAAAAATCAAAAATTAATTTTCTTTTTTGTGAAGTAAATTCAATGCTCTAGAAGTAAGTTGTTACATTAATGTGAAGTATTCATACATTCATTTTTGTGGAGTTTTCCATGTATGGAAATACATTTTTTTCAAATTAAAATATTACTAAATTATTTAAAATTAATGAAATTTAGTGAATAATGATATATATATATATATATATATATATATATATATATATATATATATATATATATTATCTAAGTAAAGAATATTTCTTACTCATGTGAAACTTATTTACTTATTTTAAATTTAATTTAATCCTCTTTTAAAATAGGGTTTTGTTTATTTTAAACATTTTTATGGATCGCTACAAATTTTTATTTGTGAAAGTTAATTGTCATTAATTCAAATACTCTAAAAGAAATATTAAAAATGTTATTGAGTGACTTTTACTTCAGATTATTACATGTGTAGTACATATGTTAATTTCTGGTATTAAATTATTTAAAACTTCATCCACACATTCATTCTAACATACAAAATTATTGTTTTATTTTTTAGTGATTAATTTGTTTTGTATTATAAAAAATACAAAGTATAATCAACTTCCTAAGCTCTTTTTTTTACTGTTCTTGTATATTTTATTTATTTATTTTTTAATCATTTTGTACACTTTATATTTCTATTTCAGGTATCAAACTCTAATTCTGTCAACTTTAATGAAAATAACTACATTGCTTCTAGATTGAAGAAAAAGTGCAAAATAGTCATTGGAAACATTTCCAAGTTTGTGCATTTTAAATTTTATGTAAATAAACAACAACTCATTTTTAAATATTTACTTTAAAATAGTGCAAATAAATTCATTTATTATTTAATTTCATTCATAGGCTTTATTTTTTAGGCACAGCTTGTCCTCTTTGGACCTTGTGCCAGAAAATCCAACCTACCAAGCTTTATTTCCTATATAATTTTGCGTCAATTACCCCATTTTGTCATGATCACAGTTATTAATGAAAATATTTGTTTTTAAGTTTTCTGAATTCTTTATGTTTATATTTCTTATATATCTGATAAAATTCATCACACATTTGGAAGTTTTAGGCTCTTGCATACTTAAAATCTAATGTATAACATTTTAAAGGTGCTATTGAAAGATAATAAGATTTAATTTAATGTAAACTTCAGCAATCTTCTTTGTGTGGTATTGGCAATTTTAAAAGTAGAAAATAGGTTGTCATTAAAAATTAATAAAACTAAGAAAACAGCCTAATATCATGTTGATTTATAAAATTTTTATATTTAATTTCCTCACTGTAATATTTAAAAGAAAAAAAAAACTTTCTAAAGCAACTATAAATAATAAATCATAGTGATTTAAACTGATTCTTGATCTCAGTTTAGGCCTTTATTTATTTATTTTTGTACCTACTACTTTCTGCTAGGTTTAAATTTACAACAACAGTTAATTATTTGAATCTTTTAGTGAAGTTCTAAAAATATGTTTTTCTTTACACTTTATTATTTGGAATATTTAATTTGGTATGGCATGAATGTATGTCCTTGGATATATGGCTTTGGTAATAAAAAAAGATCTATATTTGCTGATTCTCAAACTGATATTCATAATTTATATTGAAATATTCATACTCATTTGTATGAATTGAAACAATACACCTCTAACTGGAGCAAAAATGTTATTCTCATTTGATTTAACATTTACATTGAAATTTATTTCTTTAAAATGATTTGTTGGAAAAATTAAAATTTATTTTTAAATCTTTTAGTGGAGCTCCCCTAAAAATGTTTTTGGTGTAACAGTTAAAGATGTATAATAATTGTAAAGTTCTAATATTTAGAATAAAATTTTAAAAAAAAATTATACAAATGAATTATTTCTCTAAGCATTATGAACATCAAGCAAAATAATAATTAAATAGGTAAACCATAGGTCTTTTCATTATTATATTTAAAATATATGAACATTAGTTTCTCTTTAGAAATATAATTTTATCAATCAAGTTTTAATGAATAATATTTCTTATTGTTAATTTTTATGAAAGGTAATTTATTATTTGAATATAAAATCATATTTTGTTACATTAATGAGAGATTGAAAATAAATTGATTTATTCTTAAAAAGTTTCATGAACTTTTGCTGGCAAATTTTGTTATTTTGAATGTGTCATGAAAGATTAAATACGAGGTGTGGCTATTAAATAACGAGACTGTCATTGTAAAAAGTTTTATTTTTATTTTATACATAATTATTTATAATCGCCTTCATTGTACACCCCTTTTCTATCCCTGCAACGCTCCTTGCGAATTTTCCATTGTTGGAAACAGTGCTGGAAGTCATCTTTTGTCAACTTCTTCAGTACTCTTGCCATTTTCTCTTTAACAGATTCCACAGACACAAATCTTGTTCCTTTTAATGCAGATTTCATCTTAGGGAACAGATAGAAGTCATATGGTGCATGGTCTGGCAAGTAAGGTGGATGCTCTAACAGTGGGATGCTGTGTTTGTCAAGTTTTTGCGAGTTGCTTGTTGTTCAAATGTGAGAATTTTTGGCACCATTATGGGGCACAATTTTTTCATGTTCAAATTGTCATGTAAAATTTGCCATACGTATTATTTATCAATGTTTACAGTTTCAACTATTGCACAAATACTCAATTGACGATCAGACCGAATCAAACTAGCAATTTTTTCGACATTTTCATCCGTTTTTGATGTTGAAGGGCGACCTGGCCGCGAAGCATCTTGTCAGCCATCTTTAAAACGTTTGAACCATTCAAAAACTCGTGCACGGGATAAACATTCACTGCCGTATACTTCTTTCAGTAAATTATAAGTTTCAGTACCGGTTTTTCCAAGTTTGAAGTGAAATTTAACAACAATTTGTTGCTCTATTATTACACAAACCATTTTTTCGCCAAAATAAAATAACAATGTTAACAGAAATGAAGGTTATGTCTTAACCGTGTTACTTACGCAAATAAGGCTTAGAGCATTTTAAAGAGAAAGCTTCACACTAAACAGCTGACAGTCAATGGCGGACTACGCATGCGCACTTTTGCCGCCGCAGCGTCAGTCTCGTTATTTAATAGCCACACCTCGTACATTATTCTCTTCCACTTGAGTCAACGTGAAGTAAAAAAAAATTATGTATTTTAAATATTTGTAACAAATTTTACTTGTATAAAGATACAATTAAATAAAGTGAGATGAAATATATGTATACAATTTTCTACTGAAGAAAATGTGATTGAAAAAGGACATATTTGCAAAATTTCTGAAGCAAAATTTGAGACATTGGAACCACTGTATATCTTGCTCTATACATAGCTGCCAACTCTACAGATTTTATCGGGAAACTCTTAATTTTTCATAATTTCTCCCAAGCAATTTCAGTGAAAAACTTAAAAACAGCCAAAATTTTGCCTATATATATATATATGTATATATATATATTGTAGTATTAGGATACTCCTCATTCTCTTCACATGATGGCGCTGTAGTCATTGGGAGAGAAGAGAGGAGGGGGTCGTCTTTGACCAGCGAACGAGAAGGTTTAGCTGGCTCTCCTTGGGTGTTTGTTCTGTTGGCCGTGTAGGGCCATAGTCAAATTTCTATTAATTATAATTTTAATATACAATACTATCAATTATTAATTTTAAGTTTCAAATAAATGTTTGTATTTTTTCGAGTTGTGCTTTCTTCTACAGAACAGACACTACACTGGCGCAGTCGACAGGATTATGAACTGATGTTTCTGACATAATCTGAAACGGAACTGTGAATTTGTTTATTTGACTGTGTTTTACAAGTAATTGAAATGGCTTTTCTCGCAAAAAGAAAGAAAGAAGATTTATGAACTATTGCAGTGGAATTAGGCATTGAGAATGCTGCGAATCTAAAACTTTACGAACTAAAAAAATTTATAACAGAAAGCGAAAACAACAACGAAGATTTCATTAAAGAATTCTTAAATTCGTTGATTGAAGAACAAAAAAGAAACGAAGAAATTGAAGAGCGGAAAAGAAATGAAGAAATTGAAGAACGTAAAAGAAATGAGAAAGAAGAAATTGAAGAGCGGAAAAGATTGCAAGAAATTGAAGAACGAAAATGGAATATGGAAAAACAAAAACTAGAAATGGAATTCGAGCTTCAAAAACTAAGTTTAATGGAAAAGGAACGAACAGGAGAAGATAACTTACGAAATACTGGTAATGATTTTCATTTTAAGGCGAAATTAGATTTAAATAATATTTTACAGAAGTTTGATCCCAAAACAAATGATATAAGTTTATATCTTATCCTCTTTGAAAGACAAGCTAAGAGAATTGAAATTAAAAAAGAACTTTGGGTTACGCATTTAATTGGATTATTGCCGTATGATGTTTTACAAATTATAGCAAGGGAAGAGGAAGAAGTCACTGAGAATTATGACAAAGTAAAAAGTTTACTTCTCAAAAGGTATAAAATGACCCCAGAAAAATTTAGACAATTCTTCACAAAGCACCATAAGAAACCAGAAATAAACTGGCGAGATTTTGCTTATGAACTGAAAAATTATTTCTTAGAATGGATCAGTGGACTTGGAATACAAACATTTGAAGAACTATGTGATCTAATAATAACCGATCGAATAAAACGCAAAGCTCCCTTAGAAATTAAAGAATATTTTATTGATGTTTGGTCAAATTTTAAAACTCCAGAAGAATTAACAAGTAAATTGGATGATTATGAAAATGTCAGAACAAATATTAATGTCAAACCGAAAGAATTTCCTCGCCCAGAATATTTCAAGATATATAATTATAACGAACAAGAACAAAAATATTCGGCAGAGTCAAAACATATTCCTCCGTATGTTAGACAACAAAAATTTAAAAATTTTCAGAAAGAAGAATATTTTGAAAAAAGAACTGTGAAAGAATGTTATATTTGTGGAGATTCGCATTTTGCGAGAGAATGCCCAAAAAGATTTAAAGCAAATAATAAGAAAAGCGATGTTCTAGCAGCAGAAATTTGCTCCCAATTTTTAAAAGAAAAAAAAACAGAAATTGAAATAAAACCTCTTCAATATGTGGACATTTACGTGGATAATACTCCTGTGAAAGCTCTCGTAGACTCGGGGTGCCAACTTCCAGTCATAAATAATGACTTTATTCCAAAATCTAAAATAGAAAAGGGAAAAGTTATTTTAATCAGTGCTTTTGGAGAGAAGATAAAAACTGAATTAATGAGCTTTCAAGTAGCGTTAAAAACAGAAAATAATAAAATGTTCTTGAAACCCATCGAAATTATTGCAGCTATTACGAATAAAATCCAAGAGCAATGTATAATACCAACAAAAGTTTTTTATTTATTGGAAAATGTAGTGCTAGAAGAAAACAAGAAATCTGCCGCCTGCTTTGTTTTGGCATCGCAAGAAGTTGAATATCATAATGAAATTGCTGAATCATCACACGGCGAAAATATGGGTGAGGCTCTCTGTTCAAATGACACCATGGATCCGGGTATTTCTGATGATGTGGAAGTGCTGGAAGCCGAAACAAATTGTAAATTGAGCCAATCATTACAATTTAAAAAAGAACAATATGAATGTGCCTCTTTGGATGAAGTGAGATCTTCTTTATCTCGTATCAAAGGTAAATATTTTGATTTAGATGGCATTTTATTCCACAAAGAGAAAGTTTGTGGTGAAATTGTAAATCAGTTAATTTTACCGAAATGTCGCCGTCAGAAAGTTATGGATTTGGCTCATACATCTGTTTTTGGAAGTTGTATGGGAATAAAGAAAACAAAAGAAAGAATTCGATATAGTTTTTACTGGCCGAATATTTCAAATGATATTTAAAATTTTTGTAAATCTTGTAAAGAATGCCAATTACGGTCTGCTGAGAAATCTTCCGATAGAATTCCTATTTCTCCAGTTCTTAGACCAGACCTACCATTTGAAGCTGTGAACATGGATATTATGGGGCCGATTGAGCCTTCTTCGGCACGTAAACACAAATATGTTTTAGTACTGATGGATTAACATTCGAGATGACCAGAAGTTATTCCTTTACGTTCTCTAACAGCAAAGGCAACTTGTGATGCGCTATTGGAGATTTTTATGAGAACTGGTATTCCCAGCATTATTGCTAGTGATCAAGAGACTAATTTTACTTTTTACTAACACAAGAATTTATTAATCGCTTAGGATGTTCTCCCAGATTTTTAGTGCCAGCGTATGCTGCCAGCAATGGATTAATTGAAAGATATAAAGTTCTGAAGAACTCTCTTCATCACGTCATACGATCAGACCCCAGCAATTGGGATAAATATATCCCTTATTTACTCTTCGCTTACAGAGAAGTGCCAAATTGCACTACTGGCGTTTCTCCCTTCAAGCTTTTGTACGGTAGAGAAGCAAGAGGACCTTTAAGTGTTTTGAAATCAAGCTGGAGGTGAAATCCCTATTCCATTGCATATTAGTAAATCTATTGTTGATTATTTACAAGATCAGGAGGTAAAATTTGAAAGAGCAGTCGAACAAGCCTCATTGATAGCTGCTGGAAAACAACAAGCCTACACCGACTACTTCAATTGCCGGACTGTTCCGAAGGAATTTAAGGTGGGTGACCAAGTTTATTTATTGATTCCGGTCTCTTCTAACAAATTGTATGCCAGGTGGACAGGTCCTGGCGAAGTAATTGAGCACTGCCTACCTGACTCCTATAAAGTTTAAACTTCCAGATGGAAATATTAGACATTGCCATGTAAACAAAATCAGAAAATATTGTCCAAGAGTCAATGCTGTGGGAATTTTCTTTGAAGATGACGAAGAATTTGGTGAAATTCATGCTTCTCCAAGACTTACTGGTGAATTACATGCCGGGGATCCTTTGCAAAATGTAAGCATGCAACATTTATCTAGAGATGACAGGGAAAATATTTTGAGTTTATTACAAAATTATAAGACTTTGTTTACTGGAAATGTAAAAATAGCCAAAGTTGATGAACATAAGATCATATTAGAAGAAGGGAAAGAACGTAAAAAAACCTTATGTTTACAGAATTCCAGAGGCTCTTAAATCCCAAATAGATGACCAGATTGATGAACTATTGGAATTAGATCTCATAGAGGAGAGCTCGGCTGAAATAGCACATCCAGTGGTATGTGTAAACAAAAAGAATAGAGGTGTATCGACTACAGATCTCTTAATGCTGTGACAAAAACGGATGATTTTCCTATGGAAGATACAATGCAATTAATTCATTGTATTGGAAAGGCTAATATTATTTCCACATTGGATATACTGAAGGGTTACTGGGCTATTCCAGTAGAAGAAGCTAGTCGTGATTTCACATCATTCAAAACCCATAGATCTCAATATCGTTTCAAAGTCATGCCGTTTGGATTGAAATATACCGCCGCTACATTTCAAAGGGTAATGAATAAAGCGCTATCTTCCTTTTAGGAATTTTCACGTGCTTACATTGATGATATAGCTATATTTTCGAATAATTTAGAAGAACATTTATTGCATCTAAGTATTATTTTAGGAAAATTAAAGGAGCTCAACTTTACTGTCAATATAAACAAGAGTGATTTTGCCAAACCTCGTATCAGGTTCTTAGGACATATTATTGGCTCAGGAGAACATCAACCTGATCCGGAAAAAGTGCAAGTTATACAGCAACTTAAAAGACCAACAACCAAAAAGGATCTTAGAAGTGTGTTAGGGTTGTGTAACTTCTATCCTGAGTACATTCCTAAATATTCTGAATTAGTATATCCATTAACTGAGCTTACTAAGAAACATGTGCCTGACAATATTCCCTGGACTGAAGTGCACAACACAGTGTTTATATCTCTAAAACAAGCCCTAGTTAAGGCACCTTCACTTCACACTCCATCACCAGGTAAGCCTTTCATAATTTATTCTGATGCTTCTCAGGTAGGAGTTGGTGCTTGCCTGTCTCAGCATGCCAGTGACAAAATTTATCCTGTTTCATATGCTAGTCAAAATTTGACTAAAACTCAACAATCCTGGTCTACAATTGAACATGAGGCTTATGCAATAGTGTGGTCATTAAAAAGGTTTGAATCAATAATTTTTGGTTCAGAAATTGAGTTTTATACTGACCACAATCCCTTATCATACTTAACCAAATGTGCACCTCAATCACCTTGTCTTCAGAGGTGGGTGTTTGCTCTTCAGAGATATAATATAACAATCAGACATTGTGCAGGATCTAAGATGCCTCATGCAGATGCTTTATCTAGATAAAAACTGACTTTAGTGCTTAGTGTAAAAACTCTATATTAAATATATTTCAGTGAAAATATTTTGTTTTATTTGTATCTTTGTATTTGGTATATTGTTTGTTTACATCAATTTTATTGATTTATTGTTTGTTTACATCAATTGTATTTGTATACTGTTTGTTTACATTGTTTTGGTATATTGTTTATTTACATTAATGTTACTGGTATATTGTTTATTTACATTAATGTTACTGGTATATTGTTAATATACATTAATGTTACTAGTATATTGTTAATATACATTAATGTCAATTTCTATATTCAGTGGATAGATTTATTTTAATTTTGTTCTATATCTTTTTATATACATATTATTAATATTGATTATTCTATGCATACTTGTGAATTTTAAGTAATTCATTTGCAAATAATTTTTTCTATACACCTATAATTATTTCCTAATTCCAAGTTCATATTTATTTTATGTTTAATATTTATTTGTTTGCTAAAATATTATTAAGTCTGTGTTATTCTTTTGTATCCTAACATATTTAATTCAGTTATGTATTTATGTGGAACATAAACCCAAAACTTGCAGGAAGGGTGTTGTGTTAGGATACTCCTCATTCTCTGCACATGATGGCGCTGTAGTCATTGGGAGAAAGGAGAGGAGGGGGTCCGCTCCGGCGGGGAGAGAGGAGATTGTCTTTGACCAGCGAACAAGAAGGTTTAGCTGGCTCTCCTTGGGTGTTTGTTCTGTTGGCCGTGTAGAGCCATAGTCAAATTTCTATTAATTATAATTTTAATATACAATACTATCAATTATTAATTTTAAGTTTCAAATAAATGTTTGTATTTGTTCGAGTTGTGCTTTCTTCTACAGAACAGACACTATATAATATATATATATATATATATATATATATATATATATATATATTTGTATATTGTGTTATTTTAGTAGATGAGTTTCTGAAAAATGTTTCCCAATATCTCCCTTTTCATGCTTACAATTTTAATTATTTGATATTTTACTACACAAAATGAACAGGTGTTCAGTTATATTAAAAAATAAAGAATATAAATTCAGATCTTCACACTTTCTGCTGAAAATTGAGAAAGTTTAATTATAGCTAAATATTATCAAAATGAGAAAAATTACTTTGAACAGTATTTCAGCAATTTATTTTTGAAAAATGCTAAATCAGCAATGTATGAAAAAAATAAATTGCCATCGGTTATTTGAATTTGAAATGTATTATGTCTTTTTATGGACAAAGTATTTGCTAATTTTTATATTCTTGGAAGTATTTTCCAGTGAATTAAATTTGTTTAGTCATGTATTTTATGTTTTTATGTAATTTTATATATTTAATATTGATAAATTGTAGTGTAGTGAAAGTTTCTCGATAAAAAATAAATATTGGGATATAAACATTGATGTTTATTTTTTTAAATGTAGGACATTCTTTTATTTTTCATAGTTCCTTTATGAGGTTGATGAATATTTTATTAAAATGTTAAGACTACACAAAATGTGTTTAAGTTAAATCATTCTCAGAATGTATGATCTAAAGAGTAAAATTGTCTTTTTGTGGTACTACCATTTTAAACATTCTGTTCCAAGCAAAAATGTTGCTAACAGTGTCTCCTGATTTATTCCCTCAAAATCAGTAGAATCTACTGATATTTTTTCTCTCCAAGGCTGACAGGTATGTATGTATAATTATGTAGTGACAGCAGAAAAGTTTTAAAAATCATTAAGGAAGCATTTTTTAATAATTAATTTTTTACCTCCTAATTTTCCAATCACTTAAGAAAATCAAACTTATAAATGATATTTTTCATGAATTATTGCAGTGTAATTTTATTGCCATTAATAATTAAATTTATTTGTAGGTTTATTCCTGTCTGGCAAAGGAATGAAAGTGATCAGTCTACTCACAAATGGATGGTTTATGTTCGAGGAGATAAAGAAAATCCTGATATTAATAATATTGTAAAGAAAGTAAGATTTCTCTTACATCCCAGTTATCGTCCAAATGACATCATTGAAATAAGGTAATTGTATATCTTTTTACTCTTTAGTGTTTTGTGTCATACAAAAATTTCAAATTGAATTACTTAAACACAATGTTAAACTCAATAAGTTCATAGGATGATTAATAAAACGACTTTTAACAACTTTAATTATGGATATAGTATATTTCAAAAGTTATACCTGTAATAATGCTCTTGAAACGTTTTGGGCTTCCTTTTTCAAAACAATTATTCTTGGTCTTTAAAATGAGCTTCAGTTTCTGAAATCACTATTCGTGTGTGCGAAATTTCTTTTTCTGTAGCATTTTTTTAAAGTTTGGAAACAGGTAGCAGATGCTGGGAGACAGATCCATGGAATATGAGGGATGAGAACACATTTCAAAATATAATTTTTATAGTTTTGCTCTTCTTGCAATCAAATTATTAGACAGATCACTCTTTTTGCTTAGAATTGTTTAAGAATCTCTTTTAAGTTCATCAGTAATACTATATAATATGGTATTTGCTATTGATTGTTTCTCGCTTAAGGTGATTGATCAACAAAATTCTACATGCTTCCCAAAATGGAGAAACTGAAACTTTTTCTGGAAATTCATAATTCATAAGCGAAATATTTTTGCTGAAAGAAAGAAATTGCTTGCAAACTTCTTATTGAAATTTTAAACAGTTGATAATCATTATATAGTGCAAGGGGAAATTTTTTGAGTGTGTATCATATCAAAATGAAAATTTGTTTGAACTCGGTTTATGTGATAACTAAATATTATAAAGAAATTACAATTATAAGACATTTCTGCAATAAATAAAATTTGCATAGTCATGTTTTAAGCTTTAAATCTCTTATCTCAAGCAAAGCCCAATTTAAAGCTTAAATCTAATTTAAGAATTTCACCAGTGAATCTCTTAAGAATAATTTGGTTAAAATAATTTTTCTATATTTACTGTGTGCGTGTGAGTGATAAAGTGAGTGAGTGAGTTGCTTTTACATTTCTTGCACATGTTAAGTTACTGTATTTGTTTTACTATCATACAATAATTTTTAATTTAGCAAAATTTGGTTGGCAGGAAATTATTGGAAAATATGCTTGTGACATTTTTAGTACATTAAAAAGAAAACGATTTAAGGTGCATTAAATATTGATAAAAAAGTTTGAAAATATGAAAAAAAATATTGATTTAGCTTTAGAGTATTTATTAAATATCAATTTTAAGAAACATAAATGTCATATTAATTTCCAATTTAGTGAAATAATTGAAATATAATATTTACATTATTAACTGAGTATTATTATTTTTAAGTGCTTGGCCATCGAAGAGTTTCCCTTTCAGGGAATTCTCTATTATGTCAAAATTGTACACATTGCCAAGGTTGTAATTTTGGCGCATGGAGTAATTTGACTTGACTTCAAATGGACATGACACCAAAAAACCAATTTTTATTGTTTAATGTGCAATAATACCCAAGAAGCACTTTATTTGATATTTCTTCTAGATCATTGCCGGTTGTATTTGAAGCTGAGAAAAATGTGTACTATATCCATTATGAGACAAATTTGCTTGATAAAATTATAAAAAATGTTCCATTATCTTTACTAATGGAAGGTAATTTTCAATATAGAGTTGTAATAGCTTATTTATTGAATGCTTTTCCCCCTCAGTTTTTAAAATGTCTCTTTAAATGTTTATTATTTAAATTTAGTAGCCCACCTTTTCATCTAGTGAAGAGAGGATGGGGTGAATTTCCTGTCCGTGTTCAACTTCATTTCCAAGATCCTCGAAATAAACCTGTTGACATTATCCATAATTTGAAGGTAATTGTTGTCTTATACTTAAATTGTGGTCAACCTTTTGCTTATATAACTTTGAAATTTATTTATGGTTTTTATTATTTCAGTTAGATAAAACATTTACTGGATTGCAAACTCTTGGTGCTGAAACTGTGAGTAATTTGTTTTATATTATCTTGAAAATATATTCAACAATGGAATTGTAAATTCTATGATAAAATTAATGATATAATTAAAAAATTTCATTATTAAATACTTCTGAAAATTTTGTATCTTAAAAAGAAATTTCCAGACTTTTAACTGTATTACTTGTTTTTGTTTATTTTTTGAAATATGTCCAAAAAAAGTATTTTGTCACTCTTGGCCCTTGATTTTCTCCTCAATAAATGTATTATATTTTCAATATTTACATAATTTAATAATGACATTTTGAAAGTTACTTCATGATAGCTCATTTTATTACTTCATAATTAGTGAATAAAACATATTTACATCATTAGATGAAATCCGAATTTTAATTTTCATAGATAAAAAATGATTTGTATGTAATTTGCCTTAAAACATACATAAATTTAAAAAAGTTTTATATTTACTTGCTTTTTTTTCTCTCCAGGTTGTTGATCTGCAATTATTTAAATCTGAAAATATTGTGGATTGTGAAAAAACATATATTACTCCCACAACCTGTACACCCGCCTCAATGTTACCTTATGGTGCACAAAATTCTGATTCCTGTAGTAATTCTCAACGAACTTTTGCATCTGCTGTGAAAATGGAAGTAGATATTGATACAGAAACTGATTCAAATGCTCAAATCTCTGATCATATATTAGAAAATAGAACAATAAATGTAACAAGTAAATCCAGCAATATAATTAGTGATACAAAATCTAGTGATGTTACATCAGCATGTAATGAAGTAAAGCCAGCTGCAGCTTCCAATGAAATAGAAAGGACAAATTTAATTTCCAATAATTCAACAGTAAATAATCTCCCTAATAATGTATTATTGAAGAAAGACTCTATTCCGAATGGAATAAATACTGCTTTTGTAAAATGTACTGATAATGATGGTAGAGTGCTTCTAGTCCCACAATCCTCTTTAGTGTGCATTAAAACTGATAAATTGAATGCAGTCAGAACAAATAACAATAGTTTATTAAATAATCTTACTAATCATAAAAATGATATCACCAATGTAAAAAATTCAAAAGTTGTGGTTCCTTCTTACATTTTGAAAGTTTTCCCTAGTAAAGATAACAACCAAAAGCAAGTGGTGCTCATTCCTATGACTGATAAAAAGGTGCATTGCAATGATAGTACAAAGGAGCATTTGCAAGATAAAAGTGCAATAACAAATAATGTTTTGGATACAGAATGCCCAAACCTTCCTGAAGATGAAAAAGAGGATAAGCCAAAATCCAGCTTATGTTGGGAACAAGAAATTGCTAGTATAAAGTAAATATTATTTTATAACTTTTTACATGAAAATGTTTGGTATTAAATTTACGTTTTGTGTGTGAGTTAAAACTAAGTTTTAATATTGAAATTATTGCAACATTATATGCCTGAAAATGTTTTAACTATTAAGATTGTTTAAGAATATTTAAACTATTATTTTTTTATGAAGTTCATAAATTTGTTATCAATTAATTTTATTTCTAGTGATTAATAAATTAAAATATTTAGCTTGATCTTATTAATCCTGGAAGTTCAAAATCCTTATTTGTAGTTTACAACTTTGCTACTTTTTATTTAGCTTTTTCTTATAACCAGAAAAGTATTGGTGAAATTATATATTTAATATGGTGTAATATTTTGGTACATGAATGCTTCAAAACTAGTTTCTTATTGGTCTGGATTATAGTACATAAATGTTTATGATATGGAAAACAAAACAGTATGTTTTCTCTTAAATATTTTATTATTTTCAGTATTTTCTAGAATTAAGTTGCTATTTTTGTTATTTTTAACTTTGAGAAATTTGAATGTTATTTTTTATTTTAATATTTAAGTGAAAAGTGTGAAAGTTTGAATTGTTCCAGCTAAATTTCAACATTGAACTATATTTCTTTGGTGTGCAAGTATTGGATATTTGTTTTAAGTAACACCAAAAGATTAATTGACTGTTTAGAAGCTTTACGATAGTTAATTAATTTTACACTTAATTTTACTGCTGAAAGTATTACTTGCAACTTTTAAATAAACTACTGGTCATTAAAATAGCTACACACTTAAAATTTACATGCTGGGAAAAAGTTGCTATAAAGTGTTATGCAAATAATTATGGTTGCTATGCATTCAAGTTAAAAAGAAAGGCAGAGGCATCTACAATGTGTTTGACATCAGATTTCTCTTCTTCTTCGAGTTGGGTTTGTATGTCGTTGAGCACCTCTGCTTTTATCAGCATTTTGTACTGTTAACTCCAAACCCAATGTTTCTTAGTTCCATTTGTTCGGATCACCCACTTTATTAATAAAGTCTGATAACCCTTTAATGGAATCTAGGTGTAACTCTCTAGTATGGATGATGCCTAAAGAGGTTAATCTAAGGAGGGCAAGAGCCTCGCATTCATAAATGATATGCTTGGCCGTTTCCTCTTGCATATGACATTTCCTGCAGATAGGATCTTGCTGAAACAGTCCCATTTTATGGAGATGTTTTCTGAAATAGTAGTGCCCAGTTATGAAGCCTACGATTAAACGTATCTTCTGCCTAGAGCATCTAAGAATTTCATAGGAAATCCTCGCTGATGACCTACAGATCATACCTTTAGCGTGGGTTTGACCAGGAGTTTTGAGCCAAGCTTCATGCATCTTCCGTTTTTCCCATCTGCGAACATTGGTTTTTGCGGTCTTCAAATTGATCCCACAAAAAGGTTCTGGACCAATGGGAGCAAAAGACGATCCTTGTTTAGCAAGCTCATCAGCCCTTTCATTGCCTTCGATACCTTTATGCCCTGGCACCCATACAAGGATCACCCTGTTTCTAGTTGCCAGTTCTGTAAGAAGGTTTCCATACTCCAGAATCATTTTAGATTTGATTTCGAAGGAATTAAGCGCTTTAAAGCGGCTTGACTGTCACTGAAAATGAGAATCTGCTTATCGCAGTAGCCCTTCTTCATATTCAGTTGCAGACAGTGGATAATGGCCAAAACTTCTGCCTGGAAGACCAAAGCGTATCGCCCAAGGCTTACAGACAAGCTGATTCTTGGTGACACGCCACAAACTCCCAGACCTGAGAGGCTGTTCTTCAGTGATCCATCTGTGTACCAGATTAGATCTCCTGTTTTAGTTTCAAACATGTTGTTATCCCATTCCTCTCTAGTTGGAAAAACTACATCAAATGTCTTGTCAAACATGTATGTTTTTTCCATGATGTCAGATGGCATCAGAAAAGTAGGGTCTTCAAATTTCCTAGTGATGCCCTTGTGCCCTTTGGCAACAGGCTGGTCATACCAGTGGTTTTGCAGCTTCATTCTGTATGCATTCAATCTTGCAACGCTGCATATGAAGATGTCCAAGGGACAGATAGAACTTGCTGTGATATGCAAATCATTAGATTTTCAGCGCATTCATACAAAGCAGGCGACAGTAGCGACATCTACAATGTGTATAAAACCAGAGATTTGACAGCAGTTTTGTCATACTCAATTTCCGTTTCAACGTTGTTTTCAGCAAACAAAGTTGTTGTAATGCCTCGTGTAAGAAGAAGAAATGCCTATCAGCACGTGTCTGACTTTGATCGAAGAAGGATTATAGCCTACCGGGATTGCGGTTTATCGTACCGCAATATTGCTGCTTGCGTCGGTCGAGACCCCATGACTGTTAGCAGAATATGGAATCGATGGGTTCAGGACAATCATACGGAACGTCACGCAGGATCTCAGCGACCCCCATCACTAACAGCAAAGGAGGCAGACATCTTATCCGCATGGTCACAAGGGATCGTACAGCCACGTCACGAACCTTGAGTCGAGAAATGGAGTCATCTGCAAGGCAACAAGTTTCTGCTCGAATAGTTCGACGACGTTTGCAGCAGCATAGATTGTCTGCACGGCGACCATGACTTCGGCTACCATTGATGCTGCGTCACAGACAGGAGTGCCTTCAATGGTATGATCTGCGACGAACCTGGACGTGGGAATGGCATCACGTCATCTTTACAGATGAATCTCGGTTCTGTATACAGGACTATGATGGCCGCATCCGTGTTTGGAGGCATCGTGGAGAACTCGCATTGCCAGCTTGCATTGGATATCGCCATACTGGCCCATCTGCTGGAATGATGGTATGGGGTGCCATTGGATACACGTCTCGATTACCACTTGTTCGAATTACCGGCACTTTGAACAGCAACTGTTACATTTCCGATGTGTTAAGGCCCGTGACTCTGCCCTATCATTGAGGTCTCCCTAATGCTTTGTTTCAACAGGATAATGCACGACCGCATGTTGCCTGTACTGTTCTGAACTTCCTTGATACAGAACTGGTTCGACTGTTACCCTGACCAGCACGTTCTCCTGATCTGTCACCAATTGAGAACGTGTGGTCAATGGTTGCCGAGCGATTGGCACGCCATCACTCACCATCCACTACTGTCGATGAACTGTGGCATAGTATTGAAGCTGCATGGACTGAGATCCCCGTACATGCCATACAATCTCTGTTTGACTCCATGCTTAGGCGGATAAATGCTGTTATTGCAGCCAGAGGTGGCTGCTCTGGGTACTGATTTCTCAAGATCTATACATCCTAATTTCCTGTAAATCTAATCACTTGTTTTTTCCACTATAATGAATGTGTCCAATAAATATCGCTCTGTTATTTGCATTCCTTCTTGGTGTAGCAATTTTAATGGCCAGTAGTGTACATGTCTCAATCACCTTTTGTTCTCGCTGACAGTACTTTGAGCAGTGGCCATTACATTTTTGTGTTAAGGTCTATGACTATGCTGGTTTAATTTCTGCATAGCACTATTTCTTCTTTATAGTATAATCAAATGTTGCTGTTTCTGTATGAAACTTACTTGTTATAGAAAATATTCAGCTGCTACTTTTGCCTGCTCATTCTTGAGCTTTTTCACCAATAGAAAATGTCTGGTCAGTGATCATTGACAATAAATGGCCACTAGAATGTAAATGGCTTATTCATTACCATATTCCTGTGACTATGGTTGGTGTGGATAGCTGTACATGTTCATCTATTAAAATCTATATTTCATTCAATTCCCAACAGAGATAGATTCTGAGGAATCAGTATTTGGAAAGAATTCGTAATTTCTTGGAAATTGAAATCATTTGTTATTTCCAATATATTTGTCCAATCATTTGTGCATGTGTGTGTATCATTACAATTTTTATTCTTAGCTCTGATGTATAACATTTTATTTTCAATTTAAAAATTTTATCTTTGAAAAAGATTTTTACATTTTGTAAAATGTTAAGTAAATGCAAAATATTATCTAAGAAAGTGTGAACAAGTCATGCATTGTGTAATTATTATATTTTATAATAAAATATAGTTTATTTTTTATTTCTAGATTAGTTTTTAGTTTTGTAAAATTAGTATTAAACTCGTTAATAATGATAAAATTTTAATCTAAAAATAATATACATAATCCTAATGTTTCTAAAACTACAAAGAAAAAAATATTATTTTAATTAAAACTATTAAATTGAAACTTGCTTAGTAATATGTTTTAATATGTTATACAATACATAGACATGTTTAAAAGTGCATTTCAGAGTTCATGTTTGTGATACTATTGTCCAATATGCTTACACTTTTCCTATGAAAAACTTATCTTGATGACAGAAACCCAATTTTTATATGGACATTTCTTTTAGCTGGAAGAACTTTTATTATGTCAAATGCACTTAAAAGTACCCAACAAGATAAATAGTTTTTGTAAAGTTTTCTAATTAAACAAAATACAATGCTAAATCATCTAAGTTATTATTGACCAGCATTTTATTCTGTAAAAAGCAGAAACTAACTCTCACAGCTTCATGAAAGTTTGCCTTTTTTTCATATTATGTAAGTTATTTTTCAATAAAATATCTATGTTATGTTTCCAGATTTCTCTCTCCAACTAAGGAGTTAAATAAATCGCCAGTACATCTGCAATTTTAAATCAGATTTCATGAGGGAGAGGATTATCTCTAATAATTTAAGGAATTCATTCTTTTGCTTAATAAATTTATTGGTTAAATTTTTGCTGCAAAATATTGCCTGTAATACAAAAATAAATAAAAAGAAAATGTTCATTTGTGCTAAACCAACAAATCATTTTGTTTTTGAACTTGAAATCCGTTATTTCTGTGGAATACTTTCAGTAGTAATTCTTTAGTGATATAAAAGAGAATATATTTTTTATAATTTTCTTCTTGTTGAATCTTGTGTATCATTCCATATATGTATTATTTTAATCTTTGTACTACCTTGTTCTATCCTCTAACACATTTGTTGAGCTTGAAATTAAATGGTTAGTGTTCTGCCTTTCAACTTAATAATTTGTATTCAAATTTTCATCAGTGTGTAAATATTTGTAGTAGTTTGGAATCAATTATTAGTTATAGCACATAGCACCTAGATAAGTTAACCTTCATTTTCAAAAAGTAAAATAATCAAAATAAAAATGTTAAAAATTCAAGTAGAAACATTATTAAATAATAATCAAAAAAATTTTAAACAATGGTAATCAAATTTTTTACAAATTTACTGTATTAAGATGTACTCTCTGTGCCATTTGCTTGTCAGTGACAAAATGATATTTTAGTTTCTAGGGCTTTGTTAAACTTTTTGCATATGAAACAGCAATCTTTGCTTGAAATCGAGAAATCTATTTTTTAGTGTATAGTGAATATTGTGTTCATTCTCTGAACAATTTAGGATTTTAAACCGTAGGTCCCGGTCTAATTAGCCCTCGCGTGAAAAAATTTACCTTTGAGCGACAAACGAACTTGGACAATTTAGGTTTATTTGAACTTTTTATTGAGAGAGAATTGTCACATTTCATAAAATCTTTTGATATTTATTTGTATAAGTATGTATCTGTAGTATTTGTTCAGACATTTTTTATAATGACTTCTAAATTAATTTTCACTAATATTTTATCATATTTTGTAACAAGTTTAATTTTTTCAGTTTTACAAATTACAAATCATTTGTAGAATTGTTGCGAAGAATTAGCAAAGCCTTTCCTCTAATTAAAGAAGATGTTGGTGAGTTTATTAAATATTTATTAGTCTACTAATATTTGGTGACTCAAATAATTTTAGGTTTCAGTGTTATAAATGGCTCAATAATCTGTTTCATCTTTTGGATAAATTAAACTAATAAAAATCCTTGTAAATTGACAAGGTTTTATTACTGAATATTTCCATTAGTTATCAAATTCCTTGCCTACTGCAATATACACCCAACTTAGTGTTTTTTACACTTTTTGAAATAGTATAGTTTATCAAAATTCTTTTTACATGATTTTTTTTGTTCTAGTATAAATCTTTCTCCTAATTTTATTAATTCTAATTTTGATAGTGTAATCAAAAGGCAATCAATTTATTGTCATACATGTGGGGGTGACATGGTCTGTTTATTGGCTTGTGTGTTTACTTTGCATCTAGAGTTATAGCAAACACTAGAATTTTATATTCAGTTTTTTCTTTATTTCATTATACTTCAACTTGAACAAAACATTTCATTCTGCAGTATAATTTAATACAATTATACTATATTTGTGTTAAAGAGTGCAGTTTGTTGAATACAATGAATAATCTCAATAATAATTATAAAATTGATGTTCAAAATCAATTTTATTAAATTCAACTATAAAATTTCCTGTATAGTTAGCTTTGATGATAATTCTTTACTATTAATAAAATAACATTGCATTTATGGTTTACTGAGGAGATTAAGTAATGTATTATATTTACAAAAAGATTATAGTCAACAACTTTTCATCGGTTGGCAAAACTTATTGATGCACATTTTTAATTCTTGCATAGTATACAATGACTGTTTCTTTGCTTTTTCTTTTTTATGGCATCAGTCATGCAAACATATGAAAATCAGCTGTGTGTTCTAAAATTAACTATCGGATGTCATTGATGGTGAAGATTTTAGCTACATGCAAGTAGCTGACATCAAACAATTGATGCTAGAAAGCATTTGGCTGAAAATGATTTGATCAAATTTATGATAATAAAAGAGCCAGTAATATTGAAGTCTAAAGTGAAGTTTAGCTATAAACAGCTGATTTAATTTGCAAAGGCTTAAAATTTGCTTTAAATATGGAATAATTCCTTACTTGGGATCCTGTTACAGAACCCACATTAAAATTTTATTATCTTAAAAGTTCTGTGTTAGCAAGATATCAGAAATTATGTTAGCGACCAAAAAACCAAGAAATGGCCACTATTAATAGATTTTGTAACAACATTAAACCTACTGGGGCCGTTAATAATGAACAAAATTCATGTGAATCAAAGCCAATAGTTGTGCTAGAACTATTTGACACTAATAACATTTTTGACCCAGTTCATAATAAATGTGCATTATTATGTGCATTTATTTTTAAGAAGCAATTAGTTTTTAATAAACTTTATTCTCAATTTCAATCTGTATTTATAGGTGGAATTTTTGCTGAACACTAATTTGATTTATTTTTAAAGAAATTGTTTTTTATCTGTAATATATTTTATAACTTTTCTTGTATGCATGACTTTCTAAGAAAAATATATACCATGTAGAACAAGTGTTAGTTATACATATATTTTTAATTTGAGATATTTTTCTTATTGTTGTTGTTACTTATGACACTTGGACAAGAAAAGCTCGCTATGCCTTGGCAATGCGAATTTAAGTCAATAGTTTTTCGTCAATAGTCTTTAGTTTTAATCAGAGCACCATGAAGGTTAAAGTATATCTTTGCTCTTTTTTAAATCCTCCAATAGATGGCACCACCAGAGGAACAACTCCCTCAATTTTGACATTGATCTGAAGGGGGAGGAAATTTTCTCCAGACCATTGAACCTATAGTAACTGCTCAATGACTGACCACAGGACTTTCAATTCCACGGGTTTAACAGAGCACGTATATCACATGTACTCGATGGGTCTTTGGCGGCATTGGGAATCGAACCCCGCCCTGCCGGATGGAAGGGTGAACCACTAGGCTACCACGGCCCATATATTTTTCTTAATGTGGGTGTTTGAATGTGGAAATATTGTTCTAAAAGTTTATTTTTTTAAAACAGGGTTTGTACAGCTTCTGGTAGGATTCCTTGAAGTTTAAAAGTTGTTTTAAGAGCTCTTGAAACGGTTAAACTTCTTTAAAATCTCTAATTATTTCTGGAATTTTAACTTACCTTGATGCAATTTTTTTTGTTAAAAAATATTACAATTTTTATGTTTTTTGTTTTAATATTTTAAAATTTCCAAAGAAACTGTTTAAAAACTAAATTGAGTATTAGCTCTTAATATTACCACTAGATGGCAATGTGATTGATATTAAATTCATAACTGCTGACTAAAATAAGGATCTAGATCAGTTATAATAGTTTTATGATGATGCACTTCAGTCAAGTTCGGATGTAGTACTTAGATTTATGTGTCTGAAGTGAAATAATTGCCAATATGATCTTTATGTTGTGCAATCAGAGGAGTGATTTTAATTGATTATTTTTCCACTTGTTTCTGTTTTTATATTATATAAAATTCACTTAGTATTAATATTTCACTATAAAGTTTTTGTATTAAAATATGCTTTTCATACCTGCCTTTGTAATTATTTGTTTAATGTGTCCAAAATAAATGTCAGAATATGATTCTATTTTAAAAGAATTTCATAATTTTGTAGAAGAATTTAAATCAATGCAGCAAACTGTAAGATTTAAAGATAGTATTGAGGTAAAATTTGGTCCCATTAAAGATAAAATACTTTTTATTTTGACTTACTCTCAAAAAGTTATTGTCAGTTACAGAAAGTAGTTAATTTGCTTTTACTATTCTCTCTTTTAAGCTGATTAATTTAATTAAAGCTACTCTTGATAAAGTGAAGTACCAAATTAAAATTCAAAACCTTTTCTCTGAATTTTTTGTAGCAGAAAGAAACCTATGTCAAGGAGATTTTCTTGCTTGCTTGCCAATAAATTTAAAGTTAGAAAAGTGCATTAGAGTCATTAGATTATACCCAATGATTACTTTGTGGAATTTTTTTAAAATTACATTTGTGTGCCAATGTTCTTTTGGACACAAGGCATCTTGTATTCTAATACAATATAAAAACAGTGGCAGAACTAGAAAAGGCCCCAAAAGCTTCAGAACCATGAACATCAAGAAGGGAGAAGAAACTAAAAGTAACTAAAGTCAGTTATCTTAATTGAAAGATATTTAGAAACTTTATAATTATTTAATTGAAAAATGTGTATTAAAGTTTTTGAAATTTAATAATTTTAACCTAAAAACTTTTAAGTCAAAATAAAATGTATAAGTATTGAATTGGTTAACTTTAATAATTATTTCATTTCTTTAATACAGACAGAAATGTATATCCTTTTTGTGCTTCATCATTGGAAGAATATTTACGATGGAATATTGGGAAACAGCGAGCATCAGAAGTTAGTTTTTATCATTGATATATTTTAAATATTTATTTAAACAATATTTAATGCCTGTGAAATTTTTTGTGTTATAACTTAATTTAACTATTTAATCAACTCCATCCAATCATGTATTTTATTAAATTTTGTGTACAATATTGAAAGTTTGAAATTTTTGGTATGGTAGAATTATAATTATTCGAATCAGTTGGGATTATATCTCATTTGAATAATCAAAAATTTGATTAATTGGATTTTTTTGAAAAAAAAAGGATCTATTTAAATTGATTATTGTATATTGAAAACAGGAGATAAAACTACATTTGTTTAAATAAAAAGAACTTTTATTCAATTAAATGATAAGGCAACACTTTTACATTTTAAGATACAAGTGTTGTACATTAATGCAGTATGTATTTACAGTGCTTACTTTCTTACATTTACCTTTTCTTAAGCTTTTTCCTTTTTCCATTTTCCTTCTCTTCTTCAGTCTTTATTTTCTAAAAGTATCTGGAAGCAATTTGGATAGATAGAGTTTGGATAATTGGAATTCTGTTGTAATAAAATGAATAAACTTTTTTTAATTAGTTCAGCAAATAGTATTACTGAGAAAAAAACTTCATGTGACCTAGTTGTTTTTAATTTTTGCAATTATTGATTTTTTAACTAAATGAAACAAATTATAAGCATTTAAAAATTGTATCTTAGTAAGATTGACTAAAAGATGTTGAAATGTAAAGGTTCTTGATTTATCAGTAAAAAAGAATAAGTATATATAAGAAAGACTTTTTTTAAATATCAGTGAATGAAAAACAATTACTTAAAAGGCTCAAAGAGTAAATTATTAATATTTAAGTTTGTTACTTTATTATGAAAATATTTCAACTGCATTTAAAAAAATCAGCTTTTCGAAAAGAACTTTGAACTTTAATTATGTTACAGTAATATTATCTGACTTTTTTTTAAACATCTATATTTATTATTTTTATTTATTTATTTATTTTTTTGCTTTGCTTTTTTAAGTTCAAATTAGTTATTTGAACTTAAAGCCGAGACTGTTTGGTGCTCAGATAAGCTAGACTTTTAATTATATTTCTTAGTTAGCACCATATTGACTTTTGCCGGTTTTTTTTTTTTTTTTTTTTTTTAAATATTTATTTTATGCTTAGTAATATGAAAATAACTAAAATTTGTAAAAACCAGATTTTTTTGTAACACCTTTAAAAAATTATTTATTAGATTGCACTTTACCATGTTTGATTTATAGCAAATTTTCTGGTGCTTTTTTCTCCTAAACTCAAGAGTTTTGAACTTTTTCAAAATTAGCATTATACTTGTTATTAAATTTATTTTATATTGTCTTGTTTTTTTTTTCATTGTTAAGAATTGTAACATTAATTTGAACTGAAAAATTGAATCTTGTTAGTTGATTCTAGATTTAATAAAACAGAATTTTTTATTTAAAAAGTGTAATTGTGCAGAACAGATTTTCCGTGTTGAAAAATTATGTGCTTCTTTAATAATTTGATAATGGTAATACTTATGATGTAACTAATTACTTGTTTTACTAGTGGAGGAGAGCTGGATTAATTCGAACCGTGATACTAAATCTTATTAATAAGAATACTATACCATATTTAAAATTGGAGGATGTTTGGTCAAGACGAGACATAATGGTTTGGTGTAGAAAGAATGGATTTGTTCCCATGATAGCAGGTATTTAGACAATATTTGTGTAACATTTGTGTAGATCTTTTTATTCCTGTGTAGAATTTATTGTTATATTAATAATTGTTGCATATAACAAGAAATATGAATTTATGGTAAAGGAGGAAAGAAAAGTTTAAATGAAAAATAAAGCAATGATAATAAATAAATAAGAATAACATCTGCTAAGAAACTTAAAACCATTTATATTTTCAAATAAAATTTCTTATCATTGTTATTTATTATTGTTGCTTTATTTTCCATTTCATTATTTTTTTCTCCAGTTATATTTAATACTTCCAAAAGCTGCAGTGGCCTGATTGATTAAGAGGTTTATATCCACATTATGAGAAGCCAGTATTGAATTATATATTATTACATTTCATCTTTTATAATTTTTGAGGTTTATTGTTTATAAATTGTTGATCTGTGCATTTTTTTCTTTGAAAACTGAAATTAAACTTTGGCAAAAATTATTTTTATTTATAATTTGCAATTTAGTCTATCCTAAAATATGTTTTTAGGCATCTTATATTGTTTTCAGTACAACATATGATTGGAATTTATGCTGACCAAAGTAAATATCAGAAGTCTTTGAATCATTTTTAAAATTTATTATGAAAAACAATAATATGTTGAAGATTAAATTTACTTAATGTATTGTATAAGAAAACTAATGAAGGAAAATTCTTTTATTAAATAAAAATCATATTTTTTTCAATGTAAGGATCAAAATAATATCAGAAAAGTGAAAAAATATGTAATATAAATTTATTTTTGATGCTAAATTTATCCGAATATTAATTCATTCTAACCTTAGTGTTTCATTTAAGATATCATTATTGACATTTATAAACATTTAGAGTAAAAAATATCTTTTTCTAATCTTCTTAAATTATTAAAATCATTCCTGTAAAAATTGAATTTTTATCCTGTACATGATTTTAGATTAAATCTAATATATTATATTTTTCATAAATTGAAAAATACCTTTAAAAATTTTTTCTATAAATGATAAATTTTGTTATTGGTGATTATTTTTAAAATGTAAAGAAAAATGCAAAATTTTTAATAATGTTCTATAAAATCTGAAAGTAAAATCATAAAAAATCGAAAACATATTTACAGCATCAAATCATTCTTTTTCTAAATATTTTGTCTCAGATAACATGCAATGGTCCCATTGCCAAATTCAAACGAGTAGAGGAGCATTTTTCTGGAAATTGTGTTAATACAAAACCTTTCACTGCTGAAATGTCCGAATCTGTATTAAATTTTCTGCCACAAAAAGGTTTTTCTTTAATTTCGTAAAGAAGCAAAAATCACATGATGTGTAATCTAGATTATTAAGAGGATATGTAGCATAATTTTAATATTAAATTTTCTGAGATACTGCTGATTAGTAGTGATCAACATGTGTGCAAGCATTATTGTGATGAATTCTTATTATCTGTTTATGACATTTTCTCAATATAATTTGTCACTAAATTTTCAAAAACTGAAACATATTATATATCATTTGCTGTAGTTTTTGAAGGCACAATATGCTTTGAAAATTACAATTCTGATTTAAAAAAATAATAATTGCCTTTACAGCAAATTAGTTTGTCAGAATTTTTGTGAAGTGGGGAGGGAATCAGTGTGTTTCTATACATTTGTTGTGGACTTGGTTAAGAGATCAAAACAATTAAGATGCTAAGTTGCTCTGTTTTTTCTTTTTTCTTTTTTTTTTATCTTACGTTGAGACAGCGGCTTTATTAACCATGAGTCCTCTGGCAGCCCAATAAAAATTAGCCTTATTGTGAAAGTTATCGGGTAAATAGTTCAAAAGAGAAAGCGCAGAAGAATTAAAAAGAAAGAGAGAGCTTGTCAAATGAATAAAGTCCATAAAAGCTCCTGAAGGACACAGGGTACAGTAGGGCGTGTTGACCACACCGATACAGCTTAAGTGTCCCTGGAGAAAGTCATGTCCAGTCAAAATTCTGAAATTGGCTGTGAAAATGGAGCGTGGAAGGCACATTGGGAGTGAAGAGTTCAACGGGCAACCCCAACTTTGTCTTTAGTAATTTCGCTATATGAATTATGAATGTCTTTGAGGAGTTTGTTTTTGATTAAGTTGCAGATTTGTTGGTATGATGGAATAAAATCAGGCTGTTGCAGTTTACATCCTTTCTTTGCAAGGTCATCCGCTTTTTGTTCCCATAGATATTACAATGGCCAGGTATCCACTGAAGAACAATTTTCCACCAGACAGAAATGGCATGATTGAAGAGTGACTTTACTTCTTCCACATGAAATGAATCACTTATTGAGTATGAAGTGATAGCCGCAATAGCAGACTGGGATTCATTAAAAAAAACAACTTTCTTTAGTAGAGTGCTCAGTCCAAGAAGATTCACAGTGGCACACTTTATGGCCTCAATTTCAGCATCAAAGTTTGTTGCTCCAAATCCCACAGGTAAAGATTCCTCAAAAAATCCCCTGCAGTACACACCAGCTCCATTTGAGTCTCTTGTTGCTGAGCCATCTGTGTAAATGTAGAGCCATTCATAACTTGGGTATTTTGTAGCGATAGTCTCTAGGGAATGGATTCTGAGAATCTCTGGGTTAGAATTGCACTTCTTTTCTAACGTGCCGTTTGTGAGGCAAAAGGTTGTGATTTTACGATCAGGAGAAGTCTCAAATTTGACAGGGCGAGAAGGTTTGAATGTCAGGGCGTAATCCCTTTTGAAACTCTCAGCCTTGGACAAAAAATTTGCATGAGTTTTTAGTCTTAATGTGGAGGGGATATAATCCCTCCAATGGTCTAAGTCAAGTCCCCTGCATTTTTCATAAAGCTTTAAAACTTGTTTCTCTCTTCTTAATTTCAATGGGTCAATGTCGGCCTGGATTTTCATTGCAGTGATTGGGGTGGAGCCAGCTCCACCAGTTATGAGCCTAAGAGCCTTATTTTGAGTTAAGTCCACCATTTTAGAGCAACTTTCTGACACAGTGGCAATGAGCTCTCCCCCATATTCCAAAACAGGTTGAACATACGTTTTATAAGTGGTGGAAAGTTTATCAGAAGAGGAGCCCCAGGTAATACCAGAAAGTCTCCTCAAAAGCCTTAGTCTGTCGGTGCCTTTTCTCATCTCTTCTACTTGTTTTCTCGATGAAAGTTTATTGTCTAAAATAAGTCCAAGGTAACGATAGAAATTCACTCAATATAAGATTTGCTGATTAAATGTTTTTCATTCTATGGTGCCAAACATTTTTTAATTAAACCAATTTGTACCTGTATCCCCTTTCTTTTAAGTTTGGTTGCTAGGAATTATGAAAAATATAAATTAAGTATTATTAACCTTTTGAGCCCTGCGTCACTGTTTAAAAAAACTGCTCTTACGGCGGCACGAGAAGATAACATTTCCTACCCCCTTACCGAAAGGAGAGGGTCATTTTCACTCCAACTTAAGTGCTGAAGTTTTCACCGTGACGAATCTTTATCTTTTGAGGGTAATATATCGTAATAGGTCTGCTGTAATTTTCAAGAAAATGTAAATGTGTTTACCATAAATACTATACTTATTGACAAGCAATCAATTTTTTTCTACTTGTTGTTTTACACGCCAAATTAAGAAATGTTATAAGAATTTTAAGATTATGTCCATGCATTTGGGAAACAAATATAGCCTGCTTCGAAAACTATGATATGGAATATATTAATTTATTACAGAGAATTTTCTGTAATAATTGCTTAAAATTATTACTGACTGACTTAAAGTAATGAATTTGCAATCAGTTATAATAAAAATGATAAGCAATAAACTAACTGAATATTTTAAAAATATTCCTAAATACAGCATGCCTGGTATTAAAAATGTAAATAAAAACATTTTGAACAAATATTTCTTTTTATAAGTAAGTACATGCATATTTCCAAAGTTGCATTTGAAAAAGATTAAAAGTTATCTGTGTGTTAAATACAGTAATGATTTTTTCTTTTGATTTAAGTATTTTTATTTATGACAAATTTCTATATTGAATGGATTGAAATATATGCTTTTTTATCTTTCACTTTTAAAAAAAATATTAAAAATGAACTTTTCCTTTCTGCGTGTTTGTGTAACTAAATATGAAACGTTTTGCACAATGAATGAAGCCAGACAAATCTTGAGTTTCTACTTTATATGTAGCATTCAGGTTGATTTTTTATAGAATTGCATTTGTCATACAATAAAAAATAATATTCTGTTCATTTCTCAATGATTGAGAACTTGAAAGATGTTCATTCAATTCCAAAATATACTTGTATTAGTCTCAGAAAATATTTTTATCAGAATATTAACAAGAAAACATTAGCTTTATATTGGGAATAAATTCTTATCTTCAGTGTTTTTTAAGCTTTTATGAAACTGTTTATTAAATTACTTTTAAAAACCAAAAGCGTGATTATTTTTATTTTATACAGAAATTAAAACTACATAGAAAAAAGACTGACACAACTATAGAGCAACTTTCTTAAATATCTACCGCATCTCAATTTTTGATTGGAAGTATTTTTATTTTATTTCTAGCAACAAAAAAGTAACTAATTATAATGAAAAAAGTTGCTTAAGTGAGGATGAATATGCTTCTCTTTAAAAAAAAAAGTAGCCAATAAAACCGTTTTTACCCAAAATTGTCCACTCAGACAAGTCCCCAATTTTTACGACTTTCACACACAAAAGAGCACCAATTAAATCTCACTCAATTGTCTGAAGAAATTTGAGCGGGAAAAAGTCAAGTGTTTGAAAGTGGGAAAAATTTATGGTACAACAGTTGTACAGCTGAGACGAAAAAGTTAATTGACAAAAAAATCAAATTTTATAATCCATCTGAAATATCATGTTTTGATTATTGAATGTAATATATAGCATAAAAAGCTTTTTCAGATAAAGCATGTTTAAAAATAAAAAGGCTCATTTTATTTTTTAAACTGTGTTAATTTGTAAATTTGTAGTAATGAAAATGTGTATCTTATATAGTATTTATTTTATAAGAAAATTTTATTCTTTGATTGGGAAATTTATTCAATCATAGAATAAAATTTGAATGTTTTAATTTTACTATTTATTTTAAAATCTAATTTTATAATTAAATTATTAAATAATGCTTAAAATGATGATTACATTAGAACTAAAAATGATTATAAGAGGTATTTGACTTTTAATATGAACTTAAACATAAGTTAGCTAATAACTTTATATATATTTTCAGAAAAAATGACTTTACTTCCTGAACCAAAATGGTCTGGTAAGTTGAATAAATTCTTTTTATAAAAAGTATTTTGTTGTTTATGGATTTAACTTTTTTCTCTTGTTAAAACTATATCAAATGATTAATATTAAATACAAATATTTTTGTATACATTTCCAATATACATTTATAATTATAATTATTAATAAATATTTGTCAGTTATTTCTTATTGCTTATCAGCATCATGAGGCATATGATAAGAGTTATCACAACTTAATTGCTCATAAATAAATTCATTCAATATGCTTTATTTTTTCAATGCCTAAACACCAGAGAATAATTATTTTCAGCATATTGTTTGCTATATATTCTATCTCTTTTATATATATTTTGCTAAATATATAGTTTGAAATCCCCATTGATGAATCTGGTATTATTAATATCTTACAACTTTCCTACCATTTCTTAGTAAATTTTTTAACTATCTAAAAATTACTCCATATTTGCATTTGTACCTGACAACTTCTGCAATCTTAACAATTTTAATGATTCTTTTAACTCCTCATAAAATTACTATTCATCTTTGAATAGTAATTTGTGTGTATGTTTTCTTCTTTTAAATAACAAAATTCTCTTTTTATTAGGGAGGAAAGTTTAAAATGTTACCTAAGTTTTGCAGGTGTTATAGAAACAGTATTACTTATTTCAATACTTATCAAACTGTCTGTATGAAAAAAAGGCCTATTTCATGCTTTTTCCAAATGATTGATACAACTTGATGTTAGTTCTAAATATGATAAATTTTTGAAGTTTTGTGTACCTTACTCACTCAAATTGAATGTGTATTAAAATGCAATATAAAAAGAAACATAATTTTATATTCTAAAGTAATTATTAAAATCCAGGATAAGTGATTGTAATTTACTGAAATAAATATTAGATGTTTGTTACTGAAATAAATATTAGATATTAAAATATTTGTTGCATTTATTTATTTATTTTTATTTTTTATGTGGATAATTTTTTGAATTCTTGTCTGAATGGGCTGCCATATATGCTATTTAAAGATTTCAAAAGTTACAATAGTTGCAAGCATATTTTAAGAAAATTGTTTATCATAAATTACTAATTATGTTTGTTATATTTTTCTGAATTGCTTTCCACCTTTATTTCTGAATTACTGAAGTCACAAAAAAGTTTTTTAAATTTCTGTTTAAAATATTTATTTTCATCATATTATTAAATAAAAGAATCATAAGTGAATGTGTAACAAATGAAATGAACTTTTGTAAAATAAAAGAAAATTTTTATTATTAGATCACTTTGATTAAATTATACATTTTATATAAATTGGACAATAAACTTGAATGATTCATAATATTTATTTATAGTTGAATCCAATCATCTAATAACAAAAATCTTATTAAGATATTTAAAGCAAGCTTTTCAATTAGCTCATGGAAAATTTGCTCTCGTACATTTGATTTAGCATTTTAATAAACAAACCCAATACAAATATAAATAAAGGAAAAAGGAAGCAATATTAAACTAATTTTGTTTAAATATTGCATAGAACTCTCATCAGAAGGAGAGTAAAGTGAGATGTTAGAATGACATCAAAACAGAACAGGGTGTGATAAAGTGCATTTTTATGCACAGAAGATCCATAAAAGCACTGTCATGTAGTGGTGTCATCTGTTGACACCTATAGTTACTATTCTCATCTGAAAATTTATTATAAATATGAAAAGCCCACAAAATTCTTACACAAAGTAAAAATTGAAATAAGGAGTTGTTTTTTTTTGTTATGACTTCAAGCCAGTCTTGAGAATATTTAGCAATATATATTGGTTTAGTTATCTTGGCAAAAAAGTATTTCAATTGCTTCTGGTTATATCTATAAATTTCTGGTTATTACTTTCTAGTTATATCTGTAATTATTTGGATTTTCATCTTTTCATAAATTTAGTTTGACAGTAATTCATTCCTAATTTAAATTTTATCAGGTTCAACACTGCAATATACCTTATAGAAGATGATATATAAATGTAATAGTTATGATAACAACTGATTATGCTTTTCCCTTCCTGACTATATATGTGGTTTCTATGTTAAATGAATCCATTAATCTGCAGATATGAAATATATTCAATGTTTTTTCAGATTTTTAAATCTATAATTTACCAATATTTAACTGTTCAGATACCTCTCTTTTCTGAAAAACTCCAAGTATTTTATCAGAATTGAAAACGACATTGCTTTTAAATAAATAAAAAAAACAATAATAGCTGCAACTGTTATTTACAGATATGCCTGGATAAACTACAGATTCTATTGATTTCATCTGCCATACATTACAGTAACTGTATCACAAATTGACAAAAGTATTTTCTATCTAAGATGTAACTGGTACATCTTAGATCGAAAATACTTTCGTCATCGTATCTTTACATCAGAAAAACTGCATTTTGTTCCAACTAGTCTATAGATTTTCATTGCCTAAATTCTGTTAAAAAGTCTCTATAAATATGAAATAAATAAACTGTTTAACTGTGCCTAAATAAATAAACTGTTACACCTGAATGTTATTTCATTCACATTGTGAAATAGAACTTTAAAATTGTAAAGCATTGTCAAATTAGCCTGTTGTACAGTTTTAATATAGCTATAGTATGCCTAATGAATAGTCTTATAGTAACGAATCTATTAAACTACCAGTAACTCAGAATTAAAAAAAAAAAGCAACTTCGATGAAATTGACAGCTACTTGCGAGTTTTTAAAACATGCATTTTAATTACTGAAATATATATATATACCAAAATTGGAGAATGTCGACATTACCTGTGAATGTCGACGTACACTAAATATATCAATGAAAGATTAAAATTTTTGTACATTTGGTCCCTCATCAGTATATGTCAATGATCACAGATATGCTCTGATTGAAGTCGAAAAGAGATTATCAAAACGTACTGTATCATTTAAGTTTATAATCACTCCTCTAAGAAAGAGAGGGAAAAAAGTATGTCATTCTTGTGACGCTTTATCACGATTAAAATATGATGAAGAAAATATAAGTCTGACATGTTCAACAGTCACCATTACTATATAGTGAATGTTGACATCTGTCTGTAAACCATAAATATGGGTATTTAGCATATATTTTGGACGTACACCAAGTGATTATGTTGATGTTTACATTCTGTGGTAAAAGTTAACATTCACCAAATTCCAGTCTTTCACTGTAACATGCTCACATATGCATACGCTCACATACATAATATCCAAAAACACCAAAGTGGCCAAATTGTGCGGGTCATCTGCGTAATAGGCCATTTTTTGATAAATTGTTAGATCTTATAGTCGAGTGGTAAAATTGTACGAAATATCAAGTAATCTGACATTATTGTTTTCCTCCAATTTCTTGAGCGTGCTAGCTTAGTGATCTTAATGCATATGCAATTTGCATATAAAGAGTCTCAAAGAAAAGTTGAAAAAATTTGTATACTACAGTATATTTCTTTAAAAAAAGATTATGATCTTAATTTCTATCTGTCTGCGGGAGAGTAAATTACTTTAATTTTAAAACATATTTTCATTTACTTGTAATAATTGACTTAAGTTCTTAAGGGACTAAGATTACTTAAAATGTACTGTTCAAAATGTGCAAATGTCTTTGACACTTGGAAAAGCAGTTAATTGCCAACCTTGCTTTTTGTTGTAAATGTTTCTATTTACTGTATACATATATATTTATGACAAAATACAGCAAAGTTATTTTATGGATATTTTGTGCTCATTGATGTGGATTGAAATAATTATACAATTTTGAAATTCTCTGGGTTTCATGTAACATCAATTACTGCATTAATTCTACAAACAAAAATATTGAAATTTATGATTATAATTATTATCAAATTAATTTTAGTTATGAGAGAGAAATTAAATTTATATTAATGCATGTTATAGTTACATTTTTTAAAAAAAATGTATTTTCTCTTTTTAAAAAAGTTGCTGTGCATTTTTATAGATCTTCATTGTAATAACATTTTCAGGTGTTGAATTATGTTCAATAACCAATTCAAGTGACCTTTTATCTGTACTACACGAAGAAAGAACCTGCCAAAGCAATACACTTTCTGATGATGAGGAAATAGATATTGTAGGGCTTGAAAGTGAAAAGTCTTCAAATTCTATATGTACTCAAATTCAACAACCTTCTTATCAAATGCCACCTTTAAGTGATGCTTCTCTGTATGTGAAAGATGTTGCATCTCAGGTAACTTTCAATTCAAAATTGTTTTTATAAAGTTTAATTGTATTTACAATTTATGAAATAAATTATACATTATTTATATATTTGATAAATATAATTTTGTTAACAATTATTACATCTGATATAGGATTTGTTTAACATTCATTTTTGCATATTGCATATAAATTTAAAAGTTGATTAATTTTTCATATTTTTATATAAAATATTGTATGATTTTAAAAAATGTGTTAAGAAAAATTTCATTGACTTCATAAAAGAAAAAAGTAATCTCTCATAATTTTATGATTAAAATTCAAAAAAAAAATATTTAAAATTATTGAAATTCAATCAAAAAGAGACTTTTTTCCCTCATGAAATTTCATTAATTTTGGTATCAGTGATTACATATCAAAAAATATTTTTTTATTGCAGATTTTAATTTCTATGTAGAAACCTATTAATAAATTTACAAATTCTTCACTATTTTTTTCTTTCATCTGATTATTTCTCAAATGAAACTGATGCAATATGTTGTTAAATTAACAAAATATTATTAGTTAAACCTCAATGTGATACTTGTCATTTATTTAATATCAGTTTTATTAAAGTTTTCCTTAATTGAAATTAAATTCTTTGTTGATTTTTTTCTCTCCTTTAGTGTAAAACATTAAAATAATTTATTCTTATTTGTTTATTTCCATTGATGAATTAAAAAAATTTTTTTCAAACAGTGCAGCATCAAGGCAGTGGTAGCAAAAAATGTTTTCTTGGAATAATTGAAATAGAATTTGAATTTAGAAATTCTATGGATAATTAAAGTTAATATTCTATGGAATACCGAAAATTCCTTGTTAGTAATAAGCATTGCAAAAAATTCGCTTGTAACACCTAATGTTGCAAGAAAACCAAATTCTTAGGATGTAAACAACTTAAAGGATAATTAAAAAATTTAATTTGTTGAAATAATTAAGATTGCAAAGATTATTTTTTTTGTAACATTGTTAGACTTATAAATGTATGACATATTTATAAATGTAAACCATTTTTCATATAACTCTCTTAATAAAAAATTTATACTTTAAAAAAATCAAAACTCATTTGATATTTTATAAAATATTTTGTGATAATAATTGCATACAAATTAAAAATGTATTTTTAACTGTATTTATTTTATTAATTAGATTAGTTGATCATTATTTGTTTAATTACATACCTTATTTAATTTGCAGGAGAACATTTTATATTGAAGTCAAGCTTTGATTTTTTCAATTATAAGGATTAAAATACTGTGTTTTTATTCACATAACTGATTTCAATTAATAATTTTAATCCTTCATTTTTTGTCTTGTTGCAGTTGTTGCCCATAAAATAGTTAAAATATTTGTATTCTTAAATAAATAAATGGTGATTATATTCATAACTTCTCTAAATTGCATTAGTTTCAAAGCTAGAAACATGTGCAACATTTCAAACGACATTTTCAACCTTAAAAATAGCCATTATGTATCTTGGTTGAAGTAAAATCAAGATCAGAAGTATAAATATGGGTGAAAATTTTGTCAAAAGTAGAAAAACTTATGAAAAGAAAGACAACCATTCCCCCACCTCTTTCCAAAATTTAAGGCAGTTTTATTAATCTTTTAAAAGGTGAAATATTTTAATTTTTGCAAACCAAGGAAAAATATTTTCAATTTTTTAATTTCATAATTATGATGATAACTGAAACATTAATAACAATATGAATATTCTTTATTCGTTTTGGTTGCAAATTTCAACTTAAAAAGTTTTTTAAATTTACACTTTTGTTTTAATATTTCAAGATAAATGTTATATTTTTGTTCTGAGAAAAATATTATTTTTTTTAATGTTCAAAAATGTTATAGGAAAAAGACTATATGCATAAATTAAATAATTAATAAAGCCATTTTAACTATCATAAAATTTGCTGCTAGGTAAAAAAAAAAAAAAAAAGTCATCTTATAGTGTATAATGATTTTTATGTTAAAAATCAATTTCTATGAATTTTGTTTATATTAACTGCAGTGATATGTCTATTCTAATAATTATATAAAATCAGAAAGAAATATCTATCTATATAATACTTTAAAATATTTATGACTTACTATTACAATTAGTAATTTTATTTTTAAATTCAATTATTTTAAGTCAACCTTGGTGAGAATATTAACAGTTTTATTGTTCAACAAAGTAAATCATTGTTTGAAAAATCATTTATTCTTGTTTCTAGTCTATTTAGTAAATTTGATTTTAATGAGAAAAAATACCTATTAAAACTCAAAGGTTAAGTTTGAATAAAAAAATTAAGAACAGGGTTCGCACAACTCCTGGATTTTCAACTTGTCTCCTTGAAAATCATGAATTACTCCTGGAATTCTTTCTTACCTTAATGCCTTTATTTTTTTTTTTTAGAAAATACTACAGTATTTTTAATTTTTTTGTTTTAATATTTCCACTAGATGGTGGCACGAACGATATTAAATTTTCTGTATTCTTAACTGTGGACTTGTATAAATGTTTTCAGGATTTAGTTCAGCTACAATAATTTCATTGTAACTCGATTTAGTAGTATTTAGATTTATGTGAAGTGAAGTGAAGCATGTTGTTAGGTGAAGTTAATCACTAAACAAAATCAATATCTTGCGCAATTATAACAGGCAATTTTAATTGATTATTTTTTTATTTGCTGCTGTTTTCCTTATATTGTATAATATTCTTTGAATATTAATATTTAAACATAAAATTTTTGAGTTAAAACATGCTTTCCATGTTTCCCTTGATATAATTTAATTGAATCAGTATAAATTTGTTTATTAATGAAATAGAGCCCAAAATAAAAATTATTTAATATGCATGGTGGATTGTGTCTTTTCAATGACCAGTGGACTTTGGAAAAGCCATACAAAGATTGGCTTTTGCATGGTTTAGAAATAACACATGACCATTGTATTTTTTTCAAGAAAGACTTCTGTATTTCAAATATGAGTGAATCGGCAATTAAATCCCATATGAAAGAGAAAATGCATATATATTTGTTCGAACAAGCTATATCTGCTAAAAAATCTTTCCATTTAAAGGATTTTTTCATTTTTGTTGATCCTGTTAAAGAATATGAACCCAAAGTATGCTCTGAAATTTTTGATTCATTTGTTTCTTCAAAAGAAGTTTTAAAGTCTGAAATTCTATGGGCCTTTAAAGTTTTAAATAGTGGATTCATCTTCAGTTCTTGTAACAATATAAATTGCCTCTTTCAAGAAATGTTTCCAGACAGTGCTATTGCAAAGCAATTCAGTTGTGCTGAAATAAAGTGTGCTTATTTAAAAGTTTTTGGAATTGCACCTTAATTTTCCAACTTATTGAAGGAAAAAGTTTCTAATTATGTGCTTAAAGTTTAAATAAATGAAAGTTTAGAATAATATGAAAATTTAAATAATCATCTGCAGACAAAACAATCGGACTGCCATGTAAGATTTTGGGATAATGATACAGTTAAAACACAGTATTACTTATCCTATTTTTTAGGTCATTCAACTGGAGATATTTTGTTTGAAAAAGTGAATGAGAAGTGCTTAGAATTAGAAACAAGTGGATTACTCCTGTTGTCAATGGATGACCCAAATATAAACTGGTCTGTTTTGACTAAAATGGCTGATATTTTAAAAAGTGAACATCATTCAAATATTGTAAATGTCGGAAATTGCAGCCTACACATTCCACACAACGCTTATGCCATGGATGTTTTTCATTTCCAGAAGTTGAGGTAACAGTAAGTGCAGTTTACAGACTATTTAAGGACTCACACGCTCATTGGGATGACTTTGATGTGGCCTTGGCCAAAGCATAAAATTTCCTTTAAAGTTTTGCAAACATCAATAGTTAGAAAATATAAGTGTTTTTAACAAATTGCTTGAATTGTTATTGTATCTTAAAACATATATGTCATATGCTCGGAAACATACATTGCATGCTCGGGAAGTAGAACATTTTCTGACACCTTATCAAACTGATAAACCAATGTTGCCATTTATTGCTGTAGATTTACATGCACTGTTGAAAAGTTTGATGCAAAAGTTTTTAAAAGAATATTTGCTATCTGAATCTATTGGAAATGTCTAAAAACTCTAAAACTACTCACATTATTTTATACAATGTTGATTATTTAAATAAAAAAATTCTGTTTTAAATTTAAAAAATTAAAAAAATACTATAGCTGTAAATTCATTGAATGCTTTTGAAATAGTCATTAATAATTTTAACTCAAATACAAAATGGTTTCTTTAACCAAGTCTTTGTAATTGTTTATTTTTATTACTGACAAAGTTGATTGAAAAATATTGCATGTACATAATTATATGCATATTTAGTTAACAATTTTAAAAATAAAATAAAAAATTATTCAACATGAATGTCGATACCTTCTGGAAATTTTTGATTTGAATTCTGGAAAACTCCTGGAATTTGATTCTTGGAAATCTGTACGATCCCTGTAAGAAGTATAAAAAATCTGCAATTAAATATTATGAAAACACATTATTGATTACTCGTTTGACATTGTCTAGTAAACTGTTTATCAATTCTGAACTTAATTATCCACTTTAGTTTGTTATCTGATAGGACTTTACCATAGATAATAGGCTATATTCATTTTTCAAAAAATGAAATTCAAAAAACTCAAAACTTCCGCCTGGCAGATGTGCATGAAAAAAACAGAAATGCAACTTTCATCCTCTAGTGTGGCAAGTTGGATTCAAAATTATGTGTTCAAATCCAAACCCACACTACTGTACTGTAATATTTCCTTTGGTTATATATTATCATATTTTTTGCTGAATGCTTAAAATTACAAAAATATTTTTACATTGAATTATTTTTTCAAAAATTAACAATTATGAAAATGTATTTATATGACTTATATAGGATTTTAGTGAAAATTGATATATGTTTGATGTATACATAGGTGAAGATGATGTATTATATTTTTTCATATACTTTTATAACTTATTAATTAAGAGGTAAAGAGGTGTAACATTTTGATTTTTTATCCATTCTTATATTAAATATACATGCATTGATAAAAGATCAGATAATAATTTTTTTAGATGGGAGTTAACATAAAACCAGTGGAAATGGAACCAAATCTTTGTATACCTGTTGTTGAAGAAATGATACTGGCTGTAAGTTAAGAACTGCTGTTATAACTTTTCACTCAAAGATGTTTATAAAAATGCTGCATTCACGTCATTAAATTTTTATAAATTTGAGAATATTATAATTAATTTGATTTATTTTGAAGGATTGTCTTTATGTATTTTTTTAATTTTTATATCTGATTGAAAATAATAAAGATAAGATTCTAATATTTTCTTCTAATATTTAATAAAATTTTTAATATTTCTTCCTAATATTTAATAAAAAGATATTCAACATTTTAAATATTTCCTTAATTTGATATTTTATCTAATTAAAAAATATTAATTCCTGCTATTAAGTTAAATTAATTTTATAAAATATTTTTTATTAACCAATTTTAATTTCTATTACACATTTATTGGAATTCTCTCTCTAATTTTTCAAAAAAATTTTTTCTTTAATCAATTAGTTTGATAATGTTTCAATATATTATCTAATTATATTTTAAAGCCTTTTTTAAGAGTATGGAAAATCATTGTCAATTATATAAATGAAATAAACTATATTAAAAATTTTACATAATTCATGTAGTATTAGTTTCTTTTAAAATTATTTGCGAAAATTAAATTGCTGTCTATATTTTTCTTACAGTCCTGTCGGGAACTCGCAATGAATCTTATAGGAGCAGCAGTCAATGAAGGTTATAATCGATTAGGGGGAAAATTGTAAGTTTATTTTCTTATTTTTATTGCATTAAATATATTAAAATATGTCAAGACCTGGGGCTCATTTAAATGGAAAGTAAAAATGTTTTTCTTCTCTCATTCTTAGATCTTTTGTAAGTTTATTATTTAATTCTTGATGACAAATAATATCTTCTTTTTTGCTGATTTTCAACAAAGTTTAGAAATGAAATTTATTCTCATAATAAAAATTTATAAGATATTGCTAAATTTTATGTAAAAGTTCATCTCAAAACCTACAAGTTGTGAAGCACAGCAAATACAAAGCTTTACTCCTTCAGTTTTCAATATTTTTTATAAAAAATGTAATGAAACTGAATTTATTTTTTCATTTACTCGGATTTAGTACATCTATGTAAGCATATAAATCACATAATAATTATAAATTTTTTTTCAAAATCTTAAAAAACATACAATGATTTACTTTAAAAAGTTTGTATTATCACTTTTCTTTAAATGGTTGTTTCTTTTAATATTTCTCAAATATTTATTTAAACTATTTCTTTTATTTGATGTCAAAATATATTGATTATTTTATTTTTCTATAGGTGCCCTGAAGAAATTACAGTTTCTGACATTTATTCTGCAATTAAAAGCAATTCACAGTTTAATTTTCTCTCAAACTGTCATTTGGGAAAACTTAAAGAATCAGATAGTGAAACTTGACATGAATTGATTCTTATGTGCATTTATTAAATGTAGAAAACTGCATTTTTAAATTAAGTCATTGGAAACTGATTATTTTCATCATATTCACTCATTACTTTATTCTGTAATTAGATAATAATCTCAATGTATATAATCACTCATTTTATTCTTCCTGGTTGCCATAAAATGTTGGTAGGATATGAAAAACCTTTTAATTAAGGGTTTTTGTTTGTATGTGATACTACTTAAAGATTTTAAATATTTGGTTATTTGAATCATTCCTGAGAGTGAATGATTGATGTGATGTGGGAAATTTTGTAAATACTTTACTATCTATGCAAGCTATATTATTCATCATGGTGCAAAAATTATTTTAGAAATTCAAATATGTAACAAATGCTCACTTCATATAATGTATGAATGAATGTCATTTTGTAATATGCATTTCATTTGCTACTTAGTGTTTCAAAATATTTTATACATATTTGTGTGACATTAATTTATTTATATGTACCACAAATTTTGTCGCTTTAATCTTACTTGCCCTGGATGAAGGTTTTCGACCATATTACTAATAATACTGTATGTAAAATGTATCAGCAATTTCAATAGGCTGATAATATAAAAAAATTGTAACAAATTATCAAGAAAATGCTTAAATAGTACAAATTATACTATTTGTATTTTCTTAATCAGTTTTTACTCCCTATATCTTCTGAGCACGCCCACTATGTTACCAATATACCCTTATCTTTGAACATTATCAGGAAAAGCACAAATGAGATTTAAAGAATATTAATTTTCTATAGTCAAATTTTTAATATATATTAAAATTTATTATTCTAAATAAAATTACATTTTTTGCTGTTATTATTTAAAGAAGATTATTATTAAAGATTTTTGCTGTTATTATTTATAGTTTTCTAAAATGCTAGAAAAAATAGATAATTTCTGTTATAATTTTAGAAAGATTTACTAATTTATATATTTAATGTATTAAAATACCACTAATAATATGATTTTCATTCAATTGCTATAAATAATCTAATTTTAATAAATTCAGTAATTAAATTCAATAATAAGTATGAAGATTTCATTGCATTTTTTAAGTGTCTAAACAAAATTCATTGATGATATTTTACCAAGAATGTCATGTTCATTAAATTTATGCAGTTGATAATTAAATTCTTTTAATTAGTGGTTTATTAAATACCTTGCCTTAGTAAAAAAATCTTAAAGATTTCATTTTAGTTTAAAATAATGATTTTATTTTATATTCATTATAAAATAATAAATGACATTTAATCTAACGAAAAAAGTATATTTATGGAACCAATGAAGAGAAATTTGTTTTTACTTTCATCAAAGCTTACACAAACTATGGAATGGTTAAGTATTGAATATTGGTAAGAAACATTTATTATGTTTATTCTGAACACAAATGCATAACACATGCATGAACGTAACTGCAATAACACATCTGAATGGAATACTTCATGTTTGATACTAATAATCTGTAAAAGAATTTGAAGTTTAAAAAAACATTTATAGTTGAAAAAGTATTTCATTAACAATATTTTTTTCATAAATGCAAAAGAGTTTTACTTATAAATATTGATGCATTTTTGTAAAGCAAAATTACATTTAAATTGTATCGATAATGCAAATATAATTTAGTCTACAGAAGCCATGTCATTTAGTTTTACCTTATTAAATCCTATTGGAGTAATTTTATTAACACAGAAAAGTTTCCTAACAATTATTTTATATAAGCTATTTTATAAAATAAAGTATATATATGTGTGTGTGTAGACTGTAATGTCTCTAAATATTAGCATGTAGTTTCTACATACTTTATGCATTAGACATGAGTTTATGAAGTTAATTTTAAAAATAAATACTGCAAATCTGTATCTTCAGGTAAATTAATCTAGATTTAATCCCATGAAGAAGCTCTGTTTTTATTTTGATTCTTAAGACATTCTGATTACAAATAAATTTTGTTTTGAATTTTTTAAACTTTTAACTAATATATATTTTTCAATGTTTTATGATTTAATGAACTATTGTTGGAGTTTTCTTCATGTCTGAGTATTAGTTTATTAATAAAATTACACTTTTATTGTGTTTATGTGAAATAAATTATAATCTTTTGTGCTTTCAAAATGCATATTATCAATATTTTGAGCTTTGTATATGTGCATCTAAGTTGATAAGTTTATAATGGTTTAAAGTTTGTCTTCATGTTACTACCTTTCCATCAAAGTTTAATAATGTTTAGCATTTTTATTGATTGAAAAAGGATTGGAGTAAGGAAATAAGTGTTATGTATTATTATGGTTTTGTGCAAAATTTAATCTGTGTATTGAAAACATTTATCTATATAAAGAAATAAGTCAATACTTCTATCATGGAAAATGCCAAATATGTAATTTATTTTTACATATAAAATGCCAAAACAATTTATTTTATTATATAAAAGTCTTTATGATTAAACTTTTGAGCTCATGATTTATATTTTTCAAATCCAGTCTGATTTTGTTTTTTAATTGTTCTATATTGATCTATGTGAATGATTGTGTATTTATAAAGAAACAAATTTGAATCTCATGTTACAGATAAATGTAGGCTTGGCATTATATGTATCAACATACATAGTTGGTGTATAAAATTATATGCACATTAGTCATTAAATGTTCTTGTAAATATATCATTTGATATTGTGTGTTTTCAAGAAATGTATAAATGAATGGTGATTTTTTTAATTTAATAAATTCAATATTTAGTAAAAATCAGATTTTGTAAGTCTCTTAATTAAAAAAAAGAAAATTTTGAAATTATTTTTATTTATTAATTATTTTGCTTTTTCAATTTTTGATTTATGAGATTTTTACAAAAAATGATCTATCCAAGTTGAATAATATTTTTATTAATTTTGTTACACTAAGTTGTGATTTTTTGATACAGTTACTATTTTGTAATAACATTCAGTTTAATTGTGCAATCTTTTATTTTTTTAAATAAATAAGTTTGTGAATTTATGTATACAATGTATACAATTACATTCACAGTTACATATTCAACTATATATGATTATATTAATAATTTAATATATGAAAAATAATTGCTATCTTTATGAAACTCATTAATGTATCTACTGTTTTTTAAAAAGTGCACTTATTCCTATAAAAAAATCCCACATTACATTTACTAATAATAAAATGTTGCATAATCTGACATTAAATTAAATACACTTAAAAATTGTCTAATTTTATTTAAGTAAGTCATGTTATTGTAACCAATTAACAAAAAGTTTTAAGTCTTAGATTAAATGTTTATTTTATAATTAAGACACTAATTTTATTTTCTTCTAGGATATTTATCATTAAATCTGTTGTAATTGCTCAAATTGTTTTTGTTTTATATACATATTAAATTTTTTTAAATTTCCTGTTAAAGCTATCATACTCTTTTAAATCTTTATATTTTCAAAAGCCAATAAAATAATTGTTACTTTAATTGAAAAACTAGGCCCTGAATTTAATTATATTTAATAATTTATGTATATCTACAATTAATAATTGATCAGAGACCTGTACTGTTTAATTTACTATTTATTGCTAAAATAAAATTGAACTGATTATTTAAAATTATCAACTCTTTTTGTGCAGTTAAAATCCACAAATATAAATTATATAAAAGAATATTCCTAGTAAAATAAATAGCTAATTATAAAAATAGATACTTTAAAATCTTGGACTTCAATTTTTGCCAAAAATTGTACTTTTAAGTGAAATCCACAAATTACAATCATATATTTTTTAATTCCTTTTATAAACATTCAATTTGAAAAAAGAAAATTTATGTTATAATTAGATATTTCTACTAAGCAATATTAAAAATGAAACTATGGAAATTCAAAGGAAATTGAAGTAGGATTGCAAATGTTGTGGATTGACATTTTTAAAAGAAAATACAGTGGAGTGTTGTAAACTCTGCAATCAATCACTTTTCGCCCTGCCTAACTTTTTTTAAATGGAAGATGCCAGGTTGCAAAAACATGTATGCAGATCCTTTCAAGCTCCTGCATTCCTTTCTCATGCATTACACTCACTCCTCCAGCACATACTTCATACTTAGACATTCAGACCTACCATCTTAGTATTGTTTCTTAATTGTGTTGCATAAGTTGATGTGAGTGACTATGTAATGTTCAGAGCAGCTGTTACATAAAAGATAAGTCTCAGTTTAAGGAAATCTCTCAGAAATTTATCAAATTTAAATCTTTTATGTAGAGAACAATTGTACAGTTATGATGAATGTGGATTAAATTACAAACTTGCCAGTGAAGTCTTGCTTTCAAAGAAGAACAATCAGCCCAAGTTTTAAAAGGAGCAAGATGAGGATAACAATCTTAGTATTCAAGTAATACAACAGGTGAGCACAAATTAAAACTAGGTTTTATAAGAAAATTAAAGTAACTACATGCATTTAAGCACATTGAAATGATAAACTTTCAAAGAATGGTCCTATGAAGCATTTGTTCCTTTGATTAAGCAATTTTTAAAAATCTACCAAGAAAGGCTATTCTGGTTTTGTATAACATGCCTTTGCACTTACATATTGAAGAATTAAAAAAAAATGGAGACAAACAAGCAATGTTTTTACCACTAAGTGTTTTGCTAGTCAATGGACCAATGAATTTTGATTAGTCTCTAGAGAAAACAAATTATCTTTCCTTCTTTCTGTATTCAATAATGGTTGAGTTGTGGACATGTAAAACAATTTAAAGTCATTAACATTAGTTCATTCCTCGTGAAAACTCCTTGATCATGTAGATATGAGTATTAAACATGATTTTGCAGAAAATGTTAATTTATACTCTATTTCTTGGATGTGCAGAAGCTGATAAAAATGACGTTAAATAGTGGTGCCAGAGTGATTCTAATCAAGAGGTTATGTCCAATGCAGAATTATTGCACAGTTGCAATTAATGAAAACATGGCAGAAGACATTGACAACTCCACCATACAAGCTTTTAAAATATCACATAGTGATGGCTTAAAGGCTATCATAACAACCCTGCAGTTTTGAACAAGAAGCATCAGTAATGGGATAACTGTTCCTTCGTTGTGTACATGATGAAAACAGAACATTAAGCATTTCTTAAAAAGAAAAAAATAGCCAGTTTTTGCAAAGTCAGCTAGTTAGTTTTCATAATAGACAACTTTATGACATCATAAAATATTTTTCTGAGGTTTTTTATCAAGTAAACAAATATACAATATATTCATCAATTTTCATATTGTAAAGATCATACCTTCATGAGGTCATTTTTTTTAAAACCCATTCCTGATAATGCAGCATTTTCACAAATTTGGACATCCTATGGTCTCTATTAGACAGTTTTCCAAATTACTGTATCTACTAAAGTATCATTTCGGAATATTTATTAATTTAAATCGATAGTTCAATACTTAGACATTATTGTGTAATTATTGACTATCTCAATCATAAAGGAAATGAAATGACTTTTAAAATAAAGTTGACTACAAATCAAAATTGCTAATTAAAAAAAAGAAATATAATAGACATTATGAATCTCATTTTGATCTACCTAGCCTATGCAACATTTATTTTATGATTGAACCAGTCAACATGAAAGCTTTCTTATTCTCAGATTAATTTGATAGTATTACCCACAATTTACATCACAGGTGTAAGATCTTACAATTCAATCAAAGATACATTATGCACTCAAACTTGTTTATAAATTTTTTATACATATTCCACTGTTTAACATCAATTAGGATTAAAATCTTGAATCATTTAACATTGATTGGGATTGTACTCTTTTGTTCTGAAGAGTACAATCCAACCATATGCCTTGGTGAGCCCACTTACTCATATAAATAATTCTCACATGATAATTAATGTTTTCAAATTCCGTCAAAATCGATGTTAAGAGGTTTTATTTTTTTATTAAAAAATAACAAAATAGCACAGGTCAAATTGAAGAAAATTAATTCGCCATTTAGTTTCTTATTGATCATGATGAGTGTATGTAATTGCTTGTGAGTCAAAGAATGCAATTCCATATCAAAATTATGTTTATAAGTTATTAAATGATTAATTTTTTTAAAAAAATTAATACTTTGTTTTCTCATCAAACCTTTATTTACGTGATTAAATATGAAACTGTTTATCATCTCTGAAACAGTTGTTTAAATGTAATAAGTTGAGACATAAAAATGCCATGTTTCATAGTAACAATTTTATGATAAATTTATTAAAATTTAGTATAAAATGTATATGAAAATCTAGTTTAAATATTTCAAATGTGAAAAATCCGAATTCAATACTATCATGTCCAAATTTAAGTATTTATTTAAATATGTGTTCAAAATGTAATTAAAAAAATTAAAAGCAGTATTAATTATGTTTTAACAATTTTAAATAAAATTGCTTGAAATTTGTGAGTCTTTGTTCCTGCAGGTAACTTTTAAAATTGTTGCTATAGATAAAGCTTTTATTATTATAAATAAGAAAATACAACTATACATACATGTGGGGTTGTCACTTAAAATTAATCAAAATATATTATTGGATTCTTGACAAATGATGCAGAAAATCAATCAAGTAATTTATAAATATGGTTAGTCTTATTGTCTTAAAAGTCTTAAGCCATTATAAATATTAGAAAATGCTAAGTAAAGGTTGAATATTCTTTTCCCTGTTTTTAATCAAGTTCAAGCTTCCTACTCGCATTCTTATTTAACTAACTCGTTCAAAAGATTCTTAAAAATTTTATACAAATCTAGTTTTAATTATTTCCAAGATCTGTCAATGACTTTTTGAAATGTAGCAAACTGGGGTTTAAGTGAATATTCTCTCTAGTAATGAACTGGGGATTAAATGAGTATTCTCTCTAGTATGTAGTGGGCCTTGTATATCTGTCTAGTAATGAAATGTCTCTTACAAAATGCTAAAAGTAAATGATTTTCTTGAGGATTAACTTGTGAGGGAAAAGATTCCCAATGAATTGTTTTGTATTTTTCTTAAAATTACTTTGTAAAGTTAGTGCCTATCAATAATTATTACAAAAACAATATTTAAAATTAATCAAAATAATGAATAGTGAATATATTGCTTTCACCACAGTAATTTTAATAAGTTATGAAGAATTTTGCTATATTGATATATATAACCATAAGTATAAAAATTTATTAAAAAAAGCATCAAAATATACAATTTTTAATTTGTGCAAAATTATATTTACAAATACATTAAAATTTAATTTTTACCACATTTCTGCAGCAAAATATTTTATCACAAATATTTCATCAATCATATTGGAAAAAGTCACTTGATTTTACTCTCAATGATACAGCATATACTTGATAAGGGTACAAGATATCCATATTGATGAGGTACTTTGAAGTAGGTTTTACCATTAATGGTACCATTACTGTCTCCCACTGTTTGAAAAATAAAAATACATTATTTTTCTAACAAATGTACACTTTTTTTAATATGATTTCTTGAAATCCATACAAGGGTAACAAATTTAAATACATACTGCTTATTTTAAATTACTTACAAATAATTTCTCACACATTCATCACAGTCAAATAATTAGCTCTTTGACCTTCAATTTAATAATTTGTGGATTCTCTATCCAACTTGAGTTTAGATATGTTTGTAATTTCTCAGAATCAACCTTAAACTGTAGGTCTCCATGTATTAACCTTCACATATAAAAAGTGACAGATTTGGTTTGTTAGTTGCTCAACAATGAACGCCAAGAGGTGTAAGAAAGTCGCATGTGTATTACCACTGATAAAGAAATCAATAAAGAGTTAGGGTGAGAAAAAATTATTGATTAAAAATATGTAAATGCAATTATTGTTCTAAAATATTTTTACACTACTTCATAATTACAATGAGCAGCTACAAATCAGTTAAGTATGCATGTTAAATTTTTTATAATAAATATATTCTTAAATACTCAAAAAAAGAATGCTTTTCAGAATAGCCATAGAAATGCGGAATTTGTCACAGATATTTATTGACCAAGAGAGTTTGTGGCAGTTACAGCATATAAAAATAGGTGTTGAGGTTTAGCTCTCTAGTCTACTAAGAGCGACTTAAAATCGAATGAAATGATACAATGTAACAATACTTTAGCATACATTTTAAAAAAGAATTGAATCCCTAAATTGAATTGAAATTCTGCTCCACTGAATTGCTGCTCATCCTCTTACAAAAGTAATCTCAGTGTTTTGGAGCCTCTACATCAATAATCATGATTTTCATTTCTTTTTATTAAGCTATACATTTGTTTTAAGTTTAGATAGCTCCTAATAGTATTTCAAGAGAAAGGCGTAGTTTAGCTATGCAGTACATCCTATTGACTTTCATTGAGCTGCTCTAATAAACAATCTTCCAATGAGGCTATAGTTGTATTTTGACACATTTCCACAGAAACAGTGTTATTTAAGTCCTTTCTATGATTAAGATCATTCTCAAATTTAGTCAAGCATTTAACAAGTCATCTGGAAGATTCAGTTATACATGCTTAGCTAACTTTAAATTTTATTTTCAATATTTGTCAGAAATACCTCAAGATTTCTATTTACATTAGATACCACTAATTACACCATATGCTAGTTTCTTTATAGGTGTTATAACAAATACCTTGAATAACTATTCTATTTTTCAACTGTTCAATAATAAAGGATAGATCTAAACTCAAGTTGGATAGAGAATCCACAAATTATTAAATTGAAGGTCAAAGAGCTAATTATTTGACTGTGATGAATGTGTGAGAAATTATTTGTAAGTAATTTAAAATAAGCAGTATGTATTTAAATTTGTTACTCATACTTAAAATGATACCAACACTCCTATATGAATTTCTGTCCTATTTTTAACTCCTTCATTTCACAATTTCAATAGTGAGAAGTGTATAGTTAAAATGGCTGATTAACTTTTCTTATGAACATTGATTTGAGAAAAAATATATTATTAAATTTTTAAAATATTACATTTAAGAAAATTTTCTCATATGTAGTCTTTGAAATTTTCAATGTCTGGCATACAAACCATGATAGGCTTTTATACTGGAGGATTAATGTGGATTATGGGCCTTGATGTTATCCCTATTTCTAATATTTATGTTCTAAATTATGAAAAGTTGAATGAACCTTCATAATTATTGACATATCAATACTTCATTGTAAAGAAAATTCATTAAATAAAAATTTGTAAATTAAATTTCATAAATGAGAAAAATAAGATTGATTATATTTTAATTGATTTAAACACTTATATCTTAAAATGTCCATTGTTAAAAATGTCTAATCTTGCTTTTTAGATATTATTAAAATATATTTTTAGTAAAAATTCTATTTATTTGGAATTGATTATTCTTCTTGAATGAAGTGGAAATACAATTTATTACAAAAGTTTGCTTACAAAAGTTATCTTTCCAAAAAATTTGTTCTTCATTATATTTTTGAACAATGTGCAATCATCTTAGGAAATTATCAATCAATGTTTTCATAATTGAAAAAAAATTTTAACTCGTGCAGATTTTAAGTGGTTTTATAGTTAAGATTCATCCATCATTTTTTTTAGAAATTGTCAAACATTTGGAAACATCATAATACTTTACATTGCTTTCAGCAAAATGTTCCTTTTTGATGTTAAAACTAATATGAATAATTTTGTTGGAAAAAACAAATTTTTTTTGGAGAAAAAAAGGAAAAATTTCTTTTTTTTTTTTAAATGATTACTGGGAAAATTGCTTATTATGCATTATTAACTGTTATCTGAAAAAGAAATAACATATTAATATTGCCGAAAGTAAACCAAATACAATAATATATTAGTGTGATTTAATGATTCCTGGAATTAAAAACCAAACGATGAAGATCACAAATTAAAAGGCAAAATAGGTATCTTAGATGTATTTCGTTACTGCATAATTTTGAAAGTTGATGATTAGTTAAATTAAAAAATATTTTGATTCATTTCAATGAATAAACACTGATATAGTCTATCATTGTCATGTAATTCTATTGATAAGATTTAATAACAGTAAGAAAAGTACACTTTGTAAACTAGGTGGTGACTAAATTTGTGGACACTGAAATTGTCTTTTACTAATGTGTTTATAGAATAAATTAATTTTCGGTTAAATACAAATGTCTGTAAATCAAATTAAACTAAACTTAATGTAGAACTTAATTAAAAATATTAAATAAAATATCTATATTACAAAAAAAATTATGCTTCTCTTAATGTAAAAAACAAACACATTTGTCATAAATGATGAAGTATGAAATAAAGATTTAGATTTATCTTCCTAATCAAGAAACATCCCTGACTTGAATCCTACTGGAAATTGATAAAAATCTTTGAAATTGCTTGTATGAAGTACGCATGCACCAATCAAAATACAACTTATTGAGGCTGTGTTTGTTTCTTGACCTCAGTGGTTAAGAAGAATCAACTTAAAATACTAGTTTGCTTGATGAAAAGACACTGTGAAACTGCATTTAGAAATAAGAGTTATCTTATTTAACATGAATTGTGTAAGGGTAACTTTAAATACAGTTAAATCTAAGACTTGTCTTATCATCTGTAGCCTAACTTTATTGTAATACAAATAATTAAATGTTTTTTTTAAATTTTAATTGTAAATTGAATTTTACACATTAAATTTCTTTTAATTTTATAAATAAACATTTGTAATTAAGTAAAACTTATTACATTTTATAAGCCCACAAAGTTAAAAAAAAACATGAAATTTCAAAAATGTCCACAACTTTGGTCACTACTATAGGTATATATAATGTATGTAAAATTGGAGAAAAGAGGGAAAATATGACTAGATAAAATCATATGGAATAGTTAGTCAAACAAAAAATCTAGAGTATATTTTTGACATAAACCATAGATATTTAAACAATCTTGGCTAAAATGAATACATTAAAAGAGGGCAGCATAAAACATTAATTCATTAGTAAACATATATGAATAATTTTCTTTCAGTTAACTATATTCAATGTCTGTAACTAAGCAGTATAGAGCTCACCATGGAATTATGACAGGACAGACTTTTGCAGAGCAACTAGTACTGGATAAAAAAAAAAGAAAAGAATAAAACAATGGCTGTTGTAAGGTGTTTTAGATCCATTGCATAATTTCCACTTGGGAGAACTTTTCATAGAGAGTGGGACATACTCATGAATCATAAGTGAGGAAATCCAGAAAACTTCAAGCACTCACCCTGGTAGGCATGTGTGCAGAAGCATAACATCTGTCTCCAACAGTAGCTGGAATCAAGCCCAAGATCATATCCTTTGAAAAGAGATTTCCTACCACTAAGTCATGGTGAGCCTAGGAGATGAAATGCTGTACATTTGCCTTCACATCTGTCCAAAGAAGTTTTACAAGATCCCCTTCTTGTACTCACTTGTCATAGACAAGTGAGTACAACCCTCTATTCATAAAATAACTTTAGAAAGGCAATTTATTCTATGGATACTAAAATGCTTAGCTAAAATTCGAGCTGTTAACAAATTGTCCAATGTTTTAACAATGATAAATTTTGCAATAATTTCCTTTTAACAAAAACTAGATTTTTAAAGAATTCCATTTAATACTGCATTTTATTTTGGCAATAAAGTAAACGTTTCCACTTTAAGCTTGCAGATAAAAACTTTTTAATATTGAATAATATAAGAATGAAATTAAAAGTTTCAAATAGAGGAGTCGGTGAGGGTTTAGTTTGCCAGTTTATAATCACTCTTTACACAAAGGGCTAATTAAACAGCCCTCTGTGCAAAGAGAGATCATTATTCAATATTAAAAACCTACAATTTAAAATGGCTTCTTAACCACTACAAATATTCAAGCCTGAGGTGGAACTCAAATCCAACAACTGTTGAATTGAAGGTCAGAGTGCTAACCATTAGGCTGTCAGTTCAACAGGAAGGGAGATTAATGTGATCAGAAGAGGAATACATACATATACGTACACAATATTTATGAATTCAAGGAATTTTTCATTGTTTAATCGTATGAAAGTACAAATTTTCTAATTACTTAAAATCAAATTTATTTTTTAGTTATAGCAAATTAGACAATTACATAATTTTAGTTTAAATTGACAGTTTATTTTTTAAAAAATGCTAAAAAACTAAACTTGAGGTTGAGGCACTGATCAATGAAGGTAACTTTGGTAAGTTATCTTTGGTAGCAGATTTGAAGTTAGCCATTGATCATATGCAACATACCATTTTCTAAGCATACTATCAAAATTGTGATGTCTGTAATACCTGCTCACCAAGGTTAGTTCCTTGGTGGTCTAAAGAGTTAAGTAAATTACAAAGACAATGTAGAAAGCTCTTTAATAGAGATAAAAAGAATGGTGAGTGGCAGAAATATAAACTGCCACTTAATACATATAATTAAGCTATCAAGAATTCTAAAAAGAATTCCTGGCAAAACTTTCGTATTGACATTAAAACTGTGTATGCTACTGTAAAACTTGTTAAAATAATGTCTAAAGATAGGAACTGCTGTCTAAACACTCCTAAATTGCTGAATGGTAAGTTTTCAGAATCTGGGAGGGAGACCCTGGCTGAATTGTTCAGAGTTCACTTTCCAGGTTCCAATTAAATAAAAGGAACTCCTAACTTTAAATTGTGGTAGAAGTAAATGGGATGTTGCCAAAACATCATAACTTATGATCGAACAAAATGGGCAATAATGTCTTTTGAACTTTTTAAATCACCAGGAATGGATAGAATTGTTTCAGGTCTCCTTATTGAAGGAGTCCAATGCATTACCCCAATTTTCTGTAGAATTTTTAGAGCATGTATAGCCTTTGGCCATATACCTTTTGCTAGGAGACATTTTATTCCTAAAATAGGGAAAGATAATTACTATGATGCTAAATCTTTCAGACCTATCAGTTTAACATCTTTTTTTCTAAAGGCAATTGAAAAGCTGATAGACAGATATATTAGAGAAGTTTACTTAGTGGAAAAATCACTTTCTGACTTTAAATATGTATATCAACCTGGTAGATATACCGATTTTGCAATCTATAATTCAATTTGGAGAAGAACTTTAAGGCTAAAAAACTTGCTTTAGCTGTTTTCTTAGATATTGAAGGTTCCTTTCATAAGATAACCTATTAAAACCATTTTAAAATCTCTTGCTAGAAAGGGAATTAATAACACAGTCTGTTCTTGGATAAAAAATCTGCTCAATAACAGATTTGTTAGTGTCTCCTTTTTAGATGAAAACATGAGGATCCAAGCCAAAGCTGGTTGTCCACAGGGAGGGATTCGTTCACCCATCTTATGGTGTTGTAGATTCTATTTTAGAGGTGTTAAAAAAATCAGGCATAACCACCATTGGGTATGCAGACAATTTAGTTATCGTCAGAGGTAAGTTTGGTGAAACAATCTCTAGCATCATGTTCAATGCCCACAAACAAGTTGAGACTCGATGTAAAAAAGGCCTTCAGTGAATTCTAAAAAAACCACAATAATTGCCTTCACAAAGAAAAAGAATCTTAATCTGAAAAAGATAGCTTTTTTTTGGTCAAGAATTAACTTGCTACAAGGAAATTAAATTTTTAGGAGTATTTTTTGAAATGAACTTAAGTTGGAACAAGCACTTCAACTTTTGTATTGAAAGAGCAAAAAAAGCTTTCTGATCATGTAGAAATGCATTTGGAAGAACTTAGGGCTTAAATCCCAAAGTTATTTATTGGATTTACGCTGTGATCATTTGTCCCATTATTACCTATGGCTCTGTGGTCTGGTGGCTTAAAATCAAAAATGAAACTACTAAAGCAGAATTAACAAAACTTCAAAGGATGCTCTGTGTCAAGAATCAAGGATGCTTCAAAGGATCTCTGGGTGTATTAAAACTACTCCCACATTTACACTGGAGCTTTTGCTTGGTATGCATCCTCTTTACATGCATATTGAAGCAGAAGCAATACTTAGCATGAAAAGGCTTATAAATACAGGTCAGTGGAAGGACTAGTCAGGTTTTTGTCTCGGGAAAAGTTTAATGCTGACGCAACTAGTCATCCTTTTGTAAGTATGCCTACTGATTACACAATTATTAAATATGCTTTTGATAAACCTTATTCAATCAAATTTCCCGTGAGAGAACACTGAAATAATGTTGCCATCAGTGAAAACTGTATTTACTGGTATACTGATGGCTTAAAAATGAATTCCAACACTGGGACTGGTATTTTTATCCAACTGATGGTACGAAGTTATCATTCCCTTTGGGTAAACATACAACTGTATTCCAAACAGAAGTCTTTGCCATTCTTATGTGCAGGACAATATGGTTGGACAGAAACTATTCTCGTAAAAGAATAATTATCTGTTCTGACAGTCAAGCTGCATTACTAGCTTTAGAGAAGTCTAGAGTAACTTCTGTGCTTGTCTGGGAACGCTATCTCACTCTGTGCAGATTGGCTAATAATAACTCCATTACTTTAATGTGGTTGCCTGGGCACTCTGGTGTTCCTGGCAATGAATCAGCTGATGAGTTGGCAAGGGCTGGATCAACAACCGAATTTTTGGTCCTGAGCCAGTGCTAGGTATTTCAAAAGAATTAATCAGCAAGAGAGTTTTTAATCTTTTCAGAAAACAACAGTTTATGAACGCGCACAATGCCAGGGATCAAAGATAAGCAAAGCTACTAAATAGCACATGCCCTAGTAAAAGGCAAAAAGAATTATTAAAGCTCAATATAAGCAGTCTAAGGAAAGCAGTGGAATCCTTACACAATACTGCCACCTTAAAAGACATGTCACCATAATGGAAGTATTAGACTATCCCATTTGTAAAGGTTGTCATTATATAGAAGAAACTTCAATACACATCTTATGTGAATGTGAAACTTTTTCTGCACATAGATTTGAACACTTGGGTCAGCACTTGATTGAACATTGGATGTTGCATGAAATTCCGGTAAAATGTCTGCTGAATTTTGCTTCAGAGTGGTCTCTTTAAATAGGGCTTTCTGAGGGGTATAGTACAATAGACCTATGGTTGCAGTGTTAGGTTCTTTTGAAACCAGCCTATTTTAAATCTAAATCTAAACTACAGGTTCAACTGATGCCAGTTTCATTATTTTAAATTTGAAAGTATGTTAAAAGAGTAAGAAAAACCACTTTATATTCCATTTCCTTTTATCAAATGGAATAATTTTTCTAAACACTTTACTCTAATGTATACAAAAATGAATTATAAGGAAGAATATTTATGAATACATCACTCACATTTACATTAAGAAATACCACTCACATAATAACCAAAATCCAGAATATTGCTTAATTTTTTTAATTCCTTGCAGCACACTGCACAGATTTGTTGCAACATATTTAAAGCAGCACATAACATGAGTTATCTGTAATAAAATAAAATGAATAATTTGAAAAAAATGTGGTAATAAATGGATTTTTTATATACCTGCTTCGTCCAAATGGAGACCAACTAAAATATCAGGAAAATTAAAGTCATCAATATGGCCAACGTATAGAATAGTACCACATATTTCTCCAGCAATGACAACTCTATCACCCTTTTCTAATGGTGGAGTTAATACTATGTCTGAATGATGCAATTTTCTTGTGCAGTTGTTACATAAGCAACCTTTAATGGCTTTGTAAGTTTTGAAATTTTCCTAAAATTAAAAACACATTTGGATAATTCAAAACTTATTTTTGAAAAAAATTAAGTCAGTATATTAAAAGATTAATGTGTTAAAATAAAAACACTAAATCTTTTAAAGATTTTATAACAATTATACACTTTTTCCATCAAAGATAATACTTTATAATTAAATTTTGTATGAAGGAAGTTTTCCTTACAACTGTACAGAATTAATCACAAATAATTATTTCTGTCATGTTAATAATATAAATATTAAGCAGAAACCCAATTAATAAGCAATATATTTATCTTATAGATATTGAAAATATATTTTCTTACTCAAAATTAATGTATTAATTACAAAAATTCTACAATAACACATTGATAATTTTAAAATGAAGCAAATTAAGTATAAATTAATTTTAAATTTCATAAAAAAATTACTAATATATTATTTTATATAGAAGAAACTGATTACTTTTCTTTTAAATTTGAAATTTTTCACTTCATCAGTGATTTGTTCTTCATGAGTGAACTTGTTTTCCACTTTCCTTTCATTTGAAATAAGCATTGTTTCCTTTGATGGGCTACATGCTTTTGTAATGTCAAACTGTTTCAGTTCTTCAATTTGTTGACGAAGAATTTCATTTTCAAGTTTTAAACTAAAAAGAAAAATAGAATATGATTTTTTTTAGAATATAAAATTCGCTGCCAACCATTTTCATTAAACAGAATTATTTAGTGACCAAAATCTTGCTACATTTAATATTAATTGTTTATGAAATAACTCAGGTGATGTAGTTACTATTATTTTTACTATTCTATTCGACTAATATATATAATAAAAAAGAAAATTTTGTCACACTTACTAGAAAAACTTGATAACAAAAATATTTAAAAAATGAAATCAATTAAAATAGCATAGTAATAAATTATACAAAAGTCATTATGAGACAAAACCAGCTTATGTTTTTCTTAAATCTGTCCTATCTGCTTTTATTTTACAGAAATGTGATTATCTCATATTCATATCATGTGAATTTCTACTAACTCTATTTATAAATAGAAAAAAAGATTTGTTCATTAATAAATTAAACAGATGTTAATTTTTTAACTTATTGTATGCTATAAAAATACATTTTTCCTTTTAAATGTTAAAAGTTCTCTTATAATAAATTCAATTAAATTAGATGTTTCAGAAAGATTTTTACAGTAGGAGTTGTTTAGTTAAAACCACTATAATTTAGTTTAGTGATTTTATTCATATCTTTGTTTAACATTTTGACTAAATTATTATAGCAAACAAAGAGCTAAAAAGAAAATATGATAGTAAAATATAAATGAAAATATTCCAAAAAATTCTTAAATCACTCAATGTCAGTAAAACAAATTAATTTAAAATATTAAAGAAATAATTCTGAATTTCTTTAATCTGCACCAAATAAAATATTAATAATAAACCATCTTTCCAATATTACGTTAAAACAGATACATTAAATGTTCTAGTAACATCATTAAATAACAATTTAATAATTATTTTCAATTCTGAAATAACTTTCACATATGCATACATCAGTAACAATGTTCAGATGTTTTATTACACAAAATTTGTGCAGGTATTTACTTGAGTTCAGATTAGGCAATTAAAACTGATATCTTAATTTAACCAATTTAATAAAAATAATTAGAATTTGTATAAATTAATTTTAAGTTTTGAATGTAATCCAAACACAATCATTAATGTTTTTACAATGTAGTTTCTAAGAAATGAATACTGAACAGTATTGAACTTTTAAATTGTTTCGAACAACAAATCAAGATTTTAATACAACACATTTTAATAACTATAATGCATCACCATATATATGCAATTAATGAACTTAGCTGCACAATTAGTGATACAAAAATATATGGACAAAAATAATTTTTTTATCTCAGATCTTCATTTTAATAGAAGATTGAATGACATTTAAACTATGATGACATACTTTTGGATATTTAAAACAGGAATACATTATTTTACTTTTGGAACTTACTTAGCCTTCTCTTTCAGTAAAGTAGCTACACTAGCACATAATGACACATATCCATTGCGAGTATGTCCGATGACAAATTTAACTGCTTGAGTGACATATTTCTTATCTTCTTCTGCACAAATTGATTTCTGATTATTGAAAAAATATGGTAGTAAATTCTTCACAATAAAACATTTTATGCATACATTTTGTTAATTTTTTATATTTTGAAAATTTTTAAAAATATTTCTTGAAATAATAATGGCATAAGGCTCTAAGCCTTTCTAAATTTTTTATTATGGGCCATTTTCTGACTTATTTTTTAACTATTATTAATTTGAATTGGTAATATTTTTTTTGTTACGGAATTATCGGATTTGTTAAAATCTTGTTTATTGAAAGAAAAATGTCAGATTCAATAGCAACCCCAGTAGAATCTGGGGCCTGAGCAGCTACCAGGCGCCTCGGCAGGTGGTGGATCCGTCCTGTAAGAATGACAGGATAGCCTTGAATATAGAATCAGAGGCCGCAAACCAGCTCCCGTAAGCCCTGGCGTTATGCGACCTGTGCCTAGGGCTATTTGGCACTGCGGTAATGGTGTCTAAATAGAGCCTTTAGTTGCCTGGCGAACTTCTAGAGCTTTTTTGCCTTGCCCAGTAACTCAGGGAATGCTGGGTAGACTGTTATATTACCTGAGCTTATTAATTGTTATCTTGTGGCAGAAAAGACACAAGAAATAACAAACCTTTCTGCATTTGCAGTTGAAGCCTCCGAAGTAGACCTCTCTGAAAAAGACAAGGGAACTCAGAGGTTATCTAGTGAAGGGGCAGCAATGAATCCTTCACAGGAGGTAGAAGTGACCTCTAAACCATATTCTCTTGGTGAAAGTCAGGAAGCTATCGCTAGCATGACTTACTCTCTGACCAGAATCATCTGTGGATCATCAGCCAGGATTGCCTCTGAAATTCTAAGAGGCTCTAGGCAGAAGATACGTTTAATCGTAGACTTCATAACTGGGCACTATTATTTCAGAAAACACCTCCATAAAATGGGACTGTTTCAACAAGACCCTATCTGCAGGAAATGTCATGCAAGAGGAAACAGCCAAGCATATCATTTATGAATGTGAGGCCCTTGCTCTCTCTAGATTAACTTCTTTAGGCATTATCCATACTAGAGAGTTACACCTAGACTCCATTAAAGGACTCGGACTTTGTTAATAAAGTGGATGACCCGAGCAACTGGAACTAGGAAACATTGGGTTTGGAGTTAATAATACAAAATGCTGATAAAAGCAGAGGTGCCCAGTGACATACAAACCCAACTCTAAGAACAAGAACCCCAGTTGAACCATAAAAATGGATATTTAATTTTTAATACACAGAACCATTCTACAATTGGGTGTCCCTTCCTTTGAAACATATGAAACATCATTCTTCAAAAATCCTTCCAATAACCAAAACAATGAAGAAATGTAAAAAAAAAAATTATATGTACATATATATATATATATATATATATATATATATATATATATTTTTATATATATATTTTATATATATATAATTTTATATATATATATATATATATATATATATATATATATATATATATATATATATATATATATATATATATATATATATAGTAATAACAGAATTGAGCTGCTAATCAATGATGCATCAAAATTATTCACTTTTACTTTTTCAAAATGTATGTTAAAAAATTATGGCCTTTTTAGTGCAGCTTGTTTTAAAACATTTGAAAAAGACATATCTCCATTCCTCAATACCAATTTTTCTTTCTTAATTTAATTCTTCTTTTCTTTCAATTTTAGATATTACATTATGCATATGTCTTCTCTAATCATCACAGCTTCTTTTTTATACTGATTTTTATAAGTAGGGTTTGTATTTAATATTGAGCTAACTATTAATTAACAATTTCACATAATATATTATCAGCCAAATTTAATATTTTTAGTATCTTTTGTGATATTTGGTTAATAATACTACTTGAACAAAATCATAAATGTATGTTATTACATTGTTTTTAATACATTTCAAACAGTTAAATATGGTAAAAAGATTTGAGTCCAAATTATGCTTAAGTTAATGTAATTATTTACTATAGTTTACTTCATTTTGAGATTTCTTCTAACATAATTTCCTAATTTAAATTCAAATGGATATAGTAACAAAAAATACTTATTAACAGGAGATTTCAAATTCATATAACAAAATTTATATTATTAGCAAAACACTCTTCTAAAACAAATATTTAAAAATTGCCTATTAATAGGCCCCTTTTTTAAGATTAAGAAGTTTAAGGAATGAACCAATCAATTTTTAATATATTGAACAGTCAAATTAAATGTAAACAAATATTCAATTACCAATATTGTTTTGATAAAAGTTTTTAACAATTCAGTTTCAATTTTTAATTTATTTTTGATGTTATTTTCCAGGTAAGCAAATTTTACAAGTGCATCATAAGTTTTTAATTTCATAAATCAGTAACTTATATTTTTATTCTAATTAATATCATAAAATTACAAATGATCTGTTTTTAACTACTGCATTCCCCTCTGGTGATCTTAGCTTTCTATGGTATTAATGCATTATCCAGTCAACCTTTTTTACCATAAAAACATAATGGCGAATTTTGCAAATTTAAAAAATATTTTCTCAAAATGTGAAAGAAAAACAGACAGTTTATTCATCTTTTAATTGTAATAAATATATAAAAACTATACTTGTTATTTATATGGTGCTAAATCACATTATTAAACAACATATTTTTTTCATGGTCAACAGGTAAAAATTACCCATTTTATTGCTTTTCTAACAAGAAAAAAAATTTTTTTTTAAAGTTAAATGATATAAATCAACTTCAAATATTTCATATTAATTTTAACTCAAACATTTGCAATCAATATTTTCAGTTTCATGATTAAATTTTATTGAAAAATGATATTAACTAGTTGCTATTGCAATTACAAGATTCACATAATGTATATTTAAATTGGTATTTTAGTTCAATTTCCATATGTAAAGAGATGCATAATTAATGCATAAAATCATTTAATAATATAAACAGGTTTTTGAATATATCAGTTAAAGTAAAACTAGCAATTTTATTTGTTTGTCGTTCCAAACACAGATAAAATATACAAAATTACATAAAGCATTTTTTCACAATGAAAGTTATTTATTTTCAACCGCTACAGTGTAAAGCTTTAGATCCCAGCAAATATCGTACAGTAAATAGGAGATAGATATCATTTCTGCTTTGGATTTATACATAAATTATGGCAGATGTTTTTCAAAATCTTTCTTTTATACATGTAACTACAATTTACCGACTATGAAAAAATCTTCCTAGTGGTAAAAAATAAATTGTGGACTCTTAAAACCTAACAAGAGTAAATCATCAAGCTATAAGTAATATTTATAACTATTCACATTAAATGAAAAAATATTTAACTTTTAGATACATAATTTCTTATATTATAGCCAACCGTTTATAGTAGTGCCTAATCTTTGAAAACCTTAATTATTACAGTATTATAGCATATTACATTACTTTATAATTTCAAGAATACAGAATATAAAAATGTTCTTATTATTATAACATTCAAAGAGCTAATGAACCTCTTCAACGTCTAATCGTTCCATCTATTTTATTGCACTAAAAGGCAAATATTTTAGTAAAATAGTTAAAATACATTTTTCATCATTTTCCATAGTTACATAATAACATGTTTAAAAACCTGATTGAGATACATTCTTAAGTGTATTGGATTTAATAGTTTATTTTTTAACTAAGGAAATCAAAAGGCATTTTAAATGTTTGTGTAAATTTTGAAACTTTTTCTTTAGTAATATGTTAGATAACAGCCGTTGTTAAATATGAAGAAAAACGCTTTCAAGCATTCTCTAGGCATCACAAACCATTGTTTATGAACAAAATGTTTTTGAGAAACTTGATCGATTCATTTATTCTCTTTAAGGTAATATCGAGACATTAGAAATTACCAGCATTTATTCCTAGTGAACTTTAAATCCGATATTAGGTTTAATAGAAGAAATAACGCAAATACTGATAGCTTAACATCAACCGAGTTCATTTGGTAGGATGGATAGGTAGGTTGTTTAGACAAGCGTCTAGAAACTGAGAATCTGAAAGAGTGACGTCAGATACTAGTTTCCTCCCATTCCTCCTTGGTCATCTGCGCAGCTTGCGCGCAGCATGTTTATGTTGAGGAATTTGGCAAGCCGCTATTACCATTATTTACCGCTATTTTCAAAGCAGAATAGCAGCATATATTAATTAGAATTCTAAACTATTCCTTTTTATGTAATTGTAATAAATGGATCGTTCGGTGAAATGCACAACAAAAAGTTAGCTATTCAGATAGCTTTAAAAAAGAGACTTGTAAGGACAACAGTTATTGTTATTTTTGCCACTAGATGGATGTACCTGTCAAACAGCTTTCTCAAATTGATTGAATGATGTCTGACAGGGTTATGAAGAAAACAAATTAATTCTATTTCCTTAAGTAATAAATGTTAAGTTTATTTTATTCAAAAGTAATTAATTATTGTTAATTTTTGTAATAATTGTAGTAATTTATATTTCAGTTTTATGCAATTTTACTTTTATATCTTTTAACTGTTTATGTCATTGTTAACTGGAAACTAGGGATGGGGCTTTGTTACTTTTCCTGTACTTAGTACGTACTGAGTACAGTTACTTTTAAAGTAACAAGTATTTTACCGATTACATTTCGTACTTGTTACAATTTCTTTTGTACTGCCATCTATCGGATTAAAATATAATGACAAATATTTTAAAATTTTATAAATAAATTGAATAAAAACTAAATTAATAATAAATAAATTAATAATTAATTAAAACTAAATAAGTAGATCAATAATATTTTATATAAAACCATAAAATTAATTAATATAATTAATGTTAATTTAAATTATTATCATTTATAAATAAGCATTCACTTAAATATTAATGAAAAGATCTATAAAAATAATTCTTATTATTTATGCAACATTTCAGTAATGGCAAGTTTTTGTTTTTCCTGTAATGCTTTAATTTCTAGTATGAGACAAAGAAATATAAGTTGTTTATCTACAAACCGTTTTTTTTTTTTGTAAAAAATTGTAAATTTCTAAATCTTCTTAAACGTAATTCATCCAATATAAAAATCATGACATTTTATTATTTACATTTATTTTCAGAATTTATATCTGTTCTAAGTAAATTTTCCAATTATTCAATCGTAATTTTCAAAGACTTCCAATGTTAATTAAAATATAAAATTAGATGAGATAATATAATTTCAATTTTTCAACCTAATCAGCTTAATTTTTTATTAGAATTTAGTAAGACTTTCCAATTATGTAAATGAATTTTATAATTAACTTGTGAACATTTTGCAAAGAATTGTAAAGTGGGAAGTTTAATCAATTACAAAGAGGTTTTATTTTACGTTAAACAAAGAGGTTTTACTTACAAAAATACAGCAATTAATCAGAAAAATCAACTAAAATTTAATTTCCTTTATTTTTCTATAATTAAACATTAACGAGACAACTATAGTAAAAAATTTTTATGTACAATAGATAATAATTTTTATTATAAAAGACGTTTACTTGTTTATATTTTTATGTAGTAGATAAACCAGTTTTTTCTAAAATAAAAATTGCATTAACTCACATATCTTGTTTCAGTTTCCTGAAACTTAATCAATTTATGGTTAAATAAAGTAGCTTTGCAATTAAAACTAAAGTTTTCATTATTAATATATTAACATAATTAATATATTAATAATGTTTAAGTAAACATAATTATTTTATATTAGATATAGTTGCATAAAATTTCAATAACTATCAAAAAATATAAAATAGTTTTACCAATAATCTAAATGTTATAATGTATTAAGGTAAAATATTGAGAAACAACGTTTAATAAAAAATGGAGGAACAAAAATACATACATTTTATTTACATCAATCCATAATTTAAGAAATAAACATGACAGTAACACATGATGGTCTAAATAAAGATAAGGTAAAAATTAACTTAATTAAAGTTTTTTTTCATTTCGAATTTTTAAACTAAAATGAATAAACTACCTTCATTAGGTTTAAATCAACATTCTCATTATCTGAATAAAAATAAATCGTATGATAAAAAATACAAAAGAACATATTTTCTAAAAGTTTAAATTCTATATATTTACAGTAAAATATAGTGAAACTAAAACATGGTTGAATAAAAAATAAACATATTTACATGGAATTATAATAAAAAATATGCATAGTAAAAATAACAATGGAAGTATGTAAGCAGATTTATATAATTTAAATATTTTTTTAATTTAAGAAATCTGACCTTATTTAATGTTCAAATAAATATGTTATATATGTTCATAAAATAAAATTTTTAAAAGAAATAATAACAAAAATAAAAGTTAGTAAAAATTGCTAAATACATAACAAGAATATCATGCTTTTCTTATATTTAAAAAAACGTCATATATTTGAAAAAGAACGACAGTCACTAAATAACTGAAACGAAATAAATGTACATGCGTATTTTATTTCGCAATATAAATTCATATTCTCCCTCTCCAACCCAAAGAGATCTTTCAATTCCCAAGTATCCCTCTTCTATTTACCCAGTTAAACCAACTGTCATTTCCCTTCTCCCACCCAGCCTCCCTACCATAAGATGCTACCATAATTTCATAATTCATCCGCTTGCATCGATATATCGATGATATTGTTACTTGTACTCGCTCTGTCATTGGCAGTTCTGTACTTGTTACAGAAGAGCCAATGACAGAGCGCAATGTACACTTATTACTTTGTAACAAGCAAGTACAAAGTAACAAGCAAGTACAAAGTAACAAGCAAGTACAAAGTAATAAGCAAGTACAAAGTAACAAGCAAGTACTCACGTACTTGCTTGTTACTTTGTAACAACCACGTACTCATGTACTTGCTTGTTACTTTGTAACAACCACGTACTCACGTACTTGCTTGTTACTTTGTAACAACTACGTACTCACGTACTGGCTGATTACTTTGTAACAAGTACGTACTCACGTACGCTCTGTCTTAGAAACTATTCAAGTACATTGTATCTGCAACTGTCTGAGGATACTCGAACTCGCGCTGACTTTGTTACTGGAAGTACTGAGTATTTGGAAGAAAAAGTACTGATTACAGGTTGTTACATTCAAATACTGATTACAAAATACTTGTTACAGGTATTTCTTCCCATCCCTACTGGAAACCGAACTGTACTTAAAAAACATTTTAATTTTTGAGCGCCATGTTTTGACTCTCTGATAATATTGATGCTGTACGCTAATAAAATATCCATTAGATGCTGAAACTTGTTGAGTTCTTTACGCAACCTAATAAACTAAATATTATGAACAACAACATCTAATAATTGGTGACTAGGACGTGTGACTTCAATCTGCGTAATAATTCTAAATGCCCGACACGGAAACATTCGAAGCAAGTGGCGTGAGTATAAAAATATCGCCGTTCTGGTTCGACAAGCCCGAAATATGGTTTTACCAGGTTGAAGCGCAATTCAAAATCTGTAGAATTACCTCGGAGGAGACCATGTTTAGCCACCTCGTCGCTCAGTTAGAACCAAAAATTCTTGATGATATTTGGGACATTGTGAAGGATCCTTCTCCTAACAAATATTCGGCAGCAAAGGAACGACTGCTGCAAATTTTCGTAGAAAGCGAAAATAAAAAAATCAAACGGCTTCTAACAGGACTTGAGTTAGGGGACTTGCTACCAAGTCAACTCCTCAGAAAAATGCGTGCCCTCGCTGGTACTGACGTCTCAGACAAAGCATTGCGCACGCTGTGGCTAGATAAGATGCCTGATTCAGTCAAGGGGGTCATCATCGTTAGTGAAGAGAACCTCGATAAACTGGCGACTATGGCTGATAAGATAATTGAGATGGGACCGAGAACAATGGATGTTGCGGCAGTACAGAAGGACTCTGTGGGAGTGGACCAACTCCTGGCTAAAATTGCTTCTCTTGAATGCCAAATTGCCTCAATGAAGCTGCAGTAGAAGTCCCGGAGCCGTAGCCCTCATCACCATCAGAGGAGTAGGAGTCGTAGCAGATCGAGACGCCGCTACAATCCACAAGGGAAATTCTGCTATTACCACTTCAAATTCGGGAAGAAATGCCTCCCCGAAAAGTGCATACAGCCATGTAGTTGGAATGAGTCGGGAAACCAGTCCCAGCAGTAGACGCTGCGGCGAGTCCTGCTGCTGAAATGTTGGGCCGCAAATACCGCTTATTTGTCAGGGATAGAGAAACTGGTTGCAAATTTCTTGTTGATAGTGGAGCCGATGTTTCAATTCTCCCTTGGACTAAAACAAAAGGTGAGTGCCAAGTCTCTAAATATAAATTATATGCTGCAAATGGAACAGAGATATTAACATATGGTGTGAAAATGCTAACACTGGACCTAGGCCTAAGACGCCCATTTCAGTGGCCATTCATTGTTGCCAAGGTTAACCAAGGAATCATAGGTGCTGATTTTCTCCAAAAGTTTAAATTATTAATAGATATACACAACAGGAAATTAATTGATGGGGTAACAAACCTTTCAACAAAAGGGGAAGTTGCTTCTATCGAAGGAAATTATGATCTCAGTACTGTCAACAAAACCTCCGAATATTTCAACTTGCTTAAATCTTACCCTGACTTAACCAAACCTAACTTGGTAAACAGAGTTGTGAAGCATGGTGTAGAGCACCATATCATTACAACTGGCCAACCAGTTTATTCAAAGGCGAGACAGCTGGCACCTGATAAATTGAAGCTGGCAAAGCAAGAATTTCAGTTTATGCTGGACAATGACATTATCAGACCCTCTAAATCTCAATGGGCTAGTCCACTACACCTAGTAAATAAGAAGGATGGTACATTAAGACCATGTGGCGATTATCGGCGATTAAATGCACAAACAGTGCCAGATAGGTATCCAATTCCTAGAATCGAGGATTTCCACTATATCCTGAAAGATAAAATAATTTTTTCTAAGATAGACTTAGTAAAGGCATACTATCAGATACCTATTGCTGAGAATGATAAACAAAAAACTGCCATAACCACTCCATTTGGGCTATATGAGTTCAATGTAATGAGTTTTGGTCTAAGAAATGCACCTTCAACCTTTCAGCGTTTCATTACGGAAGTACTATTTGGACTGGATTTTGTATTTCCTTATCTTGATGATGTACTTGTGGCTTCCTCTTCAGAAGAAGAGCATAAGAAGCATCTAAAAATGGTGTTTGAAAGATTTCAGCAATATGGACTTCGAATTAATATTTCCAAATCAGTGATAGGAGCTGACCAAGTTGAATATTTGGGATATCTAATCACTGCAGAAGGTTCTCGCCCATTACCAGATAAAATTGAAGCCATTACAAACTACAAATTACCATCAACTATTCATGACTTGCGATCATTTCTTGGTATGATAAATTTCTATAGAAGATACCTGATGGATGCAGCAAAGACCCAAGCACCTTTGCATGAACTGCTGAAAGGAGCAAAAAAGAAGGACCGCAGAAAAGTGCCTTGGACTGATGACACAATAAGGAGCTTTGAAAAATGTAAAGCTGATCTTGCTGAAGCTGCTCTTCTATCATTTCCAAGATCTGGATTGCCTTTATCACTTTGCACTGATGCATCAGATTTTGCAGTTGGCTCAGTACTTCAACAGTATGAAAATAAGAGCTGGAAGCCAATAGCTTTCTACTCCAAAAAACTGAATGATACACAGAGAAAGTATAGTACCTATGACAGAGAACTATTGGGAATATACCTTTCTGTAAAACACTTCAAACATCTGTTAGAAGGCAACGATTTCACCATCTATACTGATCACAAGCCTCTCACGTTTGCATTTCGACAGAAAAATGAAAAAGCATCACCAAGGCAGCTACAACAGCTTCAATATATTTCTGAATTTTCCACTAATATTCAACATATTGAAGGCAAAGATAATGTAGTTGCTGATGCTTTATCGCGAATTGAATCGGTCTCGATCATTGACTATGATGCCATAGCAGAAAAGCAGGTGCATGATAAAGAGTTACAACAATTAATGCAGGAAAGTCCCTCTTTACAGTTTAAACCATCAACGTTACCATCAGGAAAGACACTATGGTGTGATATCTCAACACCAAATATTAGGCCTTACATTCCAGAGGAATTTCGAATGGATATATTTCAACAAATACATGGTTTTTCTCATCCTGGAGTTAAAAGCACCATCAAACAGATGACTGAAAAATTCATTTGGCCAGATATGAAGAAGCAAGTAGCAGCATGGGCAAAGAAATGTATCAGATGTCAGAAATGCAAAGTAAACAGACACACCAAGTCAAAATTTGGAGAATACCAAGTTCCAGATTCAAGATTTAGTGTAGTACATATAGATTTGATTGGCCCACTACCACCTTCGGAAGGCATGGAATACTGCCTAACTTGCATTGATCGGTATTATCGGTCTGAAATAGTTAGTAGGGCTTTCTACAACAACTGGATTAGCAGGTTTGGTGTCCCTGCTCAAATTATAACAGATAGAGGAAGACAATTTGAATCCCAATTATTCAGATGTCTTGCTGCTATATGTGGTGCTAAAGTATTGCATACTACCTCATATCACCCTCAATGTAACGGAAAAATAGAGAGACAACATAGGATCCTGAAAGGTGCTATAAAAGCACATAACAACATAAGGTGGACTGAATCCCTACCTACAGTACTACTTGGTTTGAGAGCTGCCATTAGACCAGACACAAACCACTCAATTGCACAAATGGTGTATGGTTCAAGCATACACCATTTGTGCAATTGAGAAGAGCCAGGAGAATTCTTCAACCCACCTACCATCAAAATGGATCAAGAAACCTTTGTCTCACAGTTACAGAAGTTCATGGAACATCTGAAACCAGTACTATCAGGTAGTTTCAAGCAGCAAAGAATATTTGTACATAAAGATCTAAGGTCTTGTTCTCATGTTTTTGTAAGAATAGACAGAGTGAAAAAGGCCCTTGAACCACCTTATCAAGGACCATATAAGGTAGTTGAACGTTTTGATAAATTTTTCACATTGTCAATGAAAGAGAAAAATGTGAACATATCAATTGACCGTCTAAAACCTGCCTATTTGTTGGTCATGGACAAAGTTAACGAGCAAGCAACAGCTAAAGAAACAAATAAGAATTCAGATCACAGAAATCCACACCTTCCAATTAATAATCAAACAACTTCCAGGTGTGGTCGAAAAATAAAACAACCAGTAAGGTTTAGAGATTAAAAATTTTATGTGTTTATACCTTTTCCTCAATTATAGTCTGCATCAAAAGTTATTCAGTGTGTAATTATGTTGTGGATATATACATACATAAATAATTTCACCATATTATATTGGTTACCTTTAAATTTTGCCTTAATTATTATTTCTTGTAAAAAAATTATTCCTTTATAGTACATGAATATGCTTTTTTATTGTTTGAATTTTTTTTATTTTGCATTATTAACATCAATATATTAATTTTCATATAATTTCTCCTGTATCAACATATGTACTTTATCTTCTAAATTTAGTATGCTTATATAATTATTTTATGATACAAATTATTCTTATTATATTATATTTCGCTTTGAAATTATTCTTCTGATATACAAATTATTTTGTCATGATACATTTCTCTATGTAGGAATTATATTTAATTGTGTAATTTTGGGTATTATCTCTCTCATATAACAGTATCAAATATTAACATTTATCCAATTTTATTACCTAATGCATTATACATGTCACAACATTATTGATTACAGAATCATTAGTGTTCTTTATTTCATGTCATTGAAAGCATAACACATTGACTATGTAATTATTAACAAGAAGATATTGTATGTATGGATTTATGACACATTTTGTGTGTATAGTATTTCAATTATATATATATATTTTTTTCAGCATCAGATTTAAGTAATATGTCTTGATCTTTAATTAATAGATCCTGAAAATTTTTGCATATTAGTAATACTTGATATGAGAATAAGATTCATTATAATTTCATTTTTTGTATAATATAAATTATTTTTTGCTTAATATATATATATATGTGCAAGGATATTTTTGATTTAATTCTTATTTACTAAATTATAATGTTTCATTTATAGTATTTATCATTTTAGTACAGTGTCTATAGTAGGATACATATTGAACTTAACATTGTATTGAATATATATCTATAATTTAACTTCTCTTCTACCATGATTATCTGATTATCGTAACTCAGTTACTGGTGAGGGAGTAATGTAAGGACAACAGTTATTGTTATTTTTGCCACTAGATGGATGATGTACCTGTCAAACAGCTTTCTCAAATTGATTGAATGATGTCTGACAGGGTTATGAAGAAAACAAATTAATTCTATTTCCTTAAGTAATAAATGTTAAGTTTATTTTATTCAAAAGAAATTAATTATTGTTAATTTTTGTAATAATTGTAGTAATTTATATTTCAGTTTTATGCAATTTTTCTTTTATATCTTTTAACTGTTTATGTCATTGTTAACTGGAAACCGAACTGTACTTAAAAAACATTTTAATTTTTGAGCGCCATGTTTTGACTCTCTGATAATATTGATGCTGTACGCTAATAAAATATCCATTAGATGCTGAAACTTGTTGAGTTCTTTACGCAACCTAATAAACTAAATATTATGAACAACAACATCTAATAGACTCACCAAATCAATCGTTTATAATTTATTTCAAAAATCACCATTATATACATTCAATACTAATACATTCAATTGCAATTATATCTATAAGTAGAAAAATATATAAGAAATCTCTTATTGATCAGTATTAAGTTATCAACTATAGTTAAATATCTCATAAATGTATATTTATTAATGATTAAAATTTTCCACTTAGTTAATAATTTATTAAAACAGAGATGTATAATATACAATTTTCCAATGCAATGATACAACGAAACCCGTACTATGACCAAGTAGCAGTAGCATTATTACCGAATTAAAAAAAACAAGTGGCAGTTGATCCTTTTCTGCATGCCAAATTCCTCGACATAAACATGCTGCGCAGATGACCAAGGAAGAATGGAAGGAAACTAGTATCTGACGTCACTCTTTCAGATTCTCAGTTTCTAGACGCATGTGGTTGACAGCTGTTCTGAGACTTTTAGCTGCTCCGGCTTTTGTCTCTATTATTCTAGGAAGATCTTTATTCAAAATCTGTTGATGCTTAAGAGGAATTTAATAATATATTTTTAGTTTTTTTGAGTAAGATATGACGATTTTGATCAACTGTTTGTAGTTTGTTATTTGCACTTGTATTTTTAAATTATGCAAAAATTGTTTGTGGTCCTGTTTATATCTGGGGCAATATAAGATTATATGTTCAGCATTATCAACTGCATAGCATGAACTGCATCTGTCTGAATCAGCCAGACCGAAACGGCTAAGCAAAGCAGGGGTCAGCAGCATTCCAGCTAGGCTTCTGGAAAGCAATACATCCTCTCTGCGCGAATTGAGAGATCTCCCCATCGAGTTCCACTCCGAGATGTCTCCAATCCTCAGGTAATATTTACTGGTTTCGAATATTTTATCTTGAGATTTTTCAATGTTACTTTTGATGTATGAGTAAAAGTCTACTATGGTAATCCACTCAATATCTACATTATCTTTTGTGACCATTTTGGCTAGTTTATCAGCTTTTTCATTTATTATAATATCTTTGTGGGCTGGAACCCAAATAATTTGGAGCTCTTTGAAGAATTTTGATGCCTGCCATATTTTGTTTTTTAATCTTAATATTATACTTGCTGATTTTTGGTTACATTCCATCAGTGCGATAAGAACAGATTTACTATCTGTATATATTATATTTCTTCTTTCGTATATGATTAATTCATCTATAGCTTGACAGATCGCCATTGCTTCAGCAGAAAAGACCGAATTTATATTGTTAACTATGTATCCAAATGCTCCTTTTTCAGACCATCCAGCAATAGAGGTTATATCTTCTTTTTTAGATGCATCTGTTGCTATTCTGTTGGGTTGATCTACTAGGCTATTGTCAAAATCATTGAAAAATTGAATAATTTCTTGATTGGTTAAAGATTTATCTTGAAAATCGTATTTGTCGACTTGGATGGAGAAATTGTTTGGAGAGTGAATTTGTGGATACTTAAACTGGATAAAGTGGGGTATTTTTATGTTTTCTTCCTCTATTGTTTTCACTAGGGGTATGTGATATCTCTTTTCCACGGAATTGCAGCTGTTTTGGATGATATTTTTGAGAGGTGATAGTTGTTCCAAAGAGATATGTTTTAGCCAAAATCTGCTTGATATTTTCCTAAATTCAGATTCTATTGTGCCAATATTTGCAATCTTTCGTAGGAGAATATTAGGAGTGAATCTAGGTAACCCTAATGCAATTCTTAGTGCCGACGTTTGTATTGTTTCTAACGGTTTTGTGACTGAATGATTTGTTAAGCTAAAAATATTGCTAGTGTGATGTAGAATGCTGCAGATAGATGATTTTGCTAACTGGATTAGATGATGCGATCTTGCTCCATAATTTTTGTTAGAGAGTACTTTTAAAATATTTATTCTTCTCGATGCTTTATTTTTTAGGTATGTTACGAACGGCCGGAAGTTTCCATTTTTTGTAAATATTATTCCTAAGAATTTTAGATTGTCTTTCCATTCAATTTTTTCATTATTACACTGTATTGACCAGTCAGGATTTTCTCTACGCCCGGACAAGTTTACTGCTGAACACTTTTGATAAGCTATTTGTAGTTTCCAGTAATTACTCCATTTTTCTATGTTATACAGAGTTTCTTGCAATTTTTTCTTAATTATTTCCAATTTTTCATCTGTACAGTAAATAAGTATGTCATCTGCGTATATTATATGTTTAACTCCTTGAGGGATAGTTTCATGGAAGTCTGACATGAAGATTGTAAATAAAATGGGAGACAACACACTACCCTGTGGAACTCCTTTTGTTGACTGAACTGATTTTGAGCATGTATTTCTCCATCTTATTTTTAGCCTTCTATCTTGTAGGAAGTTGTGAATCCATTTGGCGGTTTTTCCTGTTATTCCCAACTGTAGGCATTTGTATATTAATCCGTCAATGTACACGGAATCATATGCAGATTTTATATCCAGTGATATTGCAATAATGAATTTCTTTTGGGCTTTTGCCTGATGCAGATCATAATGAAAAAGTTGTATTGCAGTTTGACTGTCTCGGAAAGGTATGAACCCTAGATGACGTTCTTCTATCTTTTGATTAGAAGTTAGGAAATTTGTGATTCTATAGGACAGCATTCTTTCGAATATTTTAGCAGGAACAGAGGTTAGAGATATAGGTCTGTATGAATTTAATGTGGATTGTGGTTTGTTTGGTTTTGGGATTGGTATTATAATAGAAGATTTCCAGCTGTCAGGAATAGTGCATTGATCAAATATATCATTAAAAATTTGAAGTATCTGGCGTGTGCTTACTTCATTTAGGGATTTAAATACTTTTGCAGAAATTTTGTCTTCTCCTGGTGTGGATATTCTGGTTTTCTTAATGGCTAATTTGAGCTCGTTGATTGTAAATTTTTTATTTAAATTCATATTCTCTGATCCAGAGTAGTCGATTGGTATTGGCTCATGGTATATTTTGTTATTGAAGTGTGTTGCAAAAGCTTCACATTGAGATTTTGGTGAATGTAGTTCTTGGTTGTTAAAAGTTATTAGGAGGTTAGAATTTTGGATGTCTCTGTATCGGCGATTCATTGAGTTAAATATACGGAAAAGTAGGTACGGGTCTTGCTGCTTCTTGCAGACTTCATCCCAATATTTGTTTTTAGAGGATTTTATGATATATCTTAATTTTGCAGAAAATTTTTTGTACAAAATCCAGTTCTTGGTTTTTAAGGTATTTCTGGCTTTCTTTAGGTACACTTTTTTTAGAAATGAAAATTTACTACATAAATTATTCCACCATGGAGGGTACTGCTTTTTAGGTATTTTTTGCTCATGGCTGTTGTCTTCTATGGCTTTAACTGTAATATTATGGAAACTGTCATATGAACTGTTGGTTTCACTACACAACTCTTCGTTTATTTGGTTGATGATATCTTTCCATCTGCGTATCCTATACACTCCTGGAGTTTGATCTAAGGTAAGAACGTCAATGACTATAGGGAAATGATCACTAAAAAATGAATCTTCTTCTATTGTGATATGACATTGTGGAAATAAGTTAGAAGTACAAATTGATAGATCTATAATTGAAACTTTTCCTGCAGGAGAAATATGTGTCGGAGTAGATAAATTCAGAATGCAGAGATTATGCTCGTTGATCCAGTCGGCCAATTTTTGTCCCTGATGAGTGCTAGTTTCCCCGCCCCATAAATCATGTTTGATATTAAAGTCTCCTAAAATTAGGCATTTATGTGTTATATATTTTTGTATATCTTGATATTCACTATATTCAATTTTTCCTTTGGGTGAATATATGTTAATAGTGTCGTTCCTAGTGACTTTCACGATCAATATTTCTGTTCCACTGCTGCTATATATGTTCTTATAAATTACTTTTGATGATGTTGATTCTGTCACTGTAATCGCTAGGCCACCGCCGTTTCTATTTTCTCTGTCTTTTCTGTAAAGGAGTTTTTTTCTTTAGGTTAAATATGTCTTTTGGTCTAAGGAAAGTTTCCTGTATCACTAATACATATGCGGAAATGAAAGGTTCTAACTTAAATATGTCTAATTTGTTGGTAACGCTCCTCGCATTCCACTGCACAATTTTCATTTTGAAAATGTATTAACTTAAGATTTATAGCACTTATATAGAACGGATATAAGAATTATTTATTTGAAATCCTTTCAAATATGAAATTATAATTAAATGGGTTAAGTAGGTAACTCTAATTATCTTCTGAGACAGAGAGATCTGAGAGATCAATATCTCTCTCTGTTTCATATTGCTGACAGTCCATTTGATTTGACTTTGAAGCTTTGGGATTTTTTACTATCTTTGATTTTTTTCTTCCTTTCTCTTTCAGGAGAGATTGGTGTGGTCAACTTTGAAATTGTTTCATTAATTTTAGTAAAGACTGTTTCATTGATTTTATTCACAGTAGAGTCTAAAGATTTTTTAAACATGTTACAAATTTTAGTTAGTTGTTGTTCTATGATTTTTTCAATTGAGGTTATCAGTTTAAGGGCCAATTTATCAAAGATCCCTTGCATTGATTCTACGTCTGGATTGGTTATAGACGTGGAAGTCTTCTTTGCGTATGAGGTATTTTTGTTTGCGAATCGCCTTCTAGCTTCGCTTAGTGTTAAATTATTTTCTGCTTTAAATTTAAGAATTTCTTTTTCTTTTGTCCTGGTTGGGCATTCATTATAATCGGCTCTATGTAAGCCTGTACAATTTGAGCATCTCATCTGATTTAAGCATATTTTTCCATGTTTTTTGTCTCCGCAGTGCACACACAATACTTCGTAAGGGCATTTGTTAGAGTTATGAGTGAATTTGAAACACTTACCACATTGGCGAGGTCTGTCTATTAATAGCTCCACTCTATGGTTAGTAAAGAATAGTTTTATTTCTTTTGGTATCTTTATTCCCAGAATAGATACCAGAACTGGAGACACTTCACGGTTTTTCTTATTGAATCTTCTTAATTCTAAAATTGGGATTTCGTTTTCAGCGCTCAGCTCCTCTGCAATCTCTTTTAGTGAAGTTTCAGTTGGAATATTAAATAGCAGAAACCTGGTAGAGATGCTTTCCCATAGGATTTGGTAGTGTACCGGGATCCCTTGTAACTCTTTGATGTTTAATATTTCTGTAGCTGTTTCCATGTCTTGCGTTGTCATTAGTAATCAACCGTCTCTTGTAATTATCTTGTTAGAGATCTTTTTGAAGTATTTATCTTCATTATCAGTTTGTTTTTCAATTCCCGGGGTTTATTTTTAGGAATTGACCTTCCATGGTTGGCTTTTAAGAATATGTTGAATGTGTTTACTCCATTTTTCTTTTGCAGCTAAAAGACAGTTCATGTCATTTTCTGTGGTCCTAAGGAAGTTTGTTCCGTATTTGCTTTCTCCTGCCATGTTTAAATCCATGTTGTTTAGATCTTCATTTTGTAGAATATCCAATACTTGAATTTTAGGGGAAGCTAGACTTATGACTTCTGTATTCAGTATATGCTGCTATTCCGAAAAGGCAATAAGTCTTCGCTCAACTTGAGCTGAAGAGGAAAAAAATTTCTTTTTTTTCCTTATATATGAAATTAAATTATAACTTATAATTCTAATGAGAAACTTATCCAAAAATAAATCTAGTTAATTGGTTTTCAATCCCATTTTCTCATTTGGTAGGAAATTTTCTAGAGTAACAAAATAAATAAAGGACTATTTCACTAGCTTCTAGAGACAAAGAAAGCGTTGAGCGATTCATAAGCAAACGAATCATTCAACACATGCGCAGTTAGGTAAAACGTTCAGACATTTTGCGCATGTCCAGAGTTTTACGGATTTCAGCGCCATTATTTGTGTTTATACTTTTGACTTGATTTCATTTGTTAATTCTTGTTGTGAAATGTCTTTCGTATCCTAAAAAAAGACCCTTGTCAGGGCCAGAATGTGATTCTGAAAGTACTCTAAGTGCTTTTTCTGATGATGAATCATGCGATATTAGAATAGAATCAAATTTTCATTTAGAAAACAGTGAGATAGACACCACATGTTTAGCAAGTACATCCAAAACTATGAATGGAATATTCGAAAATATTTCCAGAGACAGTAATATTGAAGCTAAATTTGACTCAAATATTATTTGTGAAGTCTGTAATATTAGTTTCAAAATGAAGAAATATTTAAAAGAACACATGAAAAAGAAGCACAATCATGTTGTCTATGAAAAAGCTTTGAATAAGTGTCCAGAATGCAAAGCTAATATACCTAAAAGATCTATAGAAGAACATTTGAAAGATCATAATATTAACTTAACTGAAGAAATTTTAAAATTCAAATCAATTAAAGAATTTGAGTTGTGGAAGAAACATAGAAGAGTCTACAAAAACAAGATTTCGCCATTTATGGTCTAATAATTCTGCTGATAAAAAAACTGTGAACTTTATCTGCCATCGTTCAGGTGACTTCATTTCTAAAAGTAAAGGACTACGTCATTTGAAATTACAAGGTAGTAAAAAAATTAATTGTTATTGCCCAGCTTCAATAAGTGCAAACTTTAATGATGAAGGAACATGCTGCATAAAAGATTTCAACTCATTTTACTCTGACCAAAACTGAACGAGAAGAAATAGCATCCAAGATTGCTGCTAAAATACCATTGGACAGCATTTTAGATGAGATCAGAAATTCTGTGACTGGCGTAGATCTTGAAAGATTACACCTGACTACCAAAAAAGATCTGCATAACATTGAGAACTCTTTCAATTTGCATTCAGAGGCTATTAAGCATAAAAATGACAGTATTAGCATTGAAGCTTGGGTGCAGCAAATTAAAGCAGAAAATGACTGTATCTTATTTTACAAAGCTCAGGGAACTGAGGATAATACACATAAAACATTAAAAAAAGAAGACTTTGTGTTAATGATTATGAATGATGCTCAAAAACATATATCAGAAATTTTCTTCTGATTGTATATGTGTTGATGGAACACATGGTTTAAACAGCTATGGATTTGAATTGTTTACTGTTTTGATAATTGATGACATGAGACAAGATTTTCCATGTGCTTTTCTGATATCAAACAGGAATGATCAGATTATGATGTCATTGTTCTTTTCATTGATCAAAGAGAAATGTGGCAGTTGCTCCCCTAAAGTTTTTATGAGCGATATGCGTGGGTTTAAGAAATGGGTTACCCTTCAAATCGTCTTTATTGCTCTTGGCATGTAGATAGAGTATGAAGAAAAAATAAAAAAGAAATATATAAAAATAAATAAAGTAAAAGACATAGATAAGCAAATTCAAACATACAAAATTATTCGCATGTTAATGCAAGAGTCAGACTCAACAGCTTTCTTATAATGTTGGATGAAGCATTAAAGATGTTGAGAATGGATCCTGATACAGTGGAATTTTGTAAATATTTTGAAATGTTTTATGCTTGCAAATCATCTGTTTGGGCACATTGTTATCGACGGCATTGTGGTTTAAACACTAATATACATATTGAACGGATGCATAGAACCATTAAATATATCTATTTAAATGACAAAAATGTCAAGCGATTAGATAAAGCCATTCATACAATCATGAGATTTGTTAAAGACAAACTCTTTGATAGACTCGTTATGCTTAATAAGGGCAAAATCAGAGATTTAAGAAAACGGCATAAGCTTTCCACTACAATGAACCGTGAGATCAATAAGGTAGAATATAATTGGATTGTGCCCTCTTCAAATGGTGATAATTACATTGTTGAGGAAAATATAAAAGATTGTGTATGCCAAATTGTATGCACAGAATGTAACTGCTGCATACATAAATACAAATGCAGCTGTTTAGACAGTTGTATTAAATGGAATATGTGCAAACACATCCATTTGGTATGTCTGAAATCAAAAGAAGAAGCACCTTCAGATAATGAAATGAAAGAATTGTGCATTGATGAATCAATCAATGAAACTAAAACTATAATGGAAACTTTTTCCAAATCACACGAGCTGGCAGCCGAATAGTTAGCGCTCTTGCTTTCGGTTCAACAGTTCATGGGTTCGAATCCTACCTTGGGCATGGATGTTTGTAGTGGTTCGGAATCCACTTTAAACCGTTAGTCCCGGTCTAATTAGCCCTCGTGTGCAAAAAAAAAATGACCGTTGAGCGACAAACAAACCAAACCAAACTTTTCCAAATCACACCTAAAACATCCTATTTCTGAAAAAGACCGGTTAGAATCTGTAAAAGAACAGTATCTCCATTTGTTATCATCGGTAAAATGTTTTGAAAAAATTGAAGTGTTAGAAAATAATTTAAAATCTTTAAAGCCATGTTTGCAAGCAGTGAAAAATTCTCAAGTGCAGATGAATTTATCAAATTGTAGTCTTCCAGCCAATAAAAACATTATCCCTCAAAGATCCTTCAAACCAAAAAAATGGTATGAAAAGTCCTCACCTTTACAAAAGCCTACTGCCAAATAACAAAATATCAAGGGAGAAGAATCCTTCACAATGACATACACTGAAGTGGAAAATGAAGAAGCTGTCTTTTAATGCTATGTAAATTATATTAATTAACAAAATATTATACACAGTAAATTAACAAAATATTATACACTGAGGACCTCACTTACCCAAAATGGGAACCAAGACAAAAGTTTCTTTGAGGCCCTCCTTTGCTTCACAACAACAATCTTTTTTGAATGTTGATTAATATTACAAAATAAACTTTCTGTTTGATTTGAGTACCCAGGATGACTGCATCATATGCCCTTGCCTTACTCAGGCTCTGATTACATAGCATTGTATAAAAAAAGAAGACAAAACTAACCATAGTCAATGCCACCATTCAGCTAAAACATTACGTATTGGCATTCCAAAAAAGTAAAATTATTTACTTTATTTATTGAACGAATTAATAATGAATTAATTATTACTGTCTTAAAGTGCATGAGAGGAGCCACAAGCATAAAAGCAAATCTTTATGTGGGATGATTTATACAATCATAAGGTTGTGATGCTGTATCAAATGACTAATTAAAGATGAACACAGCATTGCTTACAAAGATTTAGATTCTTACTTTAATGAATTTATGGTATATTAAATAAATGAAAATATCAGAGTACTTAGTTAATACTAAAGAGGACATTATCTTTATGTCACCCACATAATCAGTGAATAACATATTACAATATATTTTTAAAGTTCCATCACAATTAACTTTTCATATAAAATTATTGCTGTTTAAATTTAATTAAATCTGCATTCAAACTCATTATTTTATACTGCATATAAATTATTTTAATTTTTGGCAAATTATCTATCATATTGAAAAAATATGTATGACTATTTTTCTGTTATCTCTTCAAAAAAGTTGTATTAACAGAAAGGTGGTCACATTGTTTTTCTATGAGCATTCTCTTAATGAAACAAAATACACATATTTAGGTTTTTTAAACCTAAAAATTTTTATTTTCCTCCATAACTAATTTGTAGTTTTCTTTTAAGGCCTTACATAGATAGCTTTAGCTTCTTTAATTACCTTACATAGATAGCTAATATTTTCTGTTTTAAGTAACCACATTATAATTCAGCATTTAGTAATTTACATATAAAATTTTCTCTTAAATACAGTTCACTTTAAAATTTGTTGACTGTTTTATCAACTGTTTACACCTGAATGTTAGCATTACTAATTAATTTCATTCTATGATTTTTATCATTATGTAAATAATAGAGAGTATGTTCATGAGAGAATGTTACTTTCTTTGAGGCAAAGCCTAAAAAAATTATCATTAAAGTATTTCAAAATAATTCATATAAATCCCATCTCATTACTATTTCAAAGTATTTCCACACACACACATACATAATAGAAATAAAAATTCACATATTGAAAAAAAATTGAAAGCATCTTTTATTATTTAATTAACAGCTCATAAAATTCTACATGATGTGAATTTATTTACTTATGTATTCTGTTACACTGATTAATATTTCAGCTATAACTAAACACATCCACTGTCGCTTTTCCTAAAACATTAGCGCATTCGCAGATTTATGACCATTCTAAGTAACTGCGCATGCGTTGAATGATTCGTTTGTATATTATATCGCTCACTGATATAATATAACTGATTGCCAATTTATAAGGTAATGTCTGATATTTTAAAAAAAGATTATTTTGATTTAACTATTTAATTAACATTTGAAAGTAAAGTAAATTACATATCTTTTGTTCATCATTTTTATAGAAATGTCTATGTTACAGGAAATATTTTTTTATTGACAATTAATTTTGAACATTTGAAATATGAAAAGTATTTATTGAACATTTGGAAAATGAAACGTTTTTATAGAACATTTGAAATATGAAAAGTATTTATTGAACATTTGGAAAATGAAACGTTTTTATAGAATATTTAAAATATGAAACGTATTAAGGTTTATTCTCAAGTAGCAAAATAACTTGTCCCTATATTGGCTAATCGTGACGTTATCTAGGTCCACTATGGGCGGTCTATATTGGTTCAATCCTGGATGTCTACATTTCGTTATATAGGACCAATCTGGGTGACCGAGATAGGACCAAGATCGACTGCTAAGATAGATTTAAAGTAGGCAGCCAAGATAGTTCTTATCTTGATTTATATATTTCTCTACATTATATGTGGCTCATATTGATAACAAAGGGTTTAATTTTGAATTAATAAATTTGATGGAAGCTATTTTAAATATTGTAATAAATACAAATTTTTTTCATTTAAAGCTAAATTGTTGCATTTTATATTAGTAAAATAATTGTCATGCTAAATATTTATTACTCTTTGTAGTATTCTTAAAAACGAAAGTAAGCAGAACACTCTGAGTTCGAGACTGTAAGAATGTTTATGAACAGAACAATTCGATAAAGTCAATACATGTATGTGTATAAGTGTGTCATCCCCTTTTTGAATAAAATAATTATTACATTCCGGCTGCTTCAATGAATATTACTATAAAATACAGTACAATAAATTAGCGACAAGGATGGGATAATGTGCACATTGTAGTTGAGGGCTTACAGCTACTTTATAGTCAACACATAATCGAACACTACCATCAGGCTTGGGTATAACAACAAGAGGCAAACCCCAGTCGCTACAATCTACTTTTGTAATTATCTGATCATGTTCAAGTATTTTAAGTTCTTCGTCAAATTTCTCACGTAAAGCAAAAAATACTTCTCTAGCTTTTAAAAATACAGGTTTCGAATTTTCTCGGAGTTTTAATGAGCACGTAAAATCAGGTTTTTTTTCCACTTTTTGTTCAAATACAGTAGGAAATTGTTTTATAATGTCATCAATAATATTAGAAATATTGACATTATTTATGTGAATTTTTTCAGGTTGATTACACTTATCGATATCAGATAAATTTATTTTTAAATGTCGAATCCATGTTCTTCCTAACACTGGTGTAAACATATTTGGAACTATATACAAAAATTCTGTACTTGTGAGAGTTTTATATTTGACTAAAACTTCAACAAAATCTAATGGTTCGAAAATTCCGTGAATGTAACATCGAACTTCACGTCTGAAGGTTGTAAAAATTTTGTTAAACTCTGTAAATCGAAAGCTTGTTAAGGCAAAAGTGAAAATCCTGCTCCGGAATCGACTTCAAATCTTTGTATTTTCCCATCTATCTGGCATTAACCCAGAATTTTTTGGAGTCAGTGGTAAATTTGAAACTATCAACAACTTTAGTCTTATTGGAAAAAATATTGACGGCATCAACATCTGTACCATATTCATCTTTTTCAACAGACTAAATTTCACTAGACTTTTTATTTTTCAGCAGTATTGATAAACAGACTTTTTGAACGTGTCCCTTTCGCTTACAAAGTGTAGAGTATAATTTTGTTATGTCAGCACGACATTCTCGAGAAAGGTGGTTTGAACGTCTGCATCGCAAGCATGCATTGTAAATGCCAAGTTCACGAAAATTTAGTGTTGATGAAAATCAATGTCGAGAATTTGACCTGCTTCGTTTTTGAGAAAAATCTCGCTTTGTAACATTTGAGTGACTTGTTTTAAAAGTACTTCGAGTTCTTAAAATTTTATTAACTTCATCTGATTTTCCACTAAAATTGTGTTTCGATAATTCACGGCTGTTTATTTTCGAAGCTTCTAAAGCTAAAGTTTGTCCAACAGTTACATTAAATGTTAGATCTGAAACCATTAAAAGTTTCTCTTGAATAAAGTGATCTTTTAATCTTCTAATAAACTGTGCTCTCAAAAATAAATTAGCAACTGATTTTTCACATTCACAGTTAAAATCACAAGTAGAAGTAAATTTTCGAAGTGCGGCAACATAATCAGAAACACTTTCGTTTTCGTTTTGAAAACGGGATAGAAATCTGAGTTGTTCTATAATAACATTAGGCTAAGGATATAAATGTTTTTCAAGAAGAGAAATTATTTCATCATATGATAAATCGTAAGGAATTTTAGGTGCAATTAAAAAACACAACAGATTATAATTGTGGTGAAACACTTCTGCTCGGAAGTTGGCAGCAGCAGCTAGAAAAACTTTCTACCTGAACATTGGCAACACCAATCTTCTCCAAACAATACCGCACGGTGAGCAACAGACCAGATTCACGTTTTCCCCGACGATGTGAACGAACTAGTTTAGAAACCTTTTTTCTCTCTGAGATTTTGTGTATTCACAACCTTTTTTAGAATATCTTTTATTTGCAATAAAATTTAGTTAACCCCAATATATGGTGTCCGCTGCCATTATTAAAAACTAACTAAACAGCACCCCATATCTGGTGACTACTACGTGAACACGCCTATTCCTCAAGCCTTACTTGGATTTTGAAGTTATTCCAGCGCCATAAGATCTCATGAGTAAATGTCAGTGCTGATTGGTAATCATTCATAACTTCTAGGATGCAGGTAGGATCTTTCTATAATTTTCTTGAACGTAGCGTTATGTGCTCTTTGGTTGTTCATTGGGGTCAGTTTCTTGGAAAAAGTGTGTATGCATTTTAATGCAAAGTTTTTTTAGTTAAATTATTATGAGTATATATTTTTCCCCCATGAGCTACATTCCGTTAACTACTTCACAATTTTATCAATCCTTTCCCATCGTGCTGGGTTTTTGTTATTTGATTTAATGTATTGCATTATATGAATATTCATTGCTTCTTTTATATTTCATCACTAATATTTTTTGTGTTGATTGTATTTCTCATTTATCTTGGTATTCAAACTTGGTTGGCGAAACTATACGCACTTACCTATTATTGATTTGTATACTTTGTAATTGCTTTTCTGATAAATTTTGACCATGCCTTTATCTGATGATTTTTCCGTTACTCAAAATCCTCCCTCCGAAGACACACTTTCGCAGGTTGCATACGTTTCGGTAAAAATACCACCTTTCTGGAAAACTAACCCTTCCCTGTGGTTTATTAGGTTGGAATCGCAGTTTTTCCTGTCGAATATACGTCCGATCTAACAAAATTCAATCATGTTGTCTCCTGCTTAGATCCCGATATACTAAATTCGGTACACGACATTTTAGAGAGACCACCTACTACCGAGAAATACGATGCCTTAAAAAAACGTCTAATTTCTGTTCATTCCGAAAGTGAAACATCTAGAATTCGAACCTTATTACAGGGAGTAGAACTCGATGACCAAAGACCCTCCCAATAACTAAATCGCATGCGTTCATTAGCTGAGGAAACCGTGGGTGAAGCGCTTTTACGCTCGTTATGGCTCATGAGGCTGCCATATAACTCGCAGACTATTTTAGCCATTTTCATGGAAGATGATTTGAATAAAACAGCCGCAGTTGCTGACAAAATAAGCGATCTAGCTATCCCTTCATATGTAAATTCTATCACGCCTAACTCTCATGATGCTGTCATGGCTCGCTTGGAACTCCAAGTTGCGCAGTTAACTCTTCGGGTTAGCGAATTAAGCACTGCCCTGGAACGCAGTTCCCGTAGCTCTAGGCGTAATTTCCGCCGACCATCACAACGTAGCAGATCTCGCGATAGTTTCCACTCTCGCTCTAATTTCAGTCACTACAAGGAGCGTACGAATGAACACAAAAGTGCCAAGCTCCATGTTCTCTTCGTCATTCGGGAAACTAAACCGGCGATCGCTCACTGGCCAATCTAGCGACCGCCAAGTGAATCGTATTCTTCTGGCCGACCCGTCTTCAAAATTAAATTTCCTAATTGACACAGGAGCAGACATATCTGTTTTGCCTAAAAAATATGCTCCAAAAACCACACCCTCTGAAAATTTAGCCTTATATGCAGCAAATGGCACTAAAATTTCTACTTTTGGCAATAAACGCCTCATTATTAATTTAAATATCCGCCGAAAATTTTCGTGGTTATTCGTCATTGCTGACGTAAGCCAACCAATTATAGGTGTTCATTTTCTTAAACATTTTGAATTACTTGTCGATGTCAAAAATAACCGTCTGATCGACTCTCGGACGTCTCTCTCATCAAACGGCATATCTTTCAATAATTTTTCCCTGGATTCCAACATATCCGTACTTATCGGCGATTCCAAATTTGAAAAACTACTCGCTGAGTATCCTGAGCTTACAAACCCTTCTTTAGTAACAAATGACCTTAAAACTTATGAAACTTTTCATCACATTGAAACTAAGGGACCCTCTTTATTTTCCAGACCCCGCCGTTTGGCCCCAGAATTACTCAAAGCAGCGCGTTTAGAGTTCGAATACCTAATGTCTCAGGGAATTATTCGACCGTCCAAAAGCCCTTGGGCCAGTCCCCTCCACATGGTCCGCAAATCTAACGGTGATTGGCGCCTTTGTGGCGACTACCATCGCTTGAACGCTGTGACAACTCCTGACAGGTATCTTGTACCCCATATTCAGGATTGAACACAGGTTTTTTTCGGCAAAAATATTTTTTCTACCCTCGACCTAGCAAGAGCGTCTAATCAGATTCCCGTCAATCCTGAGGACGTACCGAAAACTGCTGTAACCACCCCATTCGGTTTGTTCGAATACCTTAAAATGCCATTTGGAGTTCGTAACGCCGGTCAAACTTTCCAAAGATTCATACAGCAAGTGCTTCACGGATTGGATTTTTGCGTCCCCAACTTCGATGATCTCCTTATAGCATCGACAACCGAAGACGAACATATTAAACACCTTCGCATCACTTTTGATAGACTCCGCGAATACGGACTAAAATTGAACCCCTCTAAATGTGTTCTTGGAAAAACATCAGTCTCATTTCTTTCTAGCTTAATAATACCCACTGGTGTAAGCCCTCTTCCTGAAAAGTCAGCAACAATTTCTAATTTTCCTAAGCCTAAAACACTGTCTGAACTTAAAAGATTTTTAGCTATGCTAAACTTTTATCGTCGTTTCTTGCTTATGGCCGCAGATACACAAGCCCCACTGCATTCACTTCCAAAAAACTCTAAAAAGAATGACAAACGACCTGTTCTTTGGACAGAAGAAACAACTGCCGTGTTTGAAAAATGCAAAAGCGATTTAATAAATTTAGTCACCCTTGGTTTCCATTCCCCTGATCAGCAGCTATCATTAATGGTAGATGCTTCCGATATCGCCATAGGAGCAGCATTGCACTCCCAAAGTACCAATGGTTTACAACCTTTAGCTTTTTACTCCAAGAAACTGACGCCAGCTGAAACCAAGTACAGCACATATGATAGAGAATTATTGGCTATCTATTCTGCTGTAAAACATTTTCAGCCCAACCTTGAGGGACAAACATTTTCTATATTTACTGATCATCGTTCACAAACATTTTTGTTTAAAAAAACTCAAACTCTGCATCTCCTAGACAAATTCGGCATATGAATTTTATCGCTCAAATTAGCACTGACATTCAACATGTTTCTGGATCAAACAACCCAGTTGCCGACGCCTTATCGAGAATTTTTGCCATTAATAGTAATAACGCCACCGCTTTCGCACGTTTAGCTGAAATCCAGGAAAATGATGCAGAACTCACTCAATTACTATCAACTTCAGGTAGTTCCTTAAAGCTACAGAAGATGGAACTGTTCCCAGGACTTAAATTATTTTGTGATGTAACCAACGATCAAATCCGTCCTTTTTTCCCCTATCCTCTCAAAAAACACTGTTTGACTCCCTCCATGGACTTTCTTACCCAGGAGTACGAGCGACTAAAAGACTGATTCTCTCTCGTTTCGTCTGGCCTTCAATTTCAAAAGACTGTGTTGCATGGACTCGCGCATGCATTTATTGCCAGAAGTCAAAAGTTTCCAGACACAACCATAGCTCTTTGCAAGCCTTTGCTATCCCCTTACAACACTTTCAACATGTGCACCTGGACATTGTCGGACCTTTACCACCGTCGGAAGGATATTCTTATCTTTTAACAATGATGGACAGATTCCCTCGCTGGCCAGAAGCAATTCCGATACGGGACATTTCCGCAGAAACCATCGCCCGAACTTTTGTTACGAATTGGATCGCAAGATTTGGAGTACCTACCACCATAACAACTGATCAAGGTCGTCAGTTCTAGTCGAAATTATTCACGAATCTCAACAAAATCCTTGGCATTCACCGAATTCGCACAACGCCATACAACCATGCCAGGAATGGATTGATTGAGAGGTTTCACCGATCATTAAAACAATCGTTAATGTGCCACAATGACGTCCAGTGGACATCAAGCTTCCTATTACGTTGCTGGGTCTTCGATCAGCCTATAAGGAAGACCTTGGTGGTACCTGTGCTGAGATGCTTTACGGTACAACAATTCGGCTGCCTGCAGATTTCTTTCAGGCAACAAGTGTCTCTACTTCCCTTGATCCAGCTTCCTTCTAGCAAAAGCTGTGCGAGTCTATGAGAAATGTTGCACCAGTGCCCACTTCAGCTCATACCAACCCCAAGTATTTCGTGCAACCAGCTTTGGATTCGTGCACTCAAGTGTTTGTGAGACAGGATGCAGTAAAACCTCCGTTGACTAGTCCATATGATGGTCCTTATCAAGTGCTTAAACGGCTTAATAAAACTTACACTCTCCTCAAAAATGGAAAAGAAGCCGTTATTAGTGTCGACCGTCTAAAACCAGCATTTTTGGTGCCTGGGGCCCCTGAATCTTTAGTTCCTGTCCCTATTGCTACCCAAGTTCCACCGAACTTTCCGAAAGCGATGCCTGTTGCTGTGATTCAAGACTCTGCTGTAAACGAAGAACCCCCTGAGCAAACTACGCGATCCGACAGAAGAGTTCATTTCAACCCACGATATCTTTAACTCCTTGTGCCTTAGGCACTTGGGGGGGGGTAATGTGGTGAAACATTTCTGCTCGGAAGTTGGCAGCAGCAGCTAGAAAAACTTTCTACCTGAACATTGGCAACACCTATATTCTCTGAACAATACCGCGTGGTGAGCAACAGAGCAGATTCACGTTTTCCCCGACGATGTGAACGAACTAGTTTAGAAACCTTTTTTCTCTCTGAGATTTTGTGTATTCACAACCTTTTTTAGAATATCTATTATTAGCAATAAAATTTAGTTAACCCCAATATATGGTGTCCGCTGCCATTATTAAAAACTAACTAAATAGCACCCCATATAATGTTCAGATCCAACGCAGTTCAGTAGTATTCAGTAGTATTCTGGTATACACAAATCTTTATTTTCGAAAACATTTTTGGTTTGGTTATAATTTTGAAATCTTTGTATATTGCAAAAATGTTTCTGTTGAAGAATTCGAAATTTGATAAAAAAATTTTATCGTACCTTTTTCTTGATAATCTGGAATATCCTTACTTCGTTCTTGTTTCAAAATAAGATCGGTAAGTCGATCATTACTTGTAATTTTCTTTAATAAAGTTAGAAAATGTTTTGCATCCATGATTTTTTTTTTGTTTTTCTTCGTCGCCAATTTATTGCAGTGTATTTTACAGTAATATTCATTGAAGCAGTCGGAATGAAATAATTGTGAATCTGGCTTCATTAAATTGAAAAATGAGATTTCTAGCGATTGGGTTTTTATGTCATACATTCCAAATTTACCAATTGTTGCTTGAGACGCCAGCCCAACAGGCATCGCTGGAGTTTTATCCCACATAGTAAATGGTATCGAGAAATCGGTAGCCTTTACATCTAGATCCCTAACAATTTCTGAACAAAATTACAGTCAACAAGATCGTGAAGCATTAGCCATCAAATTTACAATACAAAAATTTCATTACTACATCTATGGTAGAGAATTTACACTAATAACTAATAACCGCTCGTTATATAGAATTTTTCATCACGATAGTAAAATACCTTCTATGACATCATGCCGTTTACTAAGATATGCAGCATTTCTTGGTGAATATAATTATAAAGTCCAACATAAAAAAGTGAAGAAAATCAGAATGTCCATTATATCTCCTGAGCATCACTAAAACTTAAAGATCCAAACATCTTACCAGATGATGATATTATTCACTGCCAGACTGTTATCCAAATTTCAACTTCTTCCATTTCGCTTGAGACAATTTCTAAAGAGTCAGAGGATGATCCAGAATTGTCAGTTTTGAAACAAGAACTTTGATAAGGTAACAAATATGATTATGAATATTCATTGCAAGATGGAGTAATTTTTAAACGACATCGAATGTACATTCCTGAAAAACTTCGAACAGGGATATTAAAAGAACTTCATCACACACATTTAGGAATAGTCAAAATGAAGAATCTAGCCCGAAGACAATGTTATTGGAAAAACATCGATCGAGATATAGAGCAATTAGTTCGAGAATGTAGAAGTTGTGCAGAAGTAAAAGATAATCCTGAAAGAATATCAAATCATCATTGGGAAGAGTCATCATCAAATTTTGAACGAGTATATATTGCCTACGCTGGGCCTTTTTTGGAATATCATTTTTTGATGGTAAGGGAGGCAAGAACAAAATGGCCTGAAGTTAAAATTGAACAAAGCTATTTCAACAATAAGATTATTAAAGGATATTTTCAATGTGCATTTCAGTGTGCAGTGGCAATTCGATAATGTCAGTACATGTATATGTGTATAAGTGTATCGTCCCCTTTTTGAATAAAATAATTATCCGGTTGTTTCAATGAATATTACTATAAAATACACTATACTCTGCATTCCTTTTTGAAAAGTAAACACAAGTGACAATTTTTTTCTTTTAAGCAATACTTAAAAATTAAGCAAAATTTGCATTTTATTGCTATGTGATGAAAATCACACTGCTAAGTTGGAATTAACAAGCAAAAAAGAAAGAGAAGTGAGGTGAAAAAAATTAGTAAATGCTTACTACCTACTAACTGTGAATACGTGGTCTATTTATTTTATAAATATTAAAAGCAAATTACATTGCGACATTATTTAAGGCCTGGGGCGAACGAGGAAGAATTCGCCAGAAAATTGACAACAGCAAAACTCCGGAGAACAAGTGATGTTAGAAAACATGACAAAATAGGCATTCCAAAAGAATTTTTAAGTTTTCTAGAAAGCAGGAAATATCTGGCAGGGCACCAGCGATAAAGCAAATTTACCTTTTTTTTTTTCTCCCATTGAAATAATGTTTACGATTAACTTTTATCAATATTTTTATGAAGATGATTAATTCATGAAAAATCTTCACAAACAAGTCATTCAATTAATTTTTGAATACTAAACATTAAATTTTTATTAAATTATTTATTATAAATTAATTAAATTATTTATTAATGATGATAAGTAAAGGAAATTTATTTTATGAAAATTAAATTTTTAAAAAATTTTAGAAAGTTTATTAATTTTATGAAATTATACAGATCGAAAACATCAGTGGAATTCAAAAGATAGAAATTATTTTGGCAAATATAAAAAATGATCTATTCTAGGAAATAAATTATATGTTTTACAAAATATTTAAAAAATCTGAAATGGGTTATAATTTGTATTAATACTAAACATAGATTTTTTTTATGACAAGGAAATAAATTGAAATTCAAAATCTTATTTTTCAAATTTAAATATATTTTAAAATTAATTTAGATAAAATACACAGAAGAACATATTCTACATTTAAATACACTTTACTTAATATTATCGAAACATTCTTATGTTTAATATTTATAACTGAAGCAGTAATTTTGCTACATATTTTATGTTGTTGAGGTTGCCTAAGTGTTATAGATTTTTAATAATTTCAATAGTAAATTTTAAAATTAAAAAATTTGGAATTAATTGAAGTAATATTTATTAACAGTTCATGTATATATTGCTGAGTCAAATTGAATTTAAATATACCCATACAACACAATTTCGTCCAGTAGACGTTGATATGACATCATCAGGTGGATGTACTCTAATCCAGAAGACGTCTCATTTTGGTCCAGTTTAGATTCATGGCACGTCAAATATCCACCCATTTTACATCCAATATACGTCTACAAGATGTCGGCATTAGACGATTCATGGCCAAAATTTGGATGTATTTATACGCACTGCTCTATATTAGGTAGTTTTCAAGAATGTATTTTAGATGAGGCTTATCTACTGAATGCTTTCTCTAGTAGCTCAGTTTTTATCCATTAGACAAGATGAAATCTTAGTTTTTAATTACATTTTTTTATAAATTATTGTGTTAAATTTTTCTTTATTTGTTATGAAGTGGCTCAAATCTTTGTCTACTAGTTTATTTTTTTTTATTTATATCTGATGTTAAATATTATAGAAATTTCTCATTCTAATTAAATTAGTATTTTTTAATACATATTATTTTTTTGGTAATATTTTGAAATTTATGTTTTATATTGTTTAAAATAAAACTAAACTTCTCCTTTTCTTTGAAAAATATTAAAATTTACTCCAAGAAATTTTATTAGTAAGAGTATAAGCTTTAATTATAAACTGTGATGAGTGCAATTGGGTTTATATAAATACAAATTAATACATACTTATGCAATAAAGGTTTATTTTTGAAAGATACAGTTTATTTTATTTTTAGATTAATAACTTTATACATCTTAACATTTTTTTATTCTTTCACTTCCTTCAGCATTCCCTCTATTACATAAATCACCATTTAGAGGACAGCTTGGGTTCTCTGGAAAGCCTCTAAAAATAAATTTTAAAACAATTATCAAAGATTATACTTGCTAATCAATCTGAAAAAATAGTAAAAATAATTTTTAAAATATGGGAAACAATTTTCAGCAATATTATAATTACATTAATTTAACGTGAATGGTTACAATTAAAAGAACAGAACTTAAATATTTAAATAGAGAATTGGTTTTACATATTAGTGCTCACAATATAAACAGAAATGTTATTTACTAAGGGATATATTAAATGTTTTGATTAAACATTTTTATCATTTTTACAACAGTAAACTCAATAAAATTTAATACATGAAATGCTTATTTATAATTTGAACTCAGTAGAAACAAATTGCCATGTTTTTAATCCTTTAAAGGATTTATTTTCTCTTGCTCTACATTAGTTCCAAATGAGCTCAAATAATACCGAAAAATTAAAATTTTTAAGAATGTCAAAACATAATAAATAAATGCTTTTCAAACATAATAAATAAGTTGATGAGATTAAATTAAATTTTTTTATTTGCTTATTTTAAATTTATTCTCATTCTCGGGTATATAAATTTGTTCTTGTCATCTAACTGAAAAGGGAAACAAAATTCAGAATTTATAAATGAGGCATTTATTTATCTCATAAAATACAATTAATTCAACTTTATCAACCAAAGTAATTAAAACATAACACAATAAAATTCATGAAAATTATAAATATAAAAAGCTAACTATTTATAAAATAAATAATTTTTTTCAATTTATATGAAACTAGGTTCAGCCCATCATAAGCAATTTTTTATGCATAGCAGAATTGTGAATATGAAACACTTACTATAGAAAAAATGAATTTTGAATCAACATTTAATAATAAATAAATGATATTTACTGTGATGAAATGTGTACATCTTTTTTAATAATATTCAAATTAGATAAATAAAGAAGACAAATATTTAATAGAACTAAAAATCAGGTTATTGTGTGAAACGTAGATGCCATTCAGTTTATTTTTGCCTGTTAAGTCTTCAGAAAAGTAAATTACTACAAAATAACCTTAAAGAATACAATGAAAAATCGAAGAATATTGATATTTCTGTTTGAAACTAAATCAGAGCATTATTTATTAAATCAAATTTATCAATAAAATTTGAATGGAAACACATATATAATATTCATTCCAGAAACTTTGTTCGTTGTTCTGTTTACGTAAGCATTTTATTTTTAATTGCACTGAGAGCATGCTTCTTAACTTCTTTTCAGGGTATACACATACAAGCAAATGTTTGAATTTCAGAAAAAAAAATGTTTTTTTGTGATTTCATGAGATTAATACATTTTTAATAGTTTTAAGTCTTCATTTTCAAACAAATATTTCTTATAGTTTTAAGTCTAACAAAAAAAGTAAAATAAAATTAAGAATGTTTTTTTTTTATAACTTACATCTATATATATATATATATATATATATATATATATATATATATATATATATATATATATATATATATATATATATATAAATATATTATTTCAGTTAGTTACTAATTTCATTTTTTACAATGAGCTAAATTTTTCTCATACAAACAGGTTTTAACTATTTTGATTTAAAAATAACTTTAGTTGAAATGAAATCAATGTACTAAGATTTTCATTTGCGATTATAATTTAGGATTTTTTCCTGAAGATGAGCATTCTGATATTATTTGCTTAGATATAAAGTGTAATTAAAAAAATAATTTGTTTTGAACATATTATGATCAGATGGTTTTTGTAAGAGCATAAAAAAAATAATAATACAAAATAAGAATCCTACAGAAAATCACATTCACCGAACATTCAAAATGCTAAATCACTGAAGATGTAAACCATTCATACTAAATAATTTTACATAATCTTAAAAATCTTTTTTCATTAAAATAAAAAATGTTTACCATGAGTCAATATTTCATTTCCTAGAACCTTTAGTAGATAATTAATTGAAAATTTAAATTTTTTAGAAGATTCTCCTGGTAAGAGTAAGAATTCCAAATCTGGTATAGGAAATAAACATATCTTCCATTTAATTACAAAATATAAAAATTAATTTTCAAGTATACATTTTAATAGCTCTTCATTTGAAATATTAGTCCAGCATACATTAAAATAATTCGAAGAAGTAATTTTTTTCTACCTTAGTAACAAAATCTTGGATTTAAAATTTGATATTCAATTAAAAAACACTCAGATTTTTAATTCAACAGTAAAAAGTATTTTAATTAGACATTAAATCTTAGAATTAAGACTATTCTAAAAATAAATTTTATAAATTTGAATAAAATCCTTATCATGATTAACCTTTATCTTGTGGAAATCAAGAAATAAATACATAAGTTTGTTTGACAAGATAATACTAAATAAAAGTAACTTTGGAGAGAAAAATATTTTGAATGGCAGGACATAGAATTGGTTTTTATTTAAGAAAATTATTTTGCACTATAATAAATATTCTTCCAGTAATTTTCATTCTATTCCCAATGTTTGCATTTTTTCAGCCTTAAAATGATAAAAATTTACCGTACGGTCACCCTTGGCGAAATTTAAAAAAAAGTCGCCAAATGTGACCGCATGGGGAATTTCTGATCGGGAAAAAAACAGCTGAAGGATAATGGCTGAAATAGTGGCAAATAGTTCATACATTGATGGTATCTAATGCCCGCCACACACGATACGATTTTTCCATAGGATTTGTTGGACGTGAACAAGTTGT